>OY757930.1:65768747-65861247 GCA_963585895.1 Sepioteuthis lessoniana | reverse complement strand
GTGGTGTTTGATAAGAATACAATATAAGTCATTATTGCATCATGATGAACTTGTCTGGGCTCAGAAATGGGGATTGGTTGTATTAAATGCGTCCTTTTTATCTTGAAAGTCACACAGACCAAGCAAGTCTTAGTTTCTGTGGAAAATGTATGTATTTGATAAAAGTGAAGACAGACTATTGATTTGGGTTAGATATTTGTGTGTATGTAAGTGTGAATGAGAAAAAAAAAAAACAAATGAGATGAAGATCAAAAACTTGAACTGGTTACAGCTTCCATTTACAAATTCCTTCAGTGTCATTATTTGGCCACCATTTTGGTGTTGACTTGAGACTTTTCCTTTTTTGACATTCGGGGATTTTGATCCCCCATCAAACCTAATCATATTTATTTGAGTCTAACTTACTGTGTGAGTTGGATTTATGTCATTTTTTTTTTTTTTTTTTTTTTTTTAAATTTTGAAGAAAAATATTTAAAAAAAAAAAATAAGCAAAAAAAAAATACTCTAACATCATTGAAAAATTCTTTTTTTTTTTTTTTTTTTAATAGCATGAAGAGTTGGAAACTGTTTGCATATCAATAATTGACCCCCCCCATTCTTGGAAAAAAATATAATAGGGGGACTTCCCTAAAATGTAACTCTTTGTTGGCAAGTGTTGTGAAATGGTCATTGGTCACATAAAAGGTACCATTGGCTCCAATAAATGCAGTTACTAACCAATAAAAAAATTGGATAACAACAATGAAAATGTAATCTAGTTAAAAGAAAAAAAATTGTAAATAAATATTTTTGTCCATGCAATTACTACTTTTACAAGAAGACAAAAACAGTGGGGAAAAAGGCTAAAAAAAAACTTTTTTTTTTGCTCCCCTTCCTCCATACTAAGGATTGTTGTAGAATATTCAAATCAATTTTTTTTTCTTTTAATCTTCCTGACCCTAAAAAACACCCACACAGAAAAACATTGTGTGCCTGTTTAAACAGGTTGTTTGCTGACCACTTTTAGTCCAGGTTAAACCAAGGTTAACCCAAAGCTTTTTTTTTTTTTTTTTAAAGACCTATGGTCTAAAAAAAAGTTTGACTGGTTTACTCTTACACTACTTATAACCTGGATTATTTATCCTGAGTAACAAAACCTTTTTGCTATCATCTGATTGTTTTAGTGTTGTCAAGGGAGAGAATACTACCACTGTTCCATAATAGTTGTTACATTTGATATATGAAATTTATATGTAAAAATAACAATTATTATGGGACAAAAAAGAAATCAAACTACATTTGTCACATAATAGTTGTTAGATTATGTTAATGTATGGAATTTATAAGCAAATGTATCAACTATTATGGGACAAGTAGTACATGTGTAGAAATTAAAGACTTGAGCTATATATATATATATAGGTATATTAGCTCTATCTTATAATATTAGGTTGTTTGGAAAATGATTGTCAATTTTATATTTATATGAGTAATAAAATTGGCCACTATTTTCAAAATAATTTAATAGTTATTAGATTTAGCGTATGAAATTTAAGTTCAAATTTAACAACTTTTACGGGACAGAAGTAATAAATAAATTTTTAAACTGGGTTAACTGGGTGAAATTTAAAAAAAAAAAAAAAATTTTTTTTTTACCATCACAGCCTTATTGATTCTCATGTCAAAATCTTCCTCCTTTCTTTTTAAAGAATACCCTCTCTGCTTTGATCAATTTTGTTTAGTTTTCTTTTCATAGTATTTCCAATACTTTTTTTTTTTCTATACAGCACTGAAACACTCAAGTTTTAGCAAAATCCTTTGCTTTGGGTCTGAGCCTTGGAGCCCTTCATGCTGTTTGCCCTGTGAATCCTATACTTGTAAAAACCACAATGTCAACCTGATTCTGTCTTAATTTAATGTTGTACCTTTATGAAAAGAAAAAGAAAAAAAAAGCTCTTCAGTTTATAGTATTTGCAATGTCATCTCATCCTCCCCTCCAAAATCAACTCGTGAGTTATCTCCCCCTGGTCTCTATCTGAACTGAAATAATTTAAGTACTTCTTTCAAGAGCAGCAATCAGTTTCTCGTGAATTCACATCACCTAAACTGCCCATATACACACACATTTTATAAGGGGGGCATACTTAATGTCATTAGAATTGGTGACCTTAAGTTCGAATTTTGGACAGGGGTGTTTGCATTTCACATCATGCTAATACCCTTGGGAAAAGCATGAACCCATCTGTTCTTTATTAATTATGAGTAAACAGTAGGGTAAACCGATTTCTTGAGTCTTAGGCAACCCATCTAGGAGAAGGAAAACTCTGAATTCAAATTGCTTTAAAAAAATTGACTTAGTGTTAAATCCTGTCAGTGGGGTTAGGTAAATATGTACACACATTTAAATTTGGAAAATATAAAAGGGCAAAAGTAATAGTGCAGTCAATAATATTAACTTTGAATAGGTAGTATAGTTCTGTTTTTTTTAATAATGTTTGTGCTGTTATTGCTCACCCCTGTTATTTCTGCCCCTTCATGCGCACACACATTTCAACTATAAAATAGTATAACAATAGAAATTCATGAAGTTTCATGTTCTAGCCATGTCAAACCTGAAGATCAGTAATGTGAAACTCAGAGTGGTGAGTTTTTATCCTGTCTTTTATAGTTATCCTATTTGGTGGTTGAAATATTGTAAGATTGCCCTACATTGTTGTGCATAGAGCTCTGATTAAAAACACTTTAGTGTTAAATTTTAATTATATGTGTGTTTAGTGATGTAGTCATTTACTAACCTTAGTTCAATTTGGCACCAGGCCAGAAATATGATGAATCAAACTGACTCCCAATCGTTTGTTAGCCTAACTTGATAATTATTACCCTTTTTTTTTGTAATGCTGTAGTTTTGAACTAGTTACTTTTATCTAGGGTCTTGCTGGATCAGTCAATTTGCTAAAGCCTACAATCATCAAGTGTTTATCTTCTAAAAGTGTGAACAAGACTCTCCTTTTTACTTTTGTCGTCTTTTTCTTCAAGAAACATACACATTATCAAGTGCTGCCACCTGTGTCAAAGTACTTGAATAATCTTTTAGATGTTGAATTGAACTTAAATCTTTCATCTTCAAGCTTACTATAGTTCTAATTAAATCCACAGATGTTTGAGTAAACAATTTGGCAGCTCTGGATGAATTTGCCGGTGTCATGAAGGTAATGAATCGTCTTCCCAAGTTCACCTGATACTCTTGAAGTACTACTTACTGGATTTGCCTCTATGGCTTGGAGCGGAACTTCAGATTCCACTGTTTTAGGCCTACCTGACTTTGCCTGATAGTCAAATTTCTTGAACCATCTGGTTACTGCACTGTGACCAATCATGCCTTCACCTTTTGCACAAAAAATGTTTTTTGTTAGCTTCCCTGCTTTTATGGCTCGGTTTGAACTGTAAACCATAAATTCTCAAATTTGACTACATTGCACATTCATCTGTGCGGCTTTCAAATCACACACAGCGTGAAGCAATGCACATGTCAGTGCATCACCTATAACAATTCTACCAACAGCTTAAATTGTTTTGGTCATGTGATATATGCAACCTTAAACTAGCATGTACCAAAATATTACAAAACATTTGACTCGCCCTTGTAACAATGATCCATGATGATATTGATGCTTTCTATATGAGGAAGAGTGAAGAATTCTAAGTAGCATTTCATTGTCATCTCCCTTATTTTTAAAATTTGGAGGATTAAAAAATGGATTGTATTTGCCTATGCCTCCCACCAGACAGGGCCTGATACAAGGTCAATGACCTGAAAGCTGATTAAAGTGGGGATTAAGGGGATGAGTAAATCAGGAACGAGCCAAGACTCAAACTGTGCTGGTCATTGACTCACTTAGTGCAATGTGAGTCTCATGAGCCAAGCAATTTCACGGTCCCAAATCTAAGTCTGGGCACGGATGCCGGGATATAGCTTGAACTAGACAGTAAGCTCTTGTGCTATACTTGGGATAGAACACTTTTCTATGTTGCTTTTCACCCACCCAAAGGTGGCCGAGCCGATGTTCACTGCAAATTTATCATTCAGCTGAAATTTATACTGTAAACAGCAGTCCTTGATGATATTGATGCTTCTTTTTTTGAAGGCATGAAGAATTCTAAATAGCATTTCATAGTCATTTCCCTTATCTTAAAAAATTGGAGGATTAGAAATGTCAGATATAGATAAAAAAAAGAAAAAAATTATTCAGTTGCAAATTTGATAGCAAATTGCTTTATTCTCTAACAGTATTTTAAGTGTATTGCTCTAATAAAGATCTAGCTATGATATGCTGTTTTTTGGGGGTTTTTTTTTTTTTAGTTATCCTTAAACAGAGAATTTTAAACATCTATATACAGTAGGGTTTAGTCCTGCTGTAATAAAAATTATTCAGTTGCAAATTTGATAGCAAATTGCTTTATTCTCTAACAGTATTTTAAGTGTATTGCTCTAATAAAGATCTAGCTATGATATGCTGTTTTTTGGGGTTTTTTTTTTTTTTTAGTTATCCTTAAACAGAGAATTTTAAACATCTATATACAGTAGGGTTTAGTCCTGCTGTAATAAAAATTATTCAGTTGCAAATTTGATAGCAAATTGCTTTATTCTCTAACAGTATTTTAAGTGTATTGCTCTAATAAAGATCTAGCTATGATATGCTGTTTTTTGGGGTTTTTTTTTTTTTTTAGTTATCCTTAAACAGAGAATTTTAAACATCTATATACAGTAGGGTTTAGTCCTGCTGTAATCACCAGTCCCTATCCGATTGGCAAAGTTAAGCATTAACAAATCTGATCAATACTGAGATGGATGACTTCTAAGTAACAATAGGTATTATAAGGAGACGGAGGCCCGTGTGCCACACTAATTAAAGCTCAGTAAATTGTAAGTTATAGTAAACAGATTTCAGACCAGGACTGTCTTTAGCTAGTTTTTCAATTTGTACATGTTGAAAAAAAAAATTTAAATAAGTAAAAATTACCACATTAAGAATGAGTGACATTGCTCATTTGATAAGCCCGGTTTAATTTTTCTCTGTCAGATAGGTATAAACTAACTGCTCCAGGTTCAAACCCAAGAGCCAATGGGAATATTTAAGAATGACCTCCTCAATCTATTGTGGTCTGTATACATGTGTACTTATAAAATCCTTGACACACCAGTGGGGTGAATAAAACTATCCACATATACATAAACACACACAAACACATGCACATATGCAGATGTAGAATTCTATGTGTATTTGTTCGAAATGCAGTTCTTGTTGGTCAGACAGCCATAAAAACACTTCATTTTGAAGACATCAAGAAAAACCTCCTTTTTTATGTATATTATTATTTCTTTTCTTTTTTTTTTTTTCTACATCTGTGAAAATATTTCTGAAATGATTATATTTATTTCTGCTGTCTTCGGTTAACCATCTTGAAAAAGAAAAAAAAAAACTATATAAATAAATATATATATAATATATATATATATTCAAATTATCTTGATAAAATATTTGTAAATATAAGTGTTTTATTTTTGTCTTTTTTGACAGTGGATGTCCAATTAAATACAGATAGTTGTTGACTTATGACTGCAACCAAAAGGTGCAACCAACAAAAGACAAAAAAATTTAGTGGAGGCTCTGTATCATAGAGGTGGCGGGCTAGCAACTGCCCTTTATATAGTATATATAGCAGTTTGACTTACCATTGAATTGACTTGCAAGCTGTCGGTGAAAACCTAACCTGGTCATAAGTCAATAACTATCTGTACTTTAGTACTGATTTCAACACTATTTGCTTTTCTTTGCTTAGCAAAGTGGATGCTGTGGAACTCTTCCTGTACAATTTGAAATCATTCTCTGGATACTTGGATGGTAGTATGATGGTTGCACCACTTGGACTTTAATAAAACCTGGAAAAAAAGCTTAATGGGAACTACACAAGGATACTTTGTGTTGTTTTGAACAAATTCTTGATTTAGCCCTCTGCAAAACAGCAGCTGTGCAGCCACTTACCTCCCATCTCACAAACTATTCAAGTAATTGCCCAGTCAGTTAGGGCTGTAGAATACACCGACTGCACCTCTGCAGTGGGGTAAGAACCCCCCACACACACACACACACAAACGAGTGTCCCGGATATGATACTAAACAATCTGATGGTGAGATTCCAGTGATGTTGGGGCTTTGAGGAATGTGGAGTACCCCTTCACTGCCATTGCTCCCAGGTCCACTCTGGCCTGGAATGGTAGCACCTGATAGGGCCCTATCTATGGGTTAAATAGAATTGTTTGATTGAATTAGAACTGTTTGACTAAACTGAATAGCTTGAAATAGAAATGTTTTTGACAATTAAGCTGTGTACTTATGCTAAATTGAATTGTTTCAAAAAGAACTATTTGTACAAAAATGGATTTAGCATTAAATAACCTACAAAGGTTGATATGCCATAAAACCCAACCAACCAACTATTCAAGTAAGACATGCTGAGGAAGTAAAGGTGAACTCATGAGTGACATTATCCTATAGACTTTTACACATAGATACACAAGTGTTAGCCGACCAATAAAAAACTTACATTCATCAGCTCTGTGTTGATACTGGGTAATGTCCAAATGACACACCAAGAGCAATGGCCAGTAGGGAATCAAAGGAATCTGTGCTCACTACTGGAATAGAGTGATTGGTTCATGAGTTGGGTATATAGAGATTCTTTGGCTAAGTTACGACCTAGAGAGGTGGATTCGGCCAAAGATGAAAAACAGTGATAGTACTGTTTAATGAAAGTAAATAAAGGATAGTAATCTGACAATATGTAGAAAAATTGATAACAAGACAATCCAAGTGGAAGGAGAGATTTATTGAGAAGTCAACTCTATAGCATTTCGGTTCTACTGAATCATTATCGGGGACCATGGCAGGGGGTGATATTAAGTCAATGATGGATGTTTAAAAATGCAAAATACAAAAAACCTCAGGGAAAATTTATTATTTAATATGTAGCTGGCAGGTATAAGGCATTCATACCTTTCCCAGGGTTTAGTTTGGTGTCTTTGTTTAATGGCATATCAACTTTCACAGTTTATTTAATGCCAAAGCACTCTTTTAAAGGAACTGGTGGTACTATTTAACTCGTAGTGGGGGGATATTATTAAGTTTATACTTTTCCAAAGAGTATTCGTCCAAAAGTGAATGTAATAGTACAACTGGAGTTTGAACTCACTTACTACTATATTGCCGTCCAATACATTTGTCATCAGGTCTGATTTCCATATGATCGATAGCCTATCGATAGCTGGACGGCAATTACACAAGAATGTTGCAAGCAATACTGAATAAGTCATGGCGGCAACACCCTACAAGGCACCAACTATATGGCCACCTGCCTCCCATCATGATAACTATCCACGTTAGACAATCCAGACACGCAGGACACTGCTGGAGAAGCAGGGACGAGCTCATAAGTGATGTACTCCTATGGACCCCCACATATGGCCAGGCAAAAGCAGGACAACCAGCTTGAACATACATTCAGCAGCTATGTAAAGATATGGGATGTAGCCCTGAAGACCTACCAGAGGCGATGAATGATAGGGAAAAGTGGCGAGAGAGGGTCAGGAATATCCGTGCTAGTGGCACGACATGATGATGATGACATTTGTCATGAGGACTCCTTACTGGTATGCATATGAACTGAATATTTATGATTGTGTATGCTTTATATATATATATATATATATATATATATATATAGTTAGTTAGTTTGTTTGCTAACCATAGTCAAGGGTGACCCAAAGTCTCCTTTTTCAATAGATACTACACCAAGGTCTAGGGAAAGGCACTACTCCTTTTCCTGGATTGCTCCACTTTACCCTTGATCCATACCTTATAATACTGAGTGTCAAGCAAGAAGGCATCAAGTACCATTTTTTGTGTCTTTGGTATGACTCTACCTGGAATTGAACCCCAGTCCCCCAGACCATTGGCAGACACTCTAACCATTATGCCAATAAGATATATATATATTCAGGCATAAGTAATAGGGCAGTTATGAACAAATTATGGGAACAAGTACCATAGAATGCCGTATATACCACACATATCTGTATAAAGTGTACCCTCAATTCCAGAACAAAAAAGAAGCCATTTCTTTCGTATATCATACAGTACTTTCCAGCTGAAATAAAAGGTAACCAGATATGAGAAAAATAGAGGATGAAGAAAAGAGGATGGTATATAAGACAGAAAACGATAATCAGAGTACCATGGAGTAGAATCACAGTGACTCTCCAGTAAAGATAAGATTCCGGGCGCAGTGGTAAGCAAAGGTCATGCTGACATTTTTCTGAGACATGGAAGGATCTATTGCTATTGTTTCCTTTGAAAAAAGTGCAACTGTTAACAGTACTTCCTATTGCCAATACCTTTTGCAAAATTTGTCTTATTGAATTACCCTTGTGTATATGTGTGTGTGTGTGTGTGTATATATATATATATATATATATATATATAGCATTTCTTCATTGATACACATTTGATTGAACATAATAGACATTTTTTGTCTACATATTTTTTTTTGTTAATCCTTTCGAATTGCCATATTGATCTTATGATATTCGGCAGGAATTGGTTGATAAACCTTCCATAATTAGTTATTTCCCGAGTACTTTCTGCCTAACTTTGGGCTATCATCAGGCGAGGATGTATTGCAAAAGTGACTTTTGTATGTACATTACTACTTTGCATGAAGAGCGTCTGTCCTGTTGTCTTGTGTGGCATATACTTTTCGAATTATTTTCTATAAATAGTGTCAGTAACTAAAGACATTTAAATACATTAGCACTGGTTTCAAAATTAATTCTATTAAGTACCTAATATGTAGTACCTCGAAAATCTGTAGTTTTTGCTTGTTATTTTGTTGTTCTAATATTGTTGTTTTCGGTAAGAATTTTCCATAATTCTGTTGTTGGGCATGAATGTTTTTTTAAATGCTGTGCTATGGAACTTGTATCAGAAATGTGCATTGTAAGTCTTCTCAATAGGGTAGTTGAGGTTAAACTGACATATATTGTTATTTTCAGAGATACAATCTTCTAAAGGACATTTAAATTGATATATAATGTGGGTTTTTTGAAAACTCCAATCGAGGGAGAGGAATTATTTTTAATGACTAAGTTGGAGGTTTTAAATTCATTATAATATATAAGTTTTATTTTTTTTTATTAGGATCAGTACTTGGGAAATAACTAATTATGGAAGGTTTATCAACCAATCTCCACCGAATATCACCAGATCAATACGGCAATCTGAAAGGATTAACAAAAACATATGTAGACAAAAAATGTCTTATGTTCAATCATATATATATATATATATATATATATATATATTTTAGTTGAGCACTTGTTAAGAGTTAAATAACCCATGGAGGTTGACATGCCATTAAATAAAAAAAACAAATTAACCATATCTGTATGTATCTAATAAATAAGATCAGCTGTGGATAACATGCAGTTATTTCTGTCCAAACTTCTCATTTTGTTCATACCTATTGACCTTTCATCTCTGATGGACAAAAAAACAAGTTAAAAGAATTCAACAGAAAAACTTAATATACCAACCAGTATACAAAGCAAGAAGAAATTGGTACTCATATTTTTTATGTTGATAAATCTTATTTAATATTGCCGACTATGTAGGAAGATATATACAAATATCAATTGCAAAACATTTCAATCCCGGACAGAGTCTGACGATCTAAGGTGTAAAACTCAGTCGTGAGTTTTTATCCTGCCTTACTTTTTTTTTTTAATAATTAGTATTGTATTGTGATAGTGCTCTGTATTTTGTGTTTTGAGCACCTAAGACTTTGTAATTTAAAAGCGCTGTAATGGAAACACCTTTAGGAGGTGCCTGTGGTGTAATTGTTATCGTCTTAGGAAATGGACATGGCGACACGAGTTCAAATCCTGGACGAGACTGATTGCATTTCACATAGCACTAATACCCTTGGGAAAGGTATGAATCCAATTATTCTCCTTCCAGCTATGGGTAAATAGTAGGGCAGACTAGGTTCTTCAGCCTTGGTGAGGCAACTAGTCTAGGAGAAGGAAAACTCTGAATTCAAACCTGTTAGACTTCGCTTAAAAATTGTCTGTGTGTCATATCCTGACCGAGCGGAGGGGGTAGTAAAAAAGGAGGTGCCTGTGGTGTGATGGTTATCGTCATAGGAAATGGACACGGCGACACAAGTTCAAATCCTGGACGAGACTGATTGCATTTCACATAGCACTAATACCCTTGGGAAAGGTATGAACCCAATTATTCTCCCTCCAGCTATGGGTAAATAGTAGGACAGACTAGGTTCTTCAGCCTTGGTTAGGCAACTAGTTTAGGAGAAGGAAAACTCTGAATTCAAACCTGTTAAACTCCGCTTAAAAATTGACCTTGTGTCATATCCTGCCTGAGTGGAGGGGTTGGTAAATATGGTAATGGGAACACCTTGGCTCTGCTGTACATTTGCTCACTGCATTGCGTGCCCCCACACTATTGCACACAGCATGAGGCGGTGTCACAAAAGACAAAGATTTGAACTCAAGGTTTGAAGGACTAAACAGATGAAGGAGGGGGTGTTACTTTGGTTCTGTTTCCCCTCTCCTATGCATCCTGCCAAAATTCTTTGCTAAATCCTAATAGTCATCTTAGCTCTTGAGGCATCAGCAGACTCTGAGCACATCTCTGACTCCAGTCTCTTTCTCGGACCAACTGTCTGCACTTGGGCCTCAGCCAACCCACTCAAAAAAACAGGAAGTGCTTGGTTATTTCCTGTTTTATTTTACACCAAGTTAGCAGTGTATGGTCTTGCATTGTCATCTAGTACACAAATATTTTTGGTGATTGCATCAACCATACTTTGCTATTTCATCTGCCTCCTTGCCTTAGCCCTGTTCCCAATCTTGTATATATTTTTTTAAATGTAAACTAAAAAAAGAAAGAAAAAAAAACAGTTTTCATTTGAATTGATAGGCAAAATCTTCAAATACAAATAAGGATATATTTTTACTTCTTAGCTTACCTTTCTCATCACTCTTTCTATCTCATTCACTGATATTCATAAAATCCTTTTAGTCTGGTCATGGACTAGGTATTTCTGCTAGTGTGTGTGTGTGTGTGTGTGTATATATATATATATATAATGGTTACTGTCATTAGGAATGGACATGGTGACCTAAATTCAATTCCTGGATGAGACTGTTGCATTTCAGTGCTAAAACCCTTCGGAAAGGTATGAATCCGCCAGTTATGTGTAAATAGTAGGGCAGACTAGGCTCTTTAACCTTGGTATAGTAACTAGTCTATGAGAATGAAAACTTAATTCAAACTTGTGAAACTCCGCTTAAAAATTGTCACATAACTGCTCATGGTGGAGGAGTAAGGTAAATATATATATATATATATATATATATATATATATATATATATATATATATATATATACCTGGCCATTAGCCAAATGTGTAGAGTATTCGCCAATGGTTTGGGAGACCTAGGTTCAATCCCAGGTCAAATCATACCAAAGACTCAAAAAAATTGTATTTGATGCCACCTTGCTTAACACTCAATATTGTAAGGTATGGATCAAGAGTAAAGGGGAGCAATCCCTACACCTTAGTGTAGTAGCTATTGAAAAGGGTATCTTCAGGTCAGTCGACTACGGTCACAAAACTTCTTACTTTATATATATATATATATATATCAATCATCCAAATGTTTACCCTCATGAGTCATACATCCTTGAAGCCTTACCTTAAAATCCAGTTGCACTTGCCTAATAATTGCCTCTGGTATTGTTGCAATATGATGAATAGAATCTTTCACTTTGTGTAATATAATGGCCGAGGGATTTAGTTTTATGCCTTTGGGTTTAGTTAGGCTAAGAACCTTTCAGCTCAGTGCATGGGTTACTTAGGTGCAACATTAACACAGGTGTTCATACACGCATCACTCAGAGATGTCACAATAGCCCAGATGGGAAATGGGGCTAGCAAATGGGAATGACGTCACGCACCGGAAGCGCGCAGAGAATTTTGAAAAAGTCAGTTAGTTAGTTGAGTTGAGACTTGCCTCGGGAGAAGACAGTTGACTTTCGCCTGCTCGCGGAGGCCTTGGGCAGGTGTCGCACGAGATGGGGGGGCAGATGAAAAAGCCAGAATAGAAAGAATGTGTATCTCTCTCCTTATGTCGAAGAACCTTTAAACTCAATGGTAATAAAAAGTTTTGTACCTGAACTAAGAAGTCGTAAGTGTTTTTCGTGTTTCGAGATTCCTATGTTCTATGTATATATGTTATATACATATATAAACATCGTATGTCCATTTCGTGTAGCCATATCCGTATCTGGCTATGGTACATTTGTCAGTTGTTTTCATTTAAATACTTGAGCCTCTAGATATCCCGAGAGGAAGTAATCGCAAGGAAATAGTTCTGGTGAACAAAATAAATCTTGTGTTGGAATGATTGTCACCATATTTTTTTTTTAAGTTTTAATCACAAACCTATGCATGATTAAAATTGAAATAGCATATCTCCCTCCTGCTACTAACGGTTGCATGATGGCAATTTTTAATCCAGGTAAACTTTTTACTGGAGAACATACTTAGTACAATTCATTCTTATGGAGCTCCTGTGGTTATCTGTTTTGAAGCTCTTCTAATATCTCACATCAGAATTCAGTGACCACTTCTCCTGATAGAGTCTCTCTCTCTCTTTCCAAATGCCTTGGTGATGTACCAGATTGGTTTTGTTTAAGGTCAACTTTGAAATCATACAGGGGATGCTTTCTCAACTACTTCCAAAAAATCATTTTTATCTTACATTTAAAAGTTCATAGATATTTGCCCAGATCTGTTAGCAAATTTTGTTGGTACTCAGTATACTCTAAAAAGGTTTGTAAATATTCTATGACTAGATCTACTAGAAATTTTAAATGACCTCATTAGTATATATGAGATTTGACTTGGAAATTTCTTTATTTTTGTTCACGCTGATATCTAAAGTTCCCTCCACTTTTAAAAGCTATATTTGTGCTTTTACAATCCCTTTACTTGTACGCTACTATGGCTGACCTGACTTCTTTTTACCTATGATTGCCCAGTTGGCTGGGGCTTTAGAATACACCGACTGCACCTCAGCAGTGGGTTAAGACACCCCCCCACAAGTGTCCTTGAGATGACACTAAACAATCTGATGGTGAGGTTTCAGTGATGCTGGGGCTTTGGGGGAATGCAAAGCACTCCTTCATTGCCATTGCTCCCAGGTCCACTGTGGCCTGGAATGGTGGTAGCACCTGATGGGTTAAATAGAACTAAATTGTGTACTTATGCTAAACTGAATTGTTTGACTAAACTGAATAGCTTGAAATAGAAATGTTTTTGACAATTAAACTGTGTACTCATGCTAAACTGAATTGTTTGAAATAGAACTGACTATTAAAATGGATTTGACATTAAATAACCTACAAATGTTGTATGCCATAAAACACAAACAACCAACCTTATCCATGAGGCAATACCAGATACCCACCAAGGTTCTGACGTCCCGTCTTCAGAGTGAATAGATGTGGAGTTATTTGGTTTTTGCAAAATCTCTCACCCTCCTGTCCCACATCATATTTCAATCCCAGGAAGGTGGTAAACTGCTTGAGCAATTGATAGGTCATCATTCAGTGGCTGTACAATTTTCTAACTCCTTTTAAGGAAAATGAAGGACTCTACACAGATTATTAGTTAATACAATGAAAACAAAAAGAAAAATGGACTCACAATTATATTCTTGAGTCTTGAATCCTTCCAATGGCTGATTATTTCTAAGTGACACTGAAATTCCATTTATAGCTGAAGGTACATTAAGTACTGCATATGCAGGCCTGGCACATGGTTTAACTTCAGGAGGTTTAGCGTGTTGTGGATCTTACCAGCAATTATTTTCCTTCTCTTCCCTTCAGCAAAAATCTCATTTGATATGGACACGACACGACAACTGGCTGAGGGTTGGGTTCGGTAGAGCACGTGACCTTCTTGGATATCTAATCACATCAACATAAAATTAATTCTTTTCAATCTTTGGAGTTATTCCATTGTTCTCAACCATGTAAACATAATTCTAACATTTATGTGACTTTTAACATTTTTCATTGTTTTAGTTCTGTTTACATAAGTGATAATTTTGTTCTCCAGTTACCTGGCCTAAGTATAACCCTGAGACCTAATTATTCATTGTGGTTCAACACATGAATTAATCGACTTATCTTTGGTGTTGCCCAGGTAGTCCTTGTTTCCGCCCTCCCAACTCTACAGGGTCAGAATTCCTTCGAAAGAGAATATCTCAGTAAATATAAAACTCGGAAAACATTGTGAACCTGTCCTTGTAGGCCTCATAAGTAGTAATATAATCAGGTGGTCACAAAAAAAACCCCTCTGGTTTATTTCTACTTGTTACATATAAAAACAAGGACGATAGAGGAAAAGAGTCAACTTTTCATTTATACACCTATACCACCAAAAGGGCAGTGGTTTCCCTTAAGCCCCAAATTAGACTATATTATTCTTCACTGTCTCAGTTTCATCTCATTTTTCAAATCAAAGTAAATCTCTCAAATCCCATGTGACAGTCTATAGCCACATAAACTATGCATATTTTATTCTTCAGCAGTGATTGAACTTTGACATGTCACCTGTAAATCATGCCCTCACATCATGTCTGACACAACCACAATCTAGAGTACCGAGGGTGTTGAAGGGAGCTTCTTACCGACTTCCCCCATGTTGTGATTGGTTTTCTTGAACAAGAAAATGGCTTATCAGGGTTGGTCGAAACTACAAGTTTTATCAAGGAAGAATGTAAAGAAAATGACCAAATTCTTACGACAGCAAGAGATGAATAAAAACACCTGTATTAGATGTATCATGATCATCATGGCATGTTGACAGCATGGATTTCTTCAATTCTCTCTCGCTATCTGACCCTATCAGCAAGTCCTCTTGAGGGCATCCAGTGTGGACTCAGAGCTGATGAATATAAGTTTTTGCTGGTCAGCTAACACTAGCGTCCATAATTGAATGCTTATGATTTTGTCCAACATTCCCCGGCAATGCCCAGTATACATTGTTCATTTTAGTTGGATGGTTTGTTCTTCCGAGTATTTCTTCAAAACAATATGTAGCATCCTTGTGTAATTCCTATCTAGCTTGGACTCTAATGAAACGGTTGAAGCAAAAGTGGTGCAACCATACAGTTGTACTCATGCAACAACACCTTCCCATTTTATTAGAAAGATCAGATTTCCATATGGTCATTAACTTGTTAATAGCAGTCTACGCTTTATGTGTGTTGACATTACTTTCAGTTTCAGGTATACAAACTGGTCTACTGATTTCAGATGTTTGCTGTGTAATGAGAAGAATATGCTTTTGGTTACAGCTTGGGTCGGACCTCAGTGCCAACACGTTATAGGGGGATTCATGAAACTTGAAATTTCTCAGTTTTATTTTTTCTGGGTTTTAGTGATAGACCTTCTACCAGAAACTCGGCCCAACGGAATGGATGGATTGCAATAAACTCAGGATTGAGTGCTAAAATTAAAACACTTCATTGCCCGACTCGTAACTTTCAAAAAACATTTTCTTCTGTTGATCTGTTTTTATTTGGCTTTTTTCAGTTTAAATCCCATTTCATTCAACTGATTTCTTACTTAGTGGGAATACATTCTCAGGCCATGCGTCTCTGACTGCATAATCATCAGACCCCTTGTTGTGTTGCTTTTCTCAACAGGTTGAATCGAAATGCATGACTCTGCAATGGTTCCACATAGAAAGAACAAGGCGAAAACAAAAAGTTGAATAAACAAAGTTTAAAGAGGAGGCATGTGTGACATTTCACAAGGAAATCCCCTTAACTAAAAAATAAAGCTGACTGCTAGATCTTAAGACCTGACATCACCTGCCTCCAATATCTCACTGTCTGTCCTGCATCTATTCTGTTCTTCTAACTGTGCTGTTTTCCCCTGTCTAACCCTCTTGTATATATTCAGAGGTGAACATTCTTATTTCCAGATTTTCGGCCACCCATAGGCTGGACATAAAAGAATCACCAGTCTGTGCATCTCCGGGAGACATTAAACAGAGCAACAATAAATCTTTTTAAGTTGTGGCCCACTTTTATCTGACCATCTGGTTGGACTGAATTAGTAGTTCCCATGCAAATATGTCTTGGCCCCTATATGGACACACACATATACACATGTATATACAATGGTGTAATGGTTATCATCATAGGAAATGGACATAACAACACAAGTTTAAACCTGGACGAGGCTGATTGCATTTCCCATAATACTAATACCCTTGGGAAAGGTATGAATCCAACTATTCTCCCTCTTCCTAGTGGTAAATAATAGGGCAGACAGGGTTCTTAAACCTTGGTGAGGCACCCAGTTGAGCAGAAGGAAAACTCTGATTTGAAACTTGTTAAACTCTGCTTAAAAATTGACCTTGTCATATCCTGCCTATGCAGAGGGATTGGTAAATATATACATACCTACGGTCAACTCATAACCATAGACATGTATACACCCGCACATACTTATATAAAGCTACACCCATATACAACTATCAATAGTGTCCCAACTCATTTGCTTTGTTGTATATTTACTATTTCTAAGCCTTTGAATTTTCTATCATGACAGGTTGATGTCTTTTGTGGTCTACCAGCATGTTTTCCTTTTGTAACCACCCGATTTGTTTTATGTTTGCATGAAAGTTTAGACTGGGTAACTGAGTGAAACCAGCATCTTTCGCCACACACCACTATGGACTTCCTTGAATGAGTTTTGCATTTGTTTCAATTGACTGTTGAAGTAAAAGTTTAGACTCAGGTAACAGGGAGAAACCAGTGTCTTTCACTACACACCACTGTGGACTTTCTTGAATGAGTTTTGGAGTAACAGCAAACTGGTTTGCATATTCAAGCTTCTGCTGGTATTTGTTTTAAGAATGCAATTTGTAAGATAATTCCATAATTTTTTCCCTCAACATTGGGTTATTCCGTTCCATGGCTTAGAAGAAAATTATATCATCAATTTAAATAATTTAATCTATTTTAAGAAATATTTCATAAAGCTAGACACTTTAGCTATTAAAGAAATTGTCATATCTGTTATTAGTTTATTTACTGCTAAATAAAAACAGTATGGTGAACATCCTTTAAGTGTGCTAATTCCATCATTTTTTGCAAGGGGTAGTAGTAGAAAAATGCATTGGAAATGAAAAAAAAAAAAAAAACCCAAAGTAAACATCCTCTAACTCAAGTAACCTCTAGTGTATTAGACATATGTCTGTCTAGTTGACTAACCAAAAATCTCTAAGCATTTGTTGCATGCTCCCACCAAACAGTCGAGTGAGGCACACAGTTTTTTTTTCAAGGTAGATCCAGGCGCAGGACTGTAGCCCAGCATTCCCCTATAAAGGGGTGCCTCAGGCACCAGGCAATAAACCTAGCCCCTCTGAGGAGGGTTAGTGTTTGGAGGACAAAATTCTCCAGATCTTGGTTCATCAAACACCTCAGGGATTCCATCCTGGCAAGTGTAGAATTACAGCACAAACCAGTGAGCAGATACACTACAGAGCCAACGCTTAGCACCATAATTGTATCATTATCATTGATAATTTCGACTTGTATTTGTCTTAATTTTAGTTGTTTTTTTTTTTAATTGCAACTATCTCAAGTCAAAAAATTGTTATGCTCTTGGTGAGATTTAAACTCCAGTAGTTCGAGCGAGTATTGAGAAAAATCAATGGCTGAAATTGATTTGAAGTTGTAAAATGTGCAAGGTAGGATTGAACTTTAAAAAAAAAAAAAAAAAAAAAAAAGGTTGGTATAACAGAAATTAATTCCTCCCCTTCATCTGCCAACTTTCTTTATAGATTGTTCTGTAGTCATTCTTTATCAATGGTTATCAGGAAAACCTTATCTTCCCCCCAAATATGTTAGCATAAAAAATGCTGGAGGATAATGGGCAGTGAATACTTGTTTTGATAATGATAATTACAGGTGAACTATGGATGGCCTGAATTGCATTGGTATCAGAGCAACGTGTTTTCTCTAGGCTGAGAAAACAGATAATTTTGTTAAAGTAATTATGAATAGATTTGAGGTTGTGAAATATGCTGATATCTTATTTTAGAATTAAGAATGATATATGAGAAGTGGTCCTCAAGTGAAGTTGAGTTGAGTTGAAACAGACACTCACTTACCAAATTGGAAGGAAGTGACCCTCTATTGTTTAGAAAACATGAAAGAAATGTATCCGTTAATATAAATGTGTAGATTTCCACCATTGACTTTGTAGACTTCTTTCTAGTGAGTTTTGGTTGGAAAACTGGCTTGCAGAATTGAATTGTAAGATTTCATCGGCAAGTACACAATGCTAATCATTTGAAAAAGATGTTATATATTTTGGGGTCATGTGGAAGGATAAAACCCCCAGCTGGTCCAAATCTTGTTGGTGCAATAGCAAAGGACTACACTCAGTAGTGAGGTACTACACATATGTTGATGTACCTGATGTTTTGTGAACCTATACAGTTGGAAAGCAAAGTCAGCCGCACTACTTTGCTTTCCTTGTTTAATGGCATATCAACCTCCGTGGTTTATTTAATGCTAAGCTAAAGCCATCCTTGTAAGAAGACAGCAGTGATACTATTTAACTTATGGCTGGGCTGGAACATCCCACTCGTCTCCAGTATATGCTGTCATAGAAATAACAATCCACATGATTTGCTTTATAGAGCAACTAATTAAAAATGAAAATACAAGTAAAAATTAAGTCTTCATTTAATGATCTCAAGATCGGTTTTTGTTTAATGGCATATCAACCTTTGTAGGTTATTTAATGCCAAAGCCATTCTCTAAGAACAGTAGTGGTACTATTTAACCCATAGCTGAGAGGATAAGGGGGTTCATACCTTTCCCAATGGTATTTGCCTGAAAGTGAATGTAATAGCGCGACTCGAGTACAACGATTCCGCAGTCCATTGCTTTAAACATTACACCACGAGGAAACCCCCTTTAATAATTGAATGAGTGTCCAACAATTCAGTTAAAGATGTGAATTTCTAGATGACTCATACAAGTGAGAGATTATATGCATGTGTAAATAATTTAATCTTTATATCTAATCTATATTCTTGTTGGTGTATTAACAAAAAAAAAAAAAAAAAAAAAAAAAAACACCAACAAACAACCTATTTGCAAATTCTACAGACTGATATCTGGAGCAGGGGAGGGGAAAAAAAAAAAAAAAAAAAAAAAAAAAAAGGCTCCTCTCCTCTCTCATCATGCATTTCAGTCTCCTCTTGGATAATGACAAGATCACATTTTTTTTATTTTAAGTATAAAACTTTTACGTGGATAGGTGAAGAGATGACAGAAATACATGTATTAATACATTGTACCTCCAGTGGACATTTTTGCAAGCATTTAATGAAGACAGAAAAGCACAACTATTATGTTGCAAGTAAATACTGTACCAAGTCCAAAATTGGCATCAGCTATCAGAGCTGCAATTTTATTTTACAGCAGTATACTAAAAAGGAAGGAAAAGAAAGAAAGGAAGGAAAGGGGGGAAAAAAAAAAAAAAAAGTACAAAAAGTGAGGAGAGGGGCATAAAAAGGAGGGGGGGGAAGACACAAAAAAGAAAGAAAAAAAAAAGACTAAAAACTATTTAGTAATAGTCACTTTTTATTTACTAATACATATAAGGATACAAAGTAATAAAAGGATTAACAAAAACTGAAACAACAAATTTTTTTTTTACAGTTAAAAGAACTTGGGTTGATCAGCAGTAGCAAATTAAAACTTCTGCTACTCCCCCATTAAAAAAAAAAAAAAAAAAAAAGTGTTGAGGGAGGGGGGAGTGAGCAGGTCAACCTTAGAATAAAAAATTATTTGGTTTACATAGCAATTCGATTGATAAAGTCATGATCGAAAATTTGGTTACACAGTTTTGAGTATTTTCCTTTTAATTTCCAAAATTTGAATGGTAATTCTAATGACTAACAAAAAACAAAATTTTCTAACTATAAAATAAAAAAAAAAAAAAAAAAATTAGGTTGAGTATCCATTTTGTCTGTACTTCATTGTCATTATCAACATATTGATGAATTTACAGAAATACAGTTTGAATCAATACAACCTTGTACCAAATTAAGATTATTTGCACTTCCTTCAACTAGAATTATTTCATCTTAGTTTAAGTAATTCCACAACTTTCCAAAATTCCTAAGTTTTAATTTCTCCCAAAATTAATTTTTTTTCCTATCCCTCAACTCCTGTATTCCAGACAGTATAGCAATTTCATTAACCAGTGAAGACATTGAGATATGTTAAGCAGAACAGAAAATCAAATTGGCAGGCCGAGGTTGTCTGTATTTAGTTTACACAAATGCACCTCAGAAAGGTAAGAACCCATCTTTTCTCTCTTTCTCATCTATGAGTAAAATAGAACAGACAGCCATGATAAAGCAACCAGTCTAGGAACAGGGCGACTGAATTCAAAGTCACTTTAAATATGTCATGGGTCAGCATGATAGGGATATGGTCCACTACTTCCCATGTCTTACAGACCTTAGGGAAAAGGCCCAAATCTTGCAGCAGACCCCCCCCCACTGCTGAGGGTATGAGAGAGAGAGAGAGAGATTTTAGTTAACCTTTTCATTTGTTTAGTTTGGCACAAGGAAAGTAATATAGGGACATGAGAATTTAAACTCACTAACAATGATCTGCCAGCTTATTTTGATAACCATTAGACCATTCAAGGTGTCACAGTAACCCTCTTTTAGTTGACAGCTCATTTCAAAATTTAACATTAATTTGAATTTACATCTTAAAATCTTAAATCATATTCTTGTTTTGGCTTGAAAGAGAAAGTTAACAGTAAAAGATGGAAATTTTGCAATTATTTTATAGACCGGAGAATTGTTTCTATTTGTATTAACTATCAATTCACTTTTAAAGTGGATTGATTAGATATTTTTGCATCAAAATAACCAATAAAATCAGTTATAAAAAAAAAAAAAAAAAAAATTTATATATATATATATATATATAATGAACATGTGTATTTTTTTTTTCTTCCTAATCAAGACACACTAGCAAGCCTGTGTGACTGTGGAGGTAAAAGGTCCAGAAAATAAAATGATTGTAAACAAAAGCTTACACCCCATCTGCGGATTTTTTTGCCATTTGTAAAAGAATGTTTGTTTTTTTTTTTTGTTTGTTTCATTTTTCATGAGTAAATATAAACAGAAAAACCTGCTGTTCATCCCAAATTGCCTTAACATTTTTTTTATGGTGGAGGAAGTGGTTATGAGCAAGCACTGCTTTTGAGATGGGAAGGGGAAAAAAAAAATAAAATAAAAAAAAAATAAAAAATCCTTGATTAACAATAAAAAGGAGCTGATACAAGTGGAAAGAATTTTCTTTAAGCTTAATTGACAAAAAAATAAATAAATAAATGAATGAATGAATAAAAAACCTATAAACATATCTTGTACAAATATTTTCCTTCAAAAATTCACAAAAAGAAACAATACTGAAAAAGTAAGTGCAGAGCAGCCCTCACAACCAATTTTTTTTCTCCCCCCAATCAAGAAAATTTTGGGTGGGCCAACACATTTCACAATATAAAATGCATAACAAAAAAACGAGGTAGATTTTATAAACTT
This sequence comes from Sepioteuthis lessoniana, assembly GCA_963585895.1. Taxonomy (NCBI): domain Eukaryota; kingdom Metazoa; phylum Mollusca; class Cephalopoda; order Myopsida; family Loliginidae; genus Sepioteuthis; species Sepioteuthis lessoniana. The sequence continues at coordinate 65,839,460 of OY757930.1, read as the reverse complement.
AAAACAAACATTAAATTAAGTCAAATAAATAACACTTATAGTTTTAATTAAAAAAAAGTCTTTCACATAAAATTTTTATATTTGAAATTGATAAAAGAAGAGAAGAAAAAAAAAAAAAAGGGAAAAAAAAAAAATAAAGAAAGGGGGTTGGGAAGTTTTATATAAAGATGTCAAAACATTAAACTCCCCGCTAGTCAATAAAACCTCATAAGACTGGGATTTGTTAAATGGACGGTAAGTAATTTCCACAGAGTATGTGTGTGATTTAAGATAAATAAATAAATAAAAGCACCCAGCAACATCATTCTCATCCTTTTAAATTCAAACCTTTCTTTCGTCCAAGTGTTCTCTCCCTTTTATACAAGAAAACATGTTTAGTATTGAATTAATGTCAGGAACAATTTCCATCTAGTCATCACAAAGACAAAATTTTAAAATCCAGAGAATTCTTTAACCCCTTTGGTGCATGGGGGTGAGATACAAATTTTGGATCTTATACAAAGGTATATTGCACAAAATCCAAGTGCTTTTTACTAGATGTACCCCGGCCTTGAAAAAAAAAAAAAAAAAAAAAAAAAAAAAAAAAAAATTCTCTTATAAACACACTGGTGTGATATACCCCATCCCCACACAAAATCCAAATATTTCCTCAATGTTTTAATTGCTTTTCAGAATTTATTGCAGTATTATGAAACTCCAATAAATTGTTTTATTTATATTTGCAAGCTTTTTATTTTATGGTCAAAAGACTCTTGCAGCTATTAAATTTGTTGTGAGATGTGCTGCACCAAAAGGGTAAAAAAAAAAAAAAATCTCATGAAACATGAGAAAATGAAGAGAGAATATAGTTGGGTTTTTTAAGGGAGACAAGAGATGATTGCAACTTTAAGTATATATCCCAGTCAAGATATACAGAATCAAATGAATGTTTAATTTGGGAGAATTCCTTTGGGAAAAAAAAAAAAAAAAAAAAAAAATTCCAACCCCCTTTCACAATGCAGTTGTTTCCAGTGAGAATTTTACAGCATTGGACAAAAACAGACAGTGGGAGAAAAAAAAAAAAAAAAAAACTGAACCTTTTTCTTTTTAAAACATTGCTACAAATTTTAAATGAAACTTTTCAAGTGATTATTTTCCTTGTTAAAGTTCCCTTAAATTGTAGCAAAAAGTTAATTTTCTGACAAGGAAATTCCTAAAGGAAAAAAAAAAAAAAAAAAAAAAAATTTTAAGTTTCTTTTCCTTGATTTGATATCCTAATTTATGATTTGTTAGTAAGCAGTTGTCAGAGTTTGCAAAAGGTCAAATTGTGATTGTGAACTATCTTTTGGTGATATTGCAAAGAAATTGAATCGCCATCATTCATCAGTTGATGTTTTCCTCAAAAAAAAAAAAAAAAAAAAAAAAAAAAAGAAAACTAGAAATTATCATCAAAAAGAAGGTTGTGGCAACAATAGAAAAACCACTGCCTATGAAAATGCAAAAATTATTAGCACAGCAAAACAGTGCACTGAAACATCGCAACTAAAAGTTAAGTTGACTTTAAATGTTTCACTAGAAACTATTTGATGCTGACTAAATGAATTTGGGTTTTCAAGTATCTTTGAAATGAAAAATTGTCAGTGAAAAGGATCATGACCAGACACTGTCAAATATCAAGTGGTCATAAATTATTCTAACTTGTCATAAAGTACATCAATTGTCTTAAAACCTTTTTTATATATATGTCAGCTGTCTTTTTTTGTCCAGCAAATGTGTGCAAGATATATATATATATATATATATATCTATACACACACACACACACTTATTTGCTTTTCAGCAGTAGAATTCTATTGTTTAATTATTACAAGAACAGGAGATTATATGGTTACTTGGAAATTGAGGAATCCATTAAGTTTTACTTTTAATAAAAGCATTCTTGAGATTGACAAATCCAACATATACAATGTAAATTTCTAACTTTCTTTACAACAACAAAAACAACATATTCTAATAATATTAGTAGTAATAATATTTTGAAAAAATAAAATTTTTCCCATGCCAGACTTAGGCAGAATAAGGGTAGGGGAGAATCTGCTTTCTTTAAGAATTCATAGTGTAAAAAAGAAAAAAAAAAAAGTCAATTATTGGTCCCTTGTTGGAATGCAAGAGTTGAGAGATACATATTATTTAAGTCTTTCAAAATTCAGAAGTAAAATTTCTTGTTTTTTGGAGGCTCCAACATCAGCAATAACACAAAGCAGCAGATGAACAATTATTCATAATAAATAGGAAGTATAAAAAAAAATTTTTTTAAAATTTAAAAAAAAATTTAAAAAAAAAAAGTTTATTTGGCAGTAAATGATTTTAATCATGTATGACCAATATAAAAAATGACTTGATAATGTAGGAATTGAGTTTTCTTGGTTTTAAAATTTGTTGACATTTGTAGGGGGTGGGGGAAAAGAAAAAATTGGAAAATTTAATTTTACATTTAAAAAATCTAAAAATGAACTAATAAAATTTCCAAATGTTAGTGTTAGGATTAATGTTTTCATTTTAAGAGATTTAATATTTTAACTAACAGGTAATTTTGTTTTCATTCTTATCAGCTTTTCTTTGTATAATTTACCATATATATATATATATATATATATATATATATATATATATATATAGCATTCTTACTGACAGACAACTGTAAATTTTCTATTGATATTTTAGTTACAATAGATACTAAATATTAGAAAAAAAAGGGCACTCAGTGTTATTTGATTTTCAGATATCTATTGTAACTTATAGAAAGCTATAATACAGAGAATTCTATATAATGGAAGTCTTTTTACATCATTTTTTCCTCAATTTTTTTTATTTTGAATTTATAAGAAAATTGACTTAAAATCTTTGTGAATGAGTGGGTTTTTTGTATTAATAAAAAAAAAAGTTGTACTTAATTTCATGAATCTTAACCCTTTCCATTTTAATGAGATTATATACACCCATAACCTAAAAAAAAAAAATTTTTTTAGTACCAGTTACTTGTATAAATAATACTGTTGTGGCATTTGTCTTGCCATTAAATTTCTTCAGTATTTAAAAACTAGTGCTTATTGAAGTTATGATCTCATTAACATAAAAAAATTCAAAAATTGTGCTAATGGTTAGAAAGGGTTAAATGTACACAATTCATTTGAGGGCCAAGATTACATCAACCTGAGACTTTACTTGCGTGGCTGGCAAATTTAAGAAAAAAAACCAAAACGATATTTTCAATTGGAAAATCTAACCGAGGAGTTTAACATTTTCAATTGTAATTTTTTAAATTCATATTCTAACAGCATTTTCTTCTGGTCATTTAATGCTGTCGTTTAATCCCTGGCAAGAATTCAATTTAAATTTTTAAGGAAAACTAACTCATTAAAACAATTTCTGTCTTTGGAATGGAAGTTGAAGATGTACATCTGACAGTGATAGGAAAACAAATTAGATTCTTGCAATTAAAAAAGTGGGGGTCTTTTTGTTTTGTTTTGTTTTTTCTCCAGAGAAGACACAGGACAATAAATACTCCTTCCATTTTGAAACCCGCAAACAAAAACACATAAAATACAAAAATTCATACAAATAAATAACAAACAAACAAAAAAAAAAAAAAAAAAAGAAAAAAAAAATGCAAATGTCTTGGACTTATTTGCAAATCACACAAAAACTTAATTTAAAATCTTTTTGGTTATATAATTTGGACCATTTCTTTTTTTTTCAAATAGCCAACAAAACAACAACAAACACAAAATACAAGGGAAAAAAAATTTGGACTGGACAAATTTTACCTCTGCCAATGAATTAAAAAAAATAAATAAAATAAAATAAAATAACAATAACAAATATATGGCCCAAAACAAAAACAATTTTTAAACTTATGTGACAAGTGCTCAAAAAACATAAAAAAAAAAAAAAAAAAAAAAAAAAAAATTTCTTAATTTTTCTAAGTAGACTGAACATATTGTTTTGCAGGCTGAGTGACATTTGTCATTTTTGTAATAGTGCAGTGTAAGGCCTTTTCTTATTCAATTCAATGTTAATATATAGAATGTTAATATATAGAAACATTATTAGGAGGCCCCCACTGTGGTGTACACTTGTATAAAAAGGTTGTTTTGCATAACATCAGTTAAAACAATTGTACCATGACACATAATTGCTGATCAAATTAACTTTTTAATTCTTATAATTTTCAGAAAATTCAAAACCTATCAGTTAGTGTAAGTGTTAATCGTCAAATAGTATACAACTGACAAATGAATCCACCTTAAGAACTTTTAAGCCCTACAAACAGGTTTTGTAAACAAGATTTTTTTTTGCTCTCTGGAACTAGACCTGCCCAATAAATTCAATGAAGATAAAAACTTGATTGGGTGGGGGCCTTAAAACTGATAAAGACCCACATTTTTTTAATGTCAAAGTTGCTTAAGTCCAGCATACACACACCCTTGGGAAATATTCCGGATACATATTCTTTTTAAATGTCTGTTTAACAAAATGGGAGGAAAAAAAAAGAGAGAAACCCTTTATCTATAATCAAATTGTGCTGACGGCATGGATATCCCTATCTCCCTCCATCCGTCCCAATAATCCAACACTCCCAGGAGGTCTTCCAAAAATACCTTCAGAAGAATCTTTATCTTAAACAGAGGTTCAGTTATGGTCATTCATTTTCTTTTATAATAATACCAGAATATATAAGCTGAGATTAATTAAGCAAATTAGTCTATCATTTTAAGATACCATTTTTGTCCAGATGAGATATTTAAAATAAATGTTCACAAAAAGATGGAAGTCTTCTTTTATAGAAAATTCCTATAACTTAAAAACATTTGGTATAAGTTCCAATCTTAAAGATTTAATAAAATCTGAAAATTTGGAGCCAAGTTATTTGTTTTTGTTAGCTTTCATCATTAAAAAAAAAAAAAAAAAAAAATCAAAATGGTCCTGAGTTATATAAATTGTCTCAATCACAAGGAAGGTGAGACTAAAGTATTTGGTTAACTTTTTTTTAACTGTAAGTTTGAATAAACTAATTTATGGAACAAACACTTCATATATTTTAAAATGAAGTTTAAAAAAAAAAAAGAAAAAGAAAAAATGAGAACTGGATAATATTGACAAATGTTCAAAAATGAACATCAATCCCTGGGCAAAACTGGCACATTACATTCAAATTATATACACTCAAATGAGATTTTTTTTAACCCAATCCTCAAAACAAAACATAATTGGTATATAATTCAAATTATAATGTTATTAAACACACCCACACAAACATCAATTATAAAGCATAAGCAACAACATTTGCAAATCATTAGGGTGGGGAGGTTACAATCTTTGGCACAGTGGGAGACCAGGATGGCAAAATGGGAGTCAATTAGGGTGAGGAAAAAGTGGAAGGACGTACGTGTGTGTGTGTGTGCGCGCACATGTGCAAATCAGGTTTAAAAAGTGCAAAAAAAAAAAAAAAAAAAAAAAAAAAAAAAAAAAAAAAAAATGCATTTACAATACTTAACAAGAACAAGAACAAAATTCAACAAGGTGTTGCATGGAGGAGTGGACATTTAACAACACAATTTTTCTTTAAAGAAAAAAAGAAAAAAAAAAAGAAAAAAAAAAAAAAAAAAAAAGAAAAAGAAAAAAAAGGAGTTCAAAATGAAAAAGACAGAGGCAAGAATAATGAGAAGTTAAAATGAATTTAGGAAAAATGCCAAGCCAGGTAGTAATTTTGAATATGGGCAACCTCAAGAAGGGGAGGGGAAAAAAAAAAAAAAAAAAAAAAAAAAAAATCATTCTTGATCCCTTGGACCAAAAATTATGCTGAGGGTTGGTGAGGGGGAATAAATGTATAAACAAATAAAATGCAGCTATGTTATTAGATTAGTGTACACAGAACCATAATAGGACTTCCAGTAATAATCCAACTAAAATAGTGAATGGCCTTTTGAGATTAATATTGTTAAACAGTGCTCTATCACAGGCATCTATTTGTGTGTTATTAATAGTTAAATGTGTGAATATTAAGTCTTTATTTTATCGAGGAAGAAATTGAGATAAATCCTACATGAGCTGACCTTGAACAATTTTTTTTCTAGACTCATCCTTTAAGTAACTGACTAGACTTAATTTGATTTTAATAAATATTAGAAAAGTATCTACAGGAAAGAAAGTGCACATTAAATCTATTTTAGAAAATTAAAAATTTTAAAAATCTAATATGAATTTTAGAAAACCATGTATGTGTAAAAAATAAATAAAATAATAATCTCAAAATAACTTTAGCTATATTCCTTTGACTAAAAAAGAAAAAAAAAAGTCTCAATAATAGTAAAGCATCACATGAATATATAGATTATCTGTATGTAAGTAAGAATATATAGTCATAAGACAATTTTTGTATACAAGTGCAACAGAATTAAAATTGTGACATTTCTAATCTAATTTGCAACTTAATGTGGGTCTGTATTTGCACTTACCGCGATCATTATAATTTCTTTAAAGAGATGATTATTAAATACTAAAATTTATTTATAATTCTGTAAATTGGATATGATACAATATAAAGCTTAAAAAGCTACAAAAAGGTAGTTTTTTAGAAAGTGACACATCAGTAAATATGTGTGTGTTGTGTTGTGAGAGAATAAATAAAACTTTGAGTGGGGAGGAGAAAACTTCAATTTTTTTTTGGGGGGGGGGATTATGCAGCTGATTTGAAACAAACATACTTTTAAATTACTTTTACTCTTTTCTTTGTTTTTAAATCACCCATTTCTTAACCAGGTTTTTTTTGTTTTTGCTTTGTTTCACGGCACACCAACCTTAAAAGGGTCAATTAATGCTGGCTCAACCAGGTTTGTTGGAGAAAAGATTTTTTTTATACTGAAAAATTTCGCGATAAGAGATAAAATTCTTTTGAGCATGAAGAGAAAAAAAAATAAAAAAGATAAAATTTTTTCCCTCTCTCTTCAGATCTGAGAAATTTATTTTGCCTATATTGTAAGGGTAAAAAGAAAAAATAAAAAAAAAATTTAAAATAAAAATTAAAAAATATAAATAAATATAATTCTTTAAAAATAAATAAAAAAAAAAAAACAAAAAAAAAAAAAACAAAAAAACTATCTCCTCCCAACCTTCTGTAGGAAGACATTTTGGCATTGTAATCCAAGAAATAGTTGGACACAAACAGGATAATCAGTAATTCGACCAAACTTTAGAAGCATGAAAAATAATGATCAACTTTCATATTATTTCTGCTCCAATATATAAAGTCCCCAGTAATTAAAAAGATTTTAATACACATTTTAACATTTGTATAAATCTGACTATTGTTTTTCAATGTTGGAGAAATTTTTAACTCGTTTTATTCAAAGTATGTTAATCTAAAATTTTCTTTTTTGTTTCAAAACTACTAGATTAGATTATAGCTGTGTGTATGTATTTTTACCAAACGAACTTTGTGAAATCTTAACAGCACTGGGATTTGGAAATGTCAGAATAAAATTCTTATTGATTAATGGACTAAGTCTGGCAGTTTTTGACAGTTAAAATAAGGTTATTCTCTAGAGCAAATTACTAAAATTTCAATTATGTATTAACTGTTTGTAAATAACCAATTATAGAATTTTTTTTTTTTTTTTTTTTAAATCAGCAGTGCACTAAAGAGCTCAAATTTAGAGAATACAGCAATTTCTAGTTTATTTTGCAACTGGAAGGCCTGTTTACATTGAATGTCATTTTTTTTTTATATATCATTAAGGTGTGTAAACAGTATGGATTCCCTTGACTCTCGACCACTATTCGTCCCTATTGACCATTGCTCATAAGTCATTTAGACTGCACCTAGTGTCGGCACAGAGTTGATGAATGTATCTAAAATTATGTTTGCATGTAACCATAACCTGGCAACAATGACCCATCACAGCAAGATTTGTATAAGAGCAATGCATGTAAAATGCTCTCAGATTTGTACAGAATGTAATAAATATTTTGTAACCATCCTAATTCATAATATAACAATTATGAAATGCTAATCAGAACTCTTCACTCTTTTCTAAATAGAAGGTAAATAGGTCATTTACTTTTATTTCAAATCAAAATCTGTTTGATAGATTTGAGTGATGGAAACTTGTACAGCATCTGACTTTCTTTGTCAATCAGCAACAAGGGCAAAGTTGAAATACTTGGCAATGAGAGTGATTACAGGGAAACAAGGTTTCACGCCTCTTTAAATGCAATTTAGAAATTCTATATTAGTAAGCACAACTTTGGTGCATCTGATTTTTAACTAATACCACTTAAAGTTTAGAAGCTCGTACTGAGTGTAAGTAAATCTATCTTTAATTTCATGCTCTAAGAATATAGCTTTGAGCTCAGTTTACGGTAAATTTTGTTTGTATCCTTTACCCCCCCCCCGTTCAGTGATTACATATACAGATCGTTAAACATTTTAAAGTCAACTACTCAAACTTGGAAAGTTGCAATTTGACCGGTAAGGAACAACGATATAACTTTAATATGCCAATAGCATAAGATTGACTAGTTAGTATTTTTAATAAAACATTTTTGTAACAGTGATAATTACGGTGTTTGCAAATTAACCTTTTTTTTTTTGCAGACCAGCAAGCATAGTTGTCAAAGAAAAACTCGCCTAATATTAAAATTTAATGCTCTTTAATACAAGCTTAAACCAACTTTATAAATACAAGCAGTAGTCATTAAGTTTAGCTTAGCTCAAGGCCAAGAATATAGGATACCCAGTGAGAATCATTAACAATGATCTGCTAGCCCGAGATGCCTACACACAATCAGTAAATGCAAAGATTAATTCCTTTGTAAACCTCCAGAGTATTAGAGATTTTGTAATACATTAATTTGGGGGATTCTTTTTTTTCTTCAAATGTCTGGAAAGTATTTTTTGATTTAAAACAAGAGCTCCTCTCACTCTTTAAATTGAAAGGAAGAAAACCTCCCTTTGATCAAACCCCATTACTTGCTCTTGCATAAGATATAGTACAATATTTTTTAAAAAAGTTTTGATTGCACACAATTTTAGAACTAGATATACAAAAATTAAGAAAATAATTTGGGGAAAATAACGTCTAAGACTAGAATAAGAAAATTAAGTGGAAACCCACAATGTTTGGGGTGCTACTTAGACTTAAATGCGCACACACACACACACCCTTTAGAAAATACAGTTATAAATACACACACACACACACACACACACACACAAAAAGCTAAATAAAATCTACACACTTATTGCTATAGGAATTCTATTTGGAAAACATTTTCAAAAAATGATTTTTTTCTACAAAAAGAATAAAGTTTAAAAAAAATTTAAGTCCAATTTTAGTTTTAATTAAAAATAGATAAAAAATAATTGTGGGCATGAAATATTTCCCCATTTGCAAATATATCTTCATGTCATCTTTGAGTATCAAAGTAAAAGTCAGCTTATCTGAAGAATATATTTCAGACTGACCTCAACTTAGGTTTAGGAGAGGTGGTGGTTTAAATGATTGGGCCTCTTTGTTCTTAAAACAATAGGAGAGAGGGGAAAAAAAAGATATTGATTTTCTGGTGTTGTGGTACATCTTAGGCAGATTAGTTTAAAAATAAAAAAAAATAAATAAAATAAAAAAACTTAGGAATTTAAAGAAAATACACATTTGAGTTTTTAAAAGTGTAAAATATACAAAGTGAAAAATAATTTTTTTCTTTTTTTAAATTGACAAAATGATTTTCTTCATGTTAATATAAAAAAAAATAAATAGATAAAAACTTACCTAAAACCATAGATATTTTCCTAAAATTCTTCAATCTAGGAAAATATCAAAGACTAAAAGGACTAATTCATCAAAAATAAAACTTAAAAATCAAACTTTTTTTCTTCCATATTGAGGAAAGAAAGGAAGAAAAAAAAAGAAAACCACACACACACACACACACACTAATGAAAAGCAGTATCCATAGAAAAAATACATTCTTTTTTACTTTTTGTGGGAGAGGGCAGGCAGTTTGCCCAAAACAAAACCGGGCCCACAAAATGAATTTTAATGAATGGATGGAGGAATGGAGACTTTCTTCTGTAATGGTTATGATGATATGAAAAATGTTGAGAAGTGGGGGGGAAGTCGGGGCGGGAAACAACCACACACATAGAGACATCTAATGAGATATCAAAGTGTATTACAAATTTCAATAAAATTTATAAAATAAAGTTCAAGTATGTCATTACTTGGATCAAGTCATTTTTTTTTTCTTTTGATTGTATAAAAAACTTCGATGTATTGTATATGAGCATATTGAACACTTAATAAAGTATCCAAGATGCAAGGAAAAATGCTTGTTTGATAAATAAGAGGTGGGGGGGAATATTTAATTCCCTCCACCTCCTGCCTTGTCAGTGGTCAAGAGATCTTGTTGGGGGGGTTTTGTTTTTAGATTACAACAGTAAAAAAAAGTTAAGGCTTTAAAATTTCTATTGTAGTCATAGAAAAAGATGTTTTTATTTTAAAGAAGATTAAATACTTTATGTTAAAAAAAAAAAAAAAAAAAAAAAGTGATACATTTCGTTTGGAGAATGGATTTCTTTTAGTGCAAAGAAGATGCCTTTATAGAAAGGAAATTCATTTTTTTTTTTTTTTTTTAAAACAGTTTTGCAGAAATATTCAATTTTTTTTTTTCAACCCTCCCTTTCTATTTTAATTCAGCAGAAAAAAAAAAATCTTGCTCTTCCAGATTTAAAAGAAAAAGTTCAGCAGATTAAATATTCCATAAATTTTGCATTTTCTTAAATACATATAGAGGTGGAAGTGAGAGAAAAAATTTTTTTAAATACATTTTATAATCAGTTCCATTTCTCAAGGTAATCTAGGGCATCACTATTCGAAGTGGTGGTACATGTCATCAGCTGCTGGTTCAGAGCAAGTTTCCAGTTTCACTTGTCCAAAAATGAATTCAATAGCGCAACTGAAGCTAAAATTTGCTTACTTTGTGACTGCAGAACAGCATTTTAGACATTACACCACAGGAACTTCCTTAATCTTTTTGTATTGTGATACTATGGACCTCTGATGTGGTAGTATATAGAGCTAGATATATGTATGTCATAGTAGACATAAGTCAGTGCATGTACACTTGTGTATGCGTGTGTATAGTTGCAAATTGGGCATAGGTGAGTATGTGCATATAAGCCAGGACATATTTGCATGGGTGAATTCCCAGGGTCAAGAATACTGCTCAGGCTGCAATTTAAAAGTTAAATTTTATTGTCACAATTTTTCAAGTGCTCTGGAGCCTTATAGTCAAGCAATATGGAAAGATTCTCTCACACACACTTTTTTTTAAATGTATGTATGTATGTATGTATGTATGTAACACAAGTGCAGTCAATCAGTTGGGAGAGATCTGCTTGGGACTATGAGGGTCATGTCAAGACTGAAAACCTCACAGTTGGCTTGGTTTAGGGAATTTCACTGTCTATGAGGCAATAATGAGGGCTCCATCTATACTATCATTTTAGTAAGTGTCATACACCTCTTTGTTAAATGACAAAGTTTTTGCTTTTCTCCCCTTGAGAAACTGTCTCAAGCTCATGCACTTCAATCCAAATCCACAGAGAAATATTGAACAGTGTAGGGGTGAAATTTAGCAGATGAAGGTGCATAAGTCACATACAGATATCTGTACAGTATTGTTCAATATTGTTTTCACATGCTGTAATACAACAGATAGAAATATTTGGAACTTGATTGGAAATGAAAGCTATGCACAATATGGCAGACTGGAAAATATGTACACTATATCTGATAGTTTGAGAAGCAGTGATCTAGAGTATAGATTGTTGAAATCTGTCTTCCCTTGGGTTAAGGTATCTACACAGGAATGTTCCTATTTACTAAAGAAATGGAGTCATAGTAAAGTATTTCTGCCACAATGACCAAGACCCCCCCCACCAAAAAAAAGACTTGGCCTGTTCCATCTCCAAACTAAATTTTTCAGAAGAAGCACTTTTCAGGGTCATTTGTTAACAAAAAAAAAAAAAAAAAAAAAGAAAAAAAAAAAAAAAGCTGATTAAATTTATAAATAGTCATTTATTTACTATCTTGATAATTCAAATGGATGTCGTATTTAATATAAAGGGGTGCGGGAGAAGAGATTTGCCCTAATTCAGCAGTATAGATTCATTACTGAAAGGCAGAAGAAAGAGTGGGGAAAAAAAAAAAAAAAAAAAAAAAAAAAAAAAAGTTTTTAATACTGGCCTAATTGTCACACATAATGCATTATTTTCAGTCTTTCACTATTTAAAAGATGATGCAATATTTTAAACGTCTCAAACATGTCAAGAACATTTTTCTCATAATCACATTAATACTTTATTAGATTTTGACATCATCTAATCTGACAACATTAGAAAAAATAGGAGCATCTCAAATCTTAGTTTAATGAGAATGCACTTGTCCAGAACTTTTTTTTTTTTTTTTTTTAGGTCTATATCATTGTAACAAATTTTTTAGAGACCAAAAGTTTGTTATATAAGAAAAAAAGATTCTTTACAAATACATTTAAAAAATTCATTAAGTTTAAAGTCAGTTTTGGCCAAAAGAACAGCAGCGATATAATTCAACTCATAGCTGAAGGGACAAGGGGTACATACTTTGTCTAAAGGGCATCAGCTTAAGCATGAATGCAATAGAATGACAGGAGTTCAAACTCACCACAAAGCCACAATCTAGCACTTTAGCCAGTACACCAAAAGGATACCCCATTTTGCTCATTCGATCCAAAAATTTAAAATAAATTAAAAACATCAAAAACTCTGGATTTTGATGAGTATTTTTTTCTCCTTCCATTCATCTTAATTCTTAGTAACTTAAAATTTAGAATTCATCTATTTAAAAAAAAAAAAAAAAAAACCCTGATTTTTATTAAATTAAGTAACAACATTTGATTGAGGGAGCTTCAAAAATATCTTCAGCTTCACATATCATGATACTCTGAAAAATTAATACTGCAAGCAATGAGGCATACAATATCAGTAACTATGTTATTAGGATGCCTGAATCTCACTTTCTAGGTCAGATCCTCTACAATGACCACAGCAGTTGTAAAAAAAAAAAAAAAAAAAAAAAAAGAAAAGAAGTTCAATGACAATCTCCATACATTTCTTAAGAGATGGATCATGGAATGGGAAATGTGTATGATCAACTTGATATGCTAGGCTGGGATGACTTGAGACTGACCCTACCAAGAGAGCAGTACAGGCATGAGCAGCAGCAGATGATTAAATTCTCAACCCAATGTGTGGGTAGGGCTGCAATCCCACCAATGGCACTTTTATAAATAACTTCATTTATTTGCCATTTTCATTTTAAATGAAATTTAATGGTAACATTCTTTGTGGGGGTGAGGGATGGAGTAACTGGTTGCCAGTGCCAAAATATGGTCTGTTTTGGTTTGTTTAATGGCATATCAACCTTTATGGGTTATTTAATGCCAAAAAGTCATCTTTGTAAGAACAGTAGTACTATTTGATCAATTGCTGGGGAATGGGGAAGGGAGAGGGCCGTACCTTCCCCAAATGAATATAATAGCCCAACTAGAGTTCAGACTCACTACAATGTCAAGGTCCAGTAGGTTAGCCACTGTGGAATATGGAATCAACAGAGACTCAGTTAGCTTTGCAAAAGCACAAACCACTTCTCCCTATACTGTGCCAAATTTCTGAACATCTTGATAAAATATCATGGCTCACAAAGAGTGGGTCAATGAGCATTCAGGTAAACCTCTTCCCCATAGCTACTCAGGCAACAAGTGCCAGTTTTTGTCATTAGTTGAAAGTATGTTTGAAATTTGTTTTATCTTGAAATAAGGGATAAAGCTTAGATTAAAATGAATAAAATAAAAACCGTAAGAAAAACTTTTGGATTCAATTGCATCCAAAGCAGTTTAAGACAATTTTTTTTAAAAAAGCAACTTATGAGAGACAGTGAAATAGTATTTAACTGTGTATACCTAACCAGCAGATGACACTTTAGTTTAAGGGGAAAATTTTTTCAAATGCAAAATTTATGAAACCATTTTTGATACATTTCTATTATTGTGAATTTAGAAGTACATCATTGTATAAAACAGAAAAGCAGCCAATTAAAAATTTCCATTTGCAATACGAAGAACCATAAAAGTTGAAATTTCTTTTCATGGACCAGTTAGGAAAGGACAAAAAGAAATTACTACAGCTGTCCCAAAACATTTGTTACATTTAGTGTATGAAATATATATGCACATATAACAACTATTATGGAACAACAGATAGTACAACGGGAATTTTCACCCACTCAAAAAAATAAATTTAAAAAAGTTAACCGAAAACTTAAAAAAAATATGCTTAAGTTTAAGCCCAGCCCCCACCAATTTATAAAAAAAGAAAAAAAAAATTTTTTTTTTTTTTTTTTTAAAACCCTTAAATGATATGTTATATTTTACGGTTTGATTGATTTGGGGTTATTTATTGCAATAAAAAATTATTTACATCTTAATTGGTTTTAGTTTTTCCTTAAGATTTTGTCCTCCAATCATGGCACTGATTCGTGGGAAATGACAACTGTTGAATATTGAATAGGAAAATATTCTTTTGTATAAAAACTAACTATACATTTGGTTTTTGGTTTTTTTTCTTCCAAACTGTCTTTGAAAATTCAGAGAAAAAGGCTAAAGAAAGATAATTCTTAGTTAAGGCTCTGCAAATGGTTTTTGGGAAGAAAAAAATGCAAATGAATTTCATGTTTTTTCGTTGTGATGCTGTGAAATAAAACATGAAAGTTTTGTTTTTATTATTATTTTTTTTTTTTTTTTTTCAATTCTATTTTTTCAAAATTGTCTCTCCACCAAAAAATTTAGAACAGGGACCAAATATGGTTTGTTTCACTTGAAAAATTTACACAAGAGGAAATTGCTAAAATTTCTATGATTACTTTGTGTACATGTTGGAGGGGGATGGGGAATTGACAAGATATAGGAAATAAATGATCAATCAATTGATTATATAAAGTCAGAAAACTAGTGAGTAACACAAAAAAAGTTAAGATGAGGGAGTGCTGGGAGTTTTACTTGATTGTGTTCAATATTACAAAACAGACTGAACAGTTTAATTTGACTTGCAAGAAATTTTAATCTAAATTGAACAATAAAAATGGGAAATGCTTCTCTTTGCTTTTTTGTTTGGCTTTTTTCTTTTTTTTTTTAATAAACAAATAATGAGTGTGTGGGGGGGGACCTTTAAGGTGCTCAATAATCAAACATTTACAAAGGTGACTTTTTATTAACTCAATAATGCAAGTATTTTTTTTTTTTTTTAAGTCACCATTTAGGAAGAAAAAAAAATGAGGAAAATAGGGACGGTATTTATTTTTTTGGTTTTTGAATGACAAGGATTCTATTTATGATCTCTTGAAAAGAAAAAAAAAAAAAAGCCCCTCCCCCACTTAAGAGTCAAAGTAAAACTTTTACCCCTGTGTTTTTTTTTATAACTTATACACAAGAAACAGTAATAAAGAAAAATCCCCCACCCACGAACCCATGTTTTTAAAATGTAACTTTTAGTTCCAAATATGAAAGAATTCAACAAAGATGAGAAAACTTTGGTACCCACAAAAACATAGAAGCAATTTTGTCTTGTATTACATGGAACATATTAATAAGCATGTGAAGATATATGACATCCAAATTATATTCCATCACACAAAAATAGCTAAAGAAAAGGAAAATTATTTTAATAGTGTCACTTAAGAGGGAAGATGGACAACTGAACCTCTCTTATGACAAATTATCAATAAAACTAAATTTAACAATACATAACCATTATAATCCACGTGTCCAACAATATCTATAATAATAAAAATGTTAACAAACCACAAATGGAGAAAAAAATCAGCACAGACAAACAAATGTGTAGATATTAGACTTTTTATCTTTTTTTTCACTGATTGCAAGTTAAATGTTGCATAAAATACTTTGTGAGGGGGTAAGGGGAGACCCGAAAAATTGTGAAGAGCAAAACGACCAAATTAACCAGGTAGGTTTTTTTTTTTTTTTTTTTAAATTTTATTTTAAAGAACAGTTCAAAATTGAAGAAATGGTCACTAATATAGGAAATTCTAAAAAAATTTAAAAATTTCTAAGAATATCTAATATCGCATTTAGCAGTGTTATATAATTTGAATTACCATTGTAGTCATTTGATAAGCTTAGCTTGACACAAGGTCAAAAGTCTAGGGGCACTCATTAGAAATTCACATTACAAATAAAGGTCTGCTTATCTCGCTTTCTCGTCATTAAAATACAGGAGAGAGCCAATTAATTACCATTGTAGAATGAAAATGTACATGGAATTTTAGTTAGAAGACATAACTGTACCAGAGCAGAACTAAATGTACATAATACACAAATATCATTAATTCTTATTAATATTATCTTTAAGTAGTAATATTTAAAAGACTTGGCTAATTTTTATAGCACTAAGAAATAGGTTCAATCAGAGACAACAGTAATGGATTGTCTCTCTTGAAGAATCAATCTTATGTTCCACTTTGCATTGAGGAAACCTAGCCATCTTTATTTGCAACATTAAAAACCAAAAACCAGAAGAATATTAGGGCTTTTGCAGAATCCCAAATTAAACCCATAACCTGTGTATGTAATTTTGTCTTTTTCTTCACTGCACCTCTTATGAATTTGTTTAATTTCATTTCAAATATAATTTGTTTTGGCACTAAGTGGAACTGCTGATTAGAAATGCACAAAGAAGTCTTTAGTAGTGGGTTTTCTATAGAAACTAGAATAGATTTTAGCAGTTGAATCAAGTCATACGCAAGACAAAAAAAGTACTTGATGCTGCCTTAACATTAAGCATTATAAGTTAAGGATCAAGGGCAAAGAGGAACAATCCAGGGAATGGAATAAAACTGTCCCTACACCTTGGTGTAGTGGCTATTGCAAAGGAAGGATTTGGGTCACCATTGACTAAGGTCGCTAACTATATATATATATATATATATATATATAATGAAAAAATTCCCACATGGCCAAAAGCGAGTTTACCTAGGTTTCACCAAATGGCTCTTTGGGATTGCTCACTAAATTGCGATTTGTACAATCTGGGTTTTTCTCACACCAAAAGAATTATAGATGAGATGTAAAGATTATGATACACACACACACACACACATATATATACATTGTGTGTGCATATATATATATATATATATATATATATAATCTATAATTCTGTTGGTGTGAAAAAACCCAGATTGTACAAAATGATACCTGGGAAAAAAGTGCTGCTTGATGATTTTTTAGTGCCATGTGTATTCTTTGTCTTTTCTTAACTGAATTTTTAGTCAAAAGAAAAAGACTGCGAAAGAATTACCAAAACTAAAATGTAATAAAGAGCTCAATACACGAGATTGAGCAAATATGAAAATAATTCCTATATAGCCAAGAGTGAGTCTACATAGTTTTATCAGTGCGATCCTGAAGAGCCATTTGATGAAATCCAGGTAAACTCGATCTTGGCCATGTAGGGATTATTTTTATATATATATATATATATATATATATATATGTGTGTATGATCAAACAGTTCTCTTCTTAACAATTAAATTCAACACAAGTCATCTTTTTTCAGTTTAAATATCAAGCAGTCATATGAACCTTAAACCTCATCAGGTGCTACCACGGTCGTCATTGTGCACCTGGAAGCCATGCCAATAAAGCAGTACTTTACTTTCCTCAGAATCTCCAGGACCCCCCACCCCGAGGTGTAACCAACAATAGAGCTATAGTTGGCATTTTGTACAGCTCAAGCTGATGATGCTAGTATATATATATATATATATATATATATAAATAAAATCCAATATCTATATTATCTGTATCAGGTCCTATATATCCAACCATGTTTGTGTGTCTACACCCACACAGCATTCTACTCCACTTAAAGATTTTATGTCATAGTTGCTACTTAAATGCATACAATGGTAAACATTTAAATTTTACTTCAAGAAAATGACAAAATCAACAAACTGAATATTCAACCATTTGAAACAGATTTGCTTTAAGTTCTATTCTCTTAGCATACATAGATTAGAGAGAATTTTTACTGGATTCACAAGTAAATACAAAAAGAACAACTTGACCATTTCTTAATTTGAAAACTGTTTTGGCTTCAAGTTTTTTTTGTTTGTTTTTAGGACGCAAATTCTAAGGGTTTTATTTCTATGCAGACTTCAAAAATCAATTTTTTTTTAAGGGAAGAAAAAAAAAGTAACATTCACAAAACCAAAAGAAAAATGCAATAAGAGCTTCAAATGACAATGATAAAAAAAAAAAACGAATAAATAAATACAAGTGGGCCACATTATTAAGAGAAATCCCTCATTGTTCATAGATAGCAATGGGTGGAGAAAACAATTTGACTATGATGCCAAAAGGTCAATATATATATAGAGAGAGAAAGAATAACCCTACAAAGAGAGTGTATTCCTTATTTTGTAAGGTAAAGAAATGAGTAAATAGGAATATGGCAGTGTGCTGGCATCATGGATAATACAGTAAATGATATGTAACATATATCCCTACTCCGTCCATGAACAAAAGAAAGCATTACTAACATCTGGCAGAACAGTGGTCAGCCATTGTATTAGAGATCCGTTAAAAATTAATTCATTCTGTATTTATTGCAACAATCAAAATTTACATATTCAAGTTATCTCCCCTGAATTTTAATTGATGGATCATTTTTTGCAAAGGTTTGATTAGCCCCCCCCCCAAAAAACAATGTGTGACCTTTTAGATACAATGGTTAGACTGGTATGTGCTTAGTAACTCCTGTTTACTTGGCAGTAATTGTTTTGTCTATTTGTATCTTTGATGATAAAAATAATACTGGCAAAAATAATTATGTTGAGAAGAAAGGCAGTGATATATTGTAAATCTGGGTTGATCAGAATTATACACACACAAAAAAAAAAAATCATACTGTTATGAAATTATTTGAATTACTTAGGTTCAGTCAAATTCAACACAACTCTATTTTAAATACACTTGGTTGATCTTATGATCTAGCCAAACCAATAAGCAAACCACTGAATTACTGGAAGTATTAAATTTAAAAAAAAAACCTTTTAAATGAAAATTTTTTTAGCATTACTTTTGCTCTATATTGCTATAGAGCAAAATAGCAGTTTAACAGCTTTCAGTGAGACTTGAACTCACATCTCCAGGGACCCATCTTTCATGAAAATAGCCAAAGTCTTTCCAATTTCAGAATGCTTGTCAAGGGGTCAAAATAGATGACAAAAAACTAGTTATAAGATAATACAATAAATCCTGAATTCAAGACTGATTTGTATTTTTACAAACATCACCACCCATTCAGTTTTATTTCTGTATAAATTTTTTCTTATTCTTATTTTTTAAATTTTTTTTATTACCAATTTATTTTTAATTATGTCCAAAATAAATTAGTTCCAGAATAGATGATAGCAAAGATCTTGGGTCAGTCAAGTGAAGAAACTTGGAATTATACTATCAACAAAAAAAAAAAAAAAAAAAAAAAAGCAAATACAATTTTTCATAATTGTTACATTTAGCATGTAAAATTTATATACAAATGCAACAACTTTTATGGGACAGTTGAAGCATTACATATTCATTATAATCTATTTATATTATACTGAACTTATATATGGTAAAAAAGACCTTACTTAGACTTAACAGACATTCGCTTCCAGTTAAACTGAAGGTTTACAAAAATATTCCAAAGACTCAAAATGTACAGCTATAAAAAAAGAGAAAAAAAGAAAAGAAAACTGAGAAATAATTGTAGTAAAGTTTGTAAACTAGTGTTTTTACATTCCAGCAAAGTGGTTCACAAACAATTGCTAGCATCAGGTGGAGGAGGAGGAGGAGGAGGAAGAGGTGTTATTTGTATCATTTGAGAAGAATCAGGGTTTATGAAAAAAAATTTTTTTTTTTTAAATGGAGAGGTGCAAAACTTTCAATATGGTTGTCTTTGAACAGAGCTAACAGTAAGGTTAATTATAACAAGTATGTAATAATAACAAGTGTTCAAAATCCTATTGGATATTTATCCATTTTATTTTTCCACACCACCTCTCTTAAAAATTTTTCCAATGTGAAATTCTTGACACCAGAATTAGATGAAATTTGTTAGAAAGATTTCCATAATGAAGTTGGTTGTTGGATGGAGTAGGTTTAAAATGTGTGTGTATCCATGAAGCTTTTAAGAATAATTTTTTTTAAAAATCCGATTCATAAGTGGAATGTAGAAATTGCACATAGCCATGAAAAATAAAATAAAAGGTTGGTATAGAGGGGGAGGGTGAAGATATGAGGGTGATAAGTAGAAAAAGTATCCATGGCCAAATATGTTAAAGAATAATTTTTTAAATTTTTTTTTCTTTTTTTTGAAATTTAGTTTGGTAAAATAATTTTGTATTTTTTCCCTTTACAATGCAAATATATTTCATGAAAAGCACCATTTTTCATAACTATTGGTATGCCTTCAAAAGGTGAAGGTATAAGAAACCATCAAAAAGAAAAAAATACTTGCTATCCAGATTTTGTTAGAAAATTGTAGAAAAGTAGAAAATATGTTTATGAGGAAAAGTTTTTCTTTAAAAAACAATTTTATGACTTTTGATAAAAATGATGCATATATCAACATTAGTAGCAATATACAGAAGTTGTTTGAAAATATGTTTCGCCTAATTCATACTACACAATGGAACCAAGTTAGTTGTTAAAGATATGATATAACTGTATGACTGAAAAATAAATTATCCCTACAAATAATTTATATAATCAAATTAATTTTGATACCCTCATAATACTTGTTTTTAACTCTTTAGCTCATTACATTGTCATATCAGTATCATTTTTACCCCACACCAACACCACCGAGACCATGCTCAAATGGCAGAGGGTAAATTTACACTCAGCAACTCAGGGTTTGTTTTAGTTTATTTAATGTAGCAATAATAATAATGTATCAGTACAGCAGTATAAGAGAACCTAATTGTATCTTGCCTGCCTGGATTGAAGAGGACAAAGAACCACCTAAGCTGCAAAATCATACCGTGGAACACTGTGCCTGGTTATATCAGGCCTGCATACAAGCAGGAGCTTCATGCCTAGATAGAGGATGGCTGGTTGATTCCATATCCTGAATGCAAACTAAGTCTCCTCTTAAGAGTCTGATCCCTTTGATGGCTGTGGTTCAGCAGAACCAAGTAAAAAGTGTGGCTGGCGATAGATTACTTAACTAGCAGGTTAACACTTTTAGATGCGTGTGCTAGCAAGCTGCAAGAATAGTCTCAACAGGGGATCTTGTTCCTTGTTGATCTACGCAAAGCCTATCTGCACATTAGGGTCAGTGAATCACTGGCCCTTCCAGACCATGATGTTCAATGACTACAGGTACTGCCTAACCAGACAGGACTTGAGGCTAAATGTGGTGCCCCAAATAATGAAAACCATCACCAGTGCCAGGTTACTCCAGGAAAAAAGAAAAAAAAAAAATCAACTGAAGAAGCAACCTCAGTGTATCTACATCAATGACATTGTATTGTCAATAAGTGTACAGGTGAAGCTGGCCCAGTTAGCAAAAACCTGGAATAAATCAAGAATGAAACATCTGCAATTCTGGACATTCCCGATGTCATCACAAGGCAAAACATTTTCACCCTGTGTGGGAAGCTTGTAGGTCACCGACCCATGTGCGAGTGGCTGCACATCACAATAAGCATTATAAAATGCAAGAGCTACTGCAGTTAACCAAGGATGGTACATTTAAGCAACTGTTACCCTCCTTACATGCATGGTAGAGGAGACCCTGACAAGAGTGTGACAGAATGACCCTACCCATGGAAACTCTTGTGCAGATGGGGAGAAACTGAACATTTGGGTTAACGCAAGCTCTTTGGCAATCAGCATTCTGCTAGAAGAGGATGGGATCATACTGGAGGATGCATGTTGGTTACGCCCTGTAAACAACACAGCACACATTAACTTGGCAGAGTTGGATGCCGTGTTAAAAGTGGTCAATCAGGCGCTTCAGCGGAAGGCCAAGAGGCTGCATCTGCGGACGGATTCGCTATGCATGTACTATTGGATATCAGACACTAACAAAGAAGGCCAGGATTCAGACCAAGGCAGCAAGTGAGATGCTGATTAGAAAAAGGCTGAAGACTATCAAAAAGCTAGTCAGCAAATATAGCCTGTCAGTGGAAGTAACATTAGTAGCATCAGAATGCAACCTTGCCGACAGGCTGACTTCAGTACCACAGAGATGGTTTGACATGCTTAAGTCAAGCCAAGTAACAATACTTGTACTACTTCCATAAAAGTATAAGATTAAATTTCCTGCATCAGCAAAGGCAGACATGAGAATGGTGGTCAAGACATGTAAGTAATGTCAGTCCATTGAGCTGCACCCAGCATGGTTGGCAACAAGAAGGCTGGAGGTGGAAGATGTGTGGCAGCAACTGGAGATGGACATCACCCATTATGATGGCAGGTACTATTTGACACTCATTGACTGTGGCTCCACTTGAGTCATGATCTGGTGATACCTTTAATGGCAGGATACAGAGAGTGTGGTGAACCAGTTAAGAGCTGTGTTCTGTGAACTAGGACCCCCAGTAGAATTGCTGATGAACGACAGTGTTTTTGCAGCGAGTCATTTAATAGCTTCATGGGTCTTTGAATACAGTCAAAATGTACTTGTGTACCCTCTGATACCACTGATGCATTAAATGAGGAGTGACCAGAAAACTATATTCCATGATAGAGGTAGTGTACCTGCACAATGCCACACCAAGAAACCAGGAGACATCCTAGTCAGCACTAGCCAATGATTAATGTTTATAGAGTCCGACCAAAAAGAACTGACTGCACATGCCCATCTGACCAAGAAGTTCATGCACCACATGAAGTGTGTGTGTGTGTGTGGGGGGAAATGCCACATATGTCCCTTCTGAAGATGCCACCATCCCTCAATCCCCACAAGAGAAGGTTGTTACTAATCACAGTAATTTAATACAAAAGCCACCCTTGTAGAAGAACAACAGGAATACTATTTAACCCAGAGCCAAGAGGATCAAGGAGTTAATACCTTTCTCAAGAGTATTAGTCCAAAAGTGAATAAAATAGGGCAACTATTTTTTTTAAACTCATTGACCAGCACTTTAGCCCCCCCCATGAGGACTCTCCAGAACTCAGGGCTCAAAGGGTTAAGTAGATATTTGAGTAAAGACTTTTTAGTCAGGTTGTACATTTATCTGTCAGACTTTTGATTCTGTAAGAAAAATTCTTTTTAAGCACCTGCACACACGCAAAAATGGATCAATGTAGAACCTGAATAAAATTATCTTGGCAACAAAATTTGATAGTCTTTGTCAGTTTCCATTTATCAACTTAAGTTATTTTTCTTCCTTCCCTCCTGACCATTATTTTATTTTCAATAAATCATTAAGTTACTTTTACTAAATTTCATCCTTACTGAATTCTGTTTATCTAGTATTTTTTTTTACTTATGGATGTATATTTGATTAAAAAAAACCCAAAAAGGCTATTACTCTTTTGATAGAAGAGGAAGACCAGAAAAAAAAAAAAAAAAAAAAAAACCTTTAAGTTGCCTAACTCATATTACAAACAGCTTCTGTATGTTAGCTTAAATATCCAGTGACATAGCAAGGAAGGGATACATTTAAGAAGTGGCCATGAATTAGCTGTTTTTTTCTTTTCATGTTTTTTTTTAAGTTAATGCAGGCCCATTCTAATATGTATTTAAAATGTTAGTTTATTTAGCAGACTAAAATCTGACTCCCATTTTTTTTTTTTTTTTTTTTTTTTTAAAAAGAAACTAAAATGAATGAAGCAGTGTTTATTTCATTTGAGAATAACATGACTAAACTCTTAATACAAATAGCATCTTTTAATTTCATTCTGTTTAATATATAAAAACAGAAGACAGTAAAATTTTTAAATTTTCTTCTTTTGCTAAAATATTTTCAGTAAAATAGATATTTTCGTAGACATTACAAACGGAGAAAGGCCTAAAAGAAAAATCTTACCAAAAAAAATTTAGTTTAAAAACACCTTAAATTTTCATTAACACACACACAAAAAAAAAAAAAAAAAATGAGAGAGAGAGAGAGAGAAAAAAAAGCGTGTAAGGGAGATCACTGGTATCTTCTTTGATCATAAAAAGGCCTAGCCATGAATTAATATGGCTTCCTACTGCTTCATCCCAAACAAAAAAAAAGTAAGAATTAGTCTTGATAATGTTGACAGCCTTTGAACAGCAGCTTCAAAGAAGGTGAGATCAAATATTCCATGCTATCAGAAATTTAAAAAAGTTAGGATAAAAAAAAGGTTCTTTAACAATGGAATCAATTTACATATTTCTAAGAACCTTTTTAAACACTGCATCACGATATCACATCCAAGTTCAATGATTTCCCCTAGATGTGAGAGATGCTGGAGTGGAAGAAAAGAAAAAAAAAAGGAGAAAGAGGCAACAAAATAAGGAAGTGGGAATGGGGGTCAGATTCATTGAAATTAAGCCTGACAATTAAGATACTCACAGAGAGTCAAGAAAGGCTTACTATTCATTCAATATTCCAAAGAGTTACTGCTGGGACTTGTGGCACTGTCACTTCCTGTCTCACCAGAAGATTCCCGAGTTCCAGTACTGCCATCAGCATCATTGTGTTCTCCTATATGGCAGCGAGGTTTACGGCACCATTTCATTTGTGATGCATCTAGCATAATCTCATTTGCACGTCCTATCAAGACAGGGCCACAGCCACATGGAATAATGCATCTAGAAAAGAGAAAAACATTCTTAGACCAAGTGGTTCAAAATAAGTTGTACATTAGAGTAGATTGAAAAAAAAAGTGGGGGGGGGCATTTAAATGTTATCTTTATCCAACACACAAGCTTCAGGTTGCTTACAGTACTTGCCTTACAAAGTGATCACCCATCTAACTTGGGCAGGCTCATTGCTGCTTAACTTAAGTAACCTGGTGAGAATCAGTGACGGAAAGTATGATTATGTCTAAGATGCACTATTGTCAAATTTTTCAACCCAAAAGTTTATTATAAAAAAAAAAAAAAAAAAAAAAAAAATTAGAACTATATATTTTTCAGGCCATAAGCTTCAACGTTATCAAGATGGGTTAACTGAAATTAGGTTATATCTATACTCCAAACTAATGTTACAGAGAAATATCTATTGGAATGTGTTTGTCAATTTTTTTTTCTCCCAATGTAAGCAAGTTTGTGTCATTTTTGTGTGAACAATGACATCTCTTCTAAATACTATCTAAATTTTGTATTTCAAGACAATATAAAGTAAAAAGTTGGCAACCTTAGTCAAGGGTGACCCAATGGCTCCCTTTTCAATAGCTACTACACCGAGGTGTAGGGGACGGTGCCACTCCATTCCTTGGATTGCTCCACTTTACCCTTGATCCTTACCTTATAATGCTAAGTGTTAAGCAAGGCAGCATCAAGTACCATTTTTGGAGTCTTTGGTATGACTCGACCTGGGATTGAACCCAGGTCTCCCAGACCTTATTGCTCCAGTCAATAATCTTCCATAATGACAAAAATTCTTTTAAAAATGGAAAGATATTTTTAACTATTTAATGTTTTTAATAGTAATTTAAAATTCTTTTTTTCTAAAATTAAAAAAGTTTCACAAAAAGTCTGATGTTAACACATCATCAAAATTTCACACATATATTGAAATAATTCTGAGGCTATCTTCTGTTAACAAGACATTGCTTTTTTTTTTTTTTGCTTACTTTATAATTTTTGAAGGAATTTTGCTTCCATGGGTTAGAGAAGAAATGAACATCATCTCAGTTGTAGATTAAGGTGTCTGAGTAGACAATTTTAATATTGATAAAGATCGGTCATTTTGATTTTGCAAAATAAAGTAACTTTAACGTCTAATCTTGAGAGTTGGTGGTGGGGGTCATTTTGCATTTGACTGTTCAAAGCAAAATACTGTTTTAACTCAAAAAAATAATTCAATGGATAAAAGCACATACAAATTACCTATTTTATAAAAATTTAATTTTCTTTCCAGCCATATAAATATTTTTAAGATTGGACCAGAAATACAAGAAAAATTGAGAGTTGAATGCCAATCTTAAATAAAATCAGATATTGACTGGAAATGCAATCATTACACAAGAAAATTAATGGCTTCCTTAAAAAGCAAAAATACTAAAAAAACCAAATTGAAAATTGCAATATCAAGAGGGTGGGGACAAAAAAAAACAACAAAAAAAAAAACAACAATAACAAATTATCAAACCAACCAACTCTAGTATGTAAATAAATAAGTACAAAACTTACTTTCTCCAGTAAAAGCCATCGTTTTCCATAAGTGCTTCTTCTCTTTCTCGTCGTTTTCTTTCTCGTCTTTTTGCTACAATGTTGCCAACAGATCGAATGCCCTCACACATTTCACAAGAGCATAAATCTGGAATAAAAAAATTAATTTGAAAATATATATATCAAAACAAAGAATTTTTCATATCTATCAATAACATTGAGGTGGTATTAATCCCATATGTCATATTTGCATCTGGGATAATGCAATCCTGTTTTAACCATTCCAGTTTTCAGTGTTCTTTAAATGAACTGTGTGTAAAAAGAGAAAAGTCTTCCTATGCCAAATTGAAAGGTTGAAATGTGATTACAATATGATGGACACAAAGAGGAAATGGAATTATCTGAAGAAAAAAAAATTGGGGAGACTTTTTCATCACAAGTTTTTGTAGATTATCTCATTTTTATTTCCTACTAGAAAGGCTACCAAGCATTGCTTAGATAGAGGGAATTACACCATATATGACAGTATTGGAAGAAATATATTCTATAATATGTTTCTTCTAAAATAAATTTTATTTTTACTTGGAAATGGGTTTTAGTTAAGTCCACACATGAAAGTAATTAATGGAAATGGATCCAACAGTATGAAGAAAATAGAAAAACCAAATAATCCAAACGTGATGACTTTATTATAAAGGAAAGTCAACGTTAAAATGTTTTCGTTTTAGTAAACCTTCTTCAGGACTAAGATGGTGAAACTTTGCTTTATAATAAATTCATCACTTTTGGATTACTTTGTTTTTCTATTTTCTTCATAAAGTCTATCAAAATAAATTTTCCCATTAAAAGGTCTTTAAAAAAAAAAAAAAAAAAAAAAAAAAGTAAGGGGTAATAAAACAGACTTCAAAAGTATATATACACTTCTACAAAGATTTTCTAAAGTAAAAACATTTTAAAGATAATTACATTCATTACTAAATAAATTCCAAAAAGAATTAAGAAAAAAGTCTTTCCTATAATCCAAATTATTAGTACCTACCCCCCACCCATCTTATTCAGTTCACACATATTTGTTTTAACTCAATTCTTCTATTTAGTCTTTATTTCTGGCCCTTAACAAGGCTACAACTAATAATTACCAAAGGTTTTTGGTTATCTACATGATTTAGTAAAAATTATTCTAGGTTCAGATGAAGTAAAACTGTTGAATTTAAGTAAAAATCCAAATCCTCCATGTTTTTCACAGGGAATAACCAATTTAATCATATTCTTTATATCTTTTATTGCATACATATTGGGAAATAAAAAAAAGTACTAGAACCAACTGGTGCTCAGGATTTCGCACTAAAAACCCCCAAAAACCCATAGACAGTGAGTAGTAAAAAGAATTTTAATGTTCCAATGGTGTAATTAAAAATGATGCATTTAAATAATAGAAATATTAAGTTATAAAAACAAAAATGTCATTAAAAAAATGTTTGTTGCCAAGAAAACACTATTCTCTAAATTTATTGCAATACCAATTCAAAAAATCCATTTATGTTTAAAAAGATAAAATAAAATAAAAAATATCCAAGAAATTCAAATGGATCAGCTTTTTTCTTTTCCCAATAAGTAGGTTTTATATTTCTTTTCCCAATAAGTAGGTTTTATATTTAAGTTTTGATTTTCCAATTAAAAAAAATTCTACATTAAGAATTAAAATATATTTTGCACATTAAAAAGCTAGTGTGGTTTGGGCAGAATTAATAGAAAAAACACAGAATAAGTGGAATTGACGATGTTTAAATTATTAAGTGTGAATGAAGTCTTGTTGACAAATAAAAATGCAAAAAGAAAACAAACACAAAAATTTATTCTACATAAAATAAAACTACTTACTACCATGTTTACGTGATTCAGCAGATTGATTTTCTATTTTTATTTGGCGCTTCTTGCGTTTTAATATGGATCTAGATCCAGGATTTAATCGTAGATCAACAACCTACAAAAGAAAAGGAATGGATCAGAATAGTTTTACTTTTCGTTCAAGATGGAGAAAAAGTTTCTACATATTTGTAGATTACTAAAATTTGTATGTTTTTGCATGTGTGATCATAACCCAACAAAAATAGCATTTTTATGAGCACCCAAAAAGCTCTAGCTTAAAGAATAAAGCAATTTCTTGTCCAATTGATAGTTGTGTCTGGGAAGCTGGCATCTACATTTGTGCCAGAATTTTTTTTTTTATTTATTTATTTTTTTTTTTTTTTTAAATCAAATCAATTCTTGATATAAATATGAAAGTTTTTTTTCACCCTAAAATAAAAAACATCACAGGTGGCTGTCTGAACAGAAATCAAACAGATTTAAAATTATCTTTAATTAATAAATACTGCTTTGTACCTTTAAGAAATGCAGTCAAACAATAAATAAGAGTTAATGGCAGATATGAGCATTATTCAATAAATAAGGTGAATTTTGCTAAAGGAGTTGGCAATAGGAAGTATTGTTTCTAATTGAAGGTTCAATTTTTAGTATCAATAGCACTGGGGGTGGTATGTACTCTTTAAGTGCTTTTTTTTAATAATTATTTTAAACTTGTATCGTAATTTTTGTTTTGATTACAATGTTTTGGCTAATGCATTCTCTAGACTTTCACAGGTTTCTTTAGCTATTGCCATATATTGAATGGATTTATTTACAATTTTTAAAATAGGAATCATTTTATAGCTTAGAAGTAAAAAAAGAAAAAAAAACCCGATGAGACTGGGAGGAAGATGTTTGGTTGTGTTTTATGGCATATTAACCCTAATGGATTATTTAATGCCAAATCCTGTTTACATATAGATACATATTAGATATTTGTATGCAAATAGTTTGTAACATTTTTAGAGTTTATTTGTTCAGTTAAAAAATTTCAAGAATAGTTATTCTACACTAATAATTCTAATATCAATAATAACCCCTAGTATTAAACAGTTTTATTTGATTCATAAATGGTACCCTAACAGGTACTACTACTCTAGGTCAGAGTGTACCTGGGAGTAATGGCAATAAAGAGGTACTCCACATTCTCCAAAGTTCCACCAGTTGGTTAAGTGTTATATTCAGGACACTCGTTGAGTGGGTGGAGGGTGTCTTATCCCTCTGCAGAGATGCAATCAGTGTATTCTACAGCCTCAGCTGACTGGGTAAGGTAGAAGATGCAGCTTTATTCCTTTCCAAAGCGTAGATTTAGTCAGCAAAAATCTCCAAACCAAAGTCTGAATCAATACTCTCAATCATTTAACTGTCAATGGTTTTAAAATATCCAATTGATATAATAGGTGACTTGAACAGATAGTTTTAAATTTTGTCTGAGATTCTGAAATGAAGTATTTTCATTATTTTCACTAATTATAGAGACTTTTTGACAAATTATATATAGAGAGAATTCAGTAATAAAAAGAAAGCTCATTAAAAAGATGCAAGCTTTTAAGTAGGAAAGCTTTTGATGTTGACGTAATACCAGAATACCAAGAGTTTGTGGTAATAATTCTTCAAGCCCTAAACTAATTCTGGCTTTAGTTAGTCAAAAACCAAACCAGACACATGGCAAAAACTTTGGAAGGATTTGATTGCTATGATCACACAATAAGGAGGGGAAAAAAGCCTTCTTCTGTTGACTAAAGATTTTTTATTCTACACATACACCCAGTAAAAAAACTTTTAAACATTTTTTTTTGTTGTATGTGGTAATTTGAACTAATTAGACTCTTATACATACTGTATTTTTATTAATAAAAAAAAAAAACAAAAAAAAAACAAATAAAAGACCGCTTCTTTGGTAGATATTTATGTGTTAACATATAGAGTAAAATTAAAAAAAAAAAAAAAAAAAAAAAAAACCAATGCTTTAAGCTATTTTCCTTATATTTTATATTGTTAAAAAAATCTTGTCAATGTGATTAAAAATGTATTATTTTCTTATATAGGAAAGTTACTGGACCTTGAAAAATGGGCTTACATTAAGAGATGGGTGGGTACATTTGTGATTGAAACTCCTTAAAACCAACATAAATAAATATGTGATTATCATTGCAATGTAGCAGTTATTTCATAAGCATCTTGGAATAGGTTAACAAAGAATTCCTGACAGGAAAACTATATTACAGTGAATTGGATATTTCAGACACCAGTTCAAGTAACAAGTAATTTGAGTTTTTCACCGGAAAGTGAACCAAGTTTAGGATACAAGCTTTAGTCAGAATTAGCAAACCAAATACTGGAAAAACCTGCACCTTTAGGGATTAGTTTCAAGGTTAAAAAACCCAAAAACACACAGGACGATAGTTATCAAAAAGGTGTTTGGTTGGTTGGGTTTTATGGCATATCAACTCTTGTAGGTTATTTAATGCCAAATCCAGTCATGCATATTTTTTTTTATTAAAATAAAA
Organism: Sepioteuthis lessoniana; assembly: GCA_963585895.1. Lineage (NCBI taxonomy): Eukaryota > Metazoa > Mollusca > Cephalopoda > Myopsida > Loliginidae > Sepioteuthis > Sepioteuthis lessoniana. The sequence goes on along the minus strand of OY757930.1, from coordinate 65,808,584 downwards.
ATAAAATTTTATAGTTTATTATAAATTTCAGGTCTACGAGACCCTCTTCAGATGGTGAAAGGAATACCGTGGCGTATTTGAATATAATTTAGGCAGGTTTACACTGTTTCCGGCAAGAAAAAAAATTGAAAAAATTAAAAACATCTTTTTAAATTCTCTTCTCACCGGAAGCAATGTCAACCTGCCTAAATTATATTCAAACACACACAACGGTTTTCCTTTCGTCATGTGAAGAGGGTCACAATAGACCTGAAATAAATTTATAACAAAAGCCACAAAATTGAATTTTTTCTTTCAATTTTAAAATAAATGTTTGGTTTTCGCTCTGCATGCGAGTTTCAGTGTATTTTTTATCTGAAATCAATTATACAGTCAATAGCCATTAGCACTTGATATTCCTACCCCTTGGATTTTACTCTCTCTCTCAAACTTCAAACGAAGATTTATGAAGGAAGCTGCCCATGTTGACTGCAGGCATGCTGATGGCTGACTAGGCCGATGCAGGATAGGCATGTCCAGCTGCAGTGACTGCAGTTAAAGGTCTGGTCTGGCTATTGAGGCTCTCTGGATCTTCTTCCTATGGCATTTCTGCTTACAGTTGGCCCTGTGGGAGTGCTCAAAGGTGGAGACAACTTGATGGACGGTGCAGTGCCAGGCCTGATGGTGGTGGTCAATGTGGCAGGTACTGAGAGTCTTGAAGGAGTCTTTAAAACGTTCCTTTGGTGCTCCTCTGTTATGGTGGCCAGTGGAGAGTTCACCATAGAGGGCTATCTTGGGCAGGCAATGACCCCCCGTTCTGAAACATGCCCTGCCCAGCATAGCTATGACTTCAGCAACATGGCCTCTACACTGGTGACTTCTGCCTGATCAAGGACTTCAACATTGGTGATGTAGTTACTCCAGTGAATGTTGAGGATGGTGCGGAGACAGCGCTAATGGAAGTGCTCAAGGAGTCGTAGATGGTGGCGGTAGGTTATCCATGACTCAGAGCCATACAGCAGGGTGGCAAGTATGACAGCTCAATAGACGCTATTCTTATTGCCTTTCTTCTGTTCCATACTCTTTTGTAGAGTCTGGTGAAAGTGCTGTTTATTTTTATTTTTTATTTTTTTTCTTCAGATATTTTTTATATATATTAAGAAAATCTGAAATGACATTAATTTTTTTTTTATACAACCTGTATATAAAAAGAGTAGCAGTACTTTGAGTGTGCATATAAATTAAACATTCTGAAATAGAAACGCTCAACCAAAATATATTTGCTGTGTTAATCCAACTAATAAGAAAAGAGAGAGGAGGAAAAAAAACAACTTACATAATCCCAGTGTCTTTCTTGATCCACTCTGTTTCGCCAACGTTTAACCAAAAGGACACACGCATTGCAAATATCACCCGATCGGTTGGAAACGTGAAAGCATTGTTTAAAGTCTCTTTCATAACGAGTGCTGCTTGTGAAACGAGAGCTGGAAGATTTTACACGGCATATGCAACAACCTGTTTGACTTCGATACATTCTGTGTCTGTTTGTAGACATAGTTGTGCAGTCAGAAAAATAAGAAAAAGATCTGAAGTAAAAAGAAAAAACATTTTAAAGAGTTGAAAACAAAAGTTGTAAATTTGTCAAATTTTCTGAGAGGATATTGCTATTATACATTAATAATTTAACTTTCTACAGATATCAGATGATGTTTTGAATGTAAATTAAAATAAAAACCTTATTCTAAATGTTAAATGGAAGTAATGGCAACAGCCATTATTAACTATATAAACCTTTGGAAGTTTAAATTAGTGTGTATATGTGCATGTTTACACACAAATATGAAAAGCAAGATATTAATAGGATGATTTTATCTAGAGTTGCATTATTTACCCATTTTAAACATTGTTTTTTTACATTTAAACCATCATCAGGGTAGTTAATATGACACTGTATCTATTAAATTACCTTTTGGGGACAAAAAAAAAAAAAAAAAAAAAAAGATAGAAAAATAGACATGTGTCGTAAGTGGATGGGGGATTTGTTTTTAGAGTACCAGCAGCTGCCATATCATTTAGATAGTTATGAAATGGCATAGAAAGGTGTTAAATACTTTGTGAATTGGGATTAGTAAAAAAGAAAAAGAAAAAACCCTTAAGGCAACCTCATGTCACTATTATTTTAAAGCAACAAAATTGGGCCAAGAAACACAAGAAAATTTACATTTATAAAGTAATTTTCTTGGAAGAGCCTTGAGTGACACTTGATGGACCCAATGAATGAGCCAAAGGATGGATTTTATCCAATTCAGACAGGTCTGTGGCTAAAAGGCAACACAGAGGCTGTAGTGTAATGTTATAGGCTGGAATTGTTGATCCAACCACTATTGGACAATTCAAAGTTAAGTGTGTATTTATGCATGACCACGCCCCCTCATGTTTGTAAGCTTACCCATGAATTCTTTGATTGGTTTGGTTTCTTTGTTTAATGGCATATCAACTCTTTTTAGGTTATTTAATGCCAAAGCCATTCTCCTAGAAGAACAGTAGTGGTACTATTTAACCCATAGTTGGGAGGATAAGGGGGTTCATACCTTTCCCAAGGGTATTTGCCCGAAAGTGAATGTAATAGCGTGACTGGAGTACGAACTTGTGTACTACGATTCTGCAGTCCATCGCTTTAACCATTACACCACGAGGACACCCCCAATGAATTCTTTGAGCATGAAAGATTTACAAGAGAGAAGATAATGGAATGGCTACAATCAAGTCTTGATTTGAATCTGATTGAAAAATCTATGGTCAATTATGAAGATGAAATTATATGGCGATGGCAAACAGTATAAAAGCAAAGCAAACCTATGGGAAACAAAACCACTAGGTCGGAAATTGAACTTGTTGAAGGAGAAAAAAAAACAAACAAAAAAAAACAAAAAACAATGGACAATAGATTACTGGCTGTTATAAATAAGAGTCTCTATATTAAAATATAAAAGATTCAAAGACTTATGCATTTGCTATTTGTTCTATAATAGATATTGATCAATTTTTTAAATGATTTTATTACCTTTTTATTGGAGTAAAATCTAATTATTTGGTTTTGCCTAAACTTGAGACAGCAGTTTTTATTTTTTATTTTGGAATATTTTAATAAAATATGGATGGACTAAAGGATCAATTTTATCTTATTCACTTGTATCTGTAGCTAAAGAGAAGGCAACAAGAACGCAGTAATGTGATGATATGGGCTGGAATTGTTGATCAAACCATATTGGACCATTCAAAGCCGATGAAGGAGTTAAACTGAATAGTGCTAACTCTTATGATTTTATGAACGAGACTCTTTGCATGGTATGAGTTAGTGTCTCGCAGTTTCAAAGAGACGGGGCATAATGCTTATGTATCTAAGCTTACCCATGAATTCTTTGAGCATAAAAGATTTACAAGAGAGAAGATAATGGAATGGTTACATTCAACTCCTGATTTGATTTGTTCAACGGCATATCAACCTCAATGGGTCATTTAATGCCAACAAAGTTTTTGAAATAGATTGGTGATGATATTTAATTTTTTAAAACGTTTTTTGTAAATGTATTTTTTATGTACATCTTTTTAAAAACATTTAAATATATTTTTGTATAAATACATTTTTTTTAAAAAACATTCTGAAAAATTTTCAAATTTTATTGTAGATATATAAAAGTCCTGATTTGAATTTGATCAAAGTGTATGGTCAGTTGTGAATATGAAATTATATTGAAGTGACAAAAAATATGACAGCAAAGTAGACCTATGGGAAGCAATTAAAACTATCATGTCAGAAATTGAACCAATTGAAATGACAAAAATCAGCGCATAAGTTATTGGTTGTTAGATACAAAACCTTATCAGTTTATTATTTGTTCTCTTAGACATATTGATCAGTTTTTGATAGTTTTATTACCTTTTTTAATAAAATTTTATTATTTGGCTTTACTTAAAAACATAAGGCAGCATCCCACCCACCAACAACAAAAAAAAAAAAAAAAAAAAAAAAAAAAAAAACACTTTGATAAAACATTGATACTACCAATTGTCTCTGTTTTGACACCAAAATTGATTGTTTAAAATTAGACCATATTTTTTTCAAACCAAATTTGAATTGTGAAAGATTGTGATTTGCTTAACTTCAAAAGAGGATGAGAATCATATGCACAAAATCATATACTTGTGTGTATATATATATATATATAAATAAAACATTATATACAAGTCATAAAGTCCAAAAAAAAAAAAAAAAAAAAAAAAGGTACTTGATACCTCCTTGCTTAACACTCAGCATATATATATATATATATATATATATATATATATATATATATATATATATATATATATTCCAATTTTTGGTTGGTCCAAAGAGAAATAAAAGAAAATATTTTAAAACGAATAAATACACAAAGATTCTTTTTTTTTATTATTTATTTTACTCCAACATGTCTTCTAGCATCTTATTGCTCTCATCAGAGAGAGTTTAAGGACTTCTGGTGGTGTTGTTGCCATTCCTTTTTAATTCTGATAGATTTTGGTTTTTGCAGGTGTTTTTTCCCCATCCCCTTCATTTTACAAGGGTGTACTTTCTATCATATGCCATAAAGTTTATTAGTTATCTTTTCTGGTTCATTGTGTGTGTGTGTGTGTGTGTGTCTTTCTCTCTACGTGTATAGTTTTGTTGTTTAATGTTGTGCTTAAATATTCAACAGCCTACTACACTGTGTGTGATTGGTTACTTGTTTCTGCGTGTGTATAGGTTAAGTTTTATTTAGTGTAGGTTAGATTTATTCTATAAAGTTTTTTTTTTCTTTTATCTGAAGTAATGTGTAGTTGTCAGTTTGATATATTGGCATGGTTTTAATAATTCCATTGCTACATACATAGATACATGAACACACATACATAGAGTATGTGACCTGACAGAATGGAAGGAAAACAATTCACCCACATACAAGTTGGCCATAGTTTTAAATCAGAGGTTCCCAACTAATTTTAAGCCATGCCTCAATTTCGCATTTCTAAAATTCTGATATTTAAAATTTTACTGCAATACACGTGAAGGAAGCTTAAAAGGTCATTAACTTGGTCTCTAAACCAGTCCCATCAAAAAGATTACGTTGCCCCACAATGAATGCCATTAAATAACCCACGGAAAGGAGAACAAAGAAAGAATGACCATGACTCCCTAAAGTACTTAGAAGATTCCACCACCCGAGAAAGGCTAGAAAAACCAATCATGTAAGAAATCCAGTACGACCAGTACTAACACTAAGTGGAGAGTTGAGTGAGTTAGCAGTGATCACCTCAAGTTAAGGCATCTCAGAAAAGTTAGTGCACGAAGTTAGAGAGAGAGACAGTATTCATTATGTCAATAATCAATTTTAAAGGAAAGTGTCAGCAGTCATCAAAGAAACCAAGCTCTGATTGGCTGTTGCCAAAATTTAAAAGTGATATGCAGACATGACTGCAGAAATGGCTCTATTAATGAATAGAGTCATTTCTGCAGTCATTTGCTTTGTGTGAAAGATACACAGTTTAGCTGGATGGGAGTTGGCGCAAGTTGGGTAAGGGGGGGGGAGTCTGATGTTGCAATGAAATTCATTATTTTTAAAATTTTAATTATTCTATAAAGTTACGATATTATCAAATTCTTATGAAGAAATTATTAAGTGATAATTACTCAAATACAACTGAATTATGAACAAACAAGTAAATTGTAAATAAAAAAAAATTGGAAAAATTGACATGAATAATAAAAAAACAAAACAAACAGGTTAGATACAAATATAAATTTAAAAATCAAATAATACTTATAGAAAAATGTTACACGTGGTGCATTCAATAAGTTTCCAGACTTTTGTACAGGTATTTAAAATTGTTGTAGACTCTTGAAAATTCAGGATGTTATTGCTATACATCTTATGAGATGACAAACCAATTTTTATGATTTCAGGTTCAATTGAACAGCTACAGCAGTAATTGGAATACACCCTACTAAAGCCTGATTGTCACAGCTGGTGAATTTCAAAAATCCAATCTGGACGCGAGGACACTTTAGAAGAACAATATGCAATAAAATTCTGTTTTAAACTTGGAAAAAATGCCACAGAAGCGAATGGAATGCTTCAGACTGCTTTTCGACCATCTTGCATGAATCGAGTATCAGTTTTTGATTGGCATAAGAGATTCAAGGAAGGCAGGGAGTTTGTGAGGGATGTTGAGGTGTGGGAGGAGTAAGGAAGTCAATACACCAGAGTTGATTGGCCAAAGGCTTAGAGTTACTATGTTGAGGTTTTATGGGAGTTCAGGAAGAGATTCCGTGAGAAGAGACCAGTACTCTTCAAATCGGGTCAGTGGCATTTCCTCCAGGACAATGTACCAATCCACGCTGACTTTTGGTTATTCCCTAAGCTTAGAGGCTGTCATTATGAGACAATTGAGGAGATGAAAGAGGCTGTGAAGGTCATTGACACGCTCACACAAGAGGATTTCCATGGGGCCTTTCAGAAGTTGTTGGAATGGTACAAGTGCATTGCAGCCAGGAGCTTACTTTTTAAGGGGACTAGAATTTTATGTGTGTGCTATCAATAAAAGTGCCCATACGAAAAAGTCTGGGAACTTATTTAATGATCCTCGTAGATAGAAAATTCATCTGTTTGAAGTTTGTTTTTTGACTTTACTTTCTCTAGAACAAAAAATCATTTAAAAGAACATTTGTAGAGCTCCAGACAAATTTTTATAATGTGACCCTCAAGAACAAGTGTAAAAAAAAAAAAAAAAAAAAAAAAAAAAAAAAAAAAAAAAAAAAAAAAAAGTTTATAATGTGCATGGCTAATTTCTTTTGATTTTATTGAGATTAAGAAAATCTTTAATTTGCCAATGACTACAAAATTATATCAAACAAAATTTGTAATTGTATCATTAGGATATTAAAGAGAACCTCTAGAAATCTGAGTATAATCAGAAGAACCTCTCTGGATTTTTTAAAATCAATTTTAAGTTTATATACATCTAACTTTTGCCCTTATGTAACTTCATCCTTTTTGGTTCTTGTAAATCCTTTAAATCTATTTCAATGTATTGTTGATTAAGTGATAATCTCAATTTTAAAACTGATAGCATTCTGATTTTAAAACACTTGCATTATCTATATATACTGATCCATACAAGGTTCTGACCAAATTTTGATGATCAGCTTGAAATTTGCTATGTATTTACCCAACCGCTTTGCACAATCAGGATGTGATACGAGGTAATTTTTTTTTTTTTTAACTGGTTTGAAATCATTTTCCCCCTCTTAGACCACTTGCCATTAAGTTAAAAAGCCCATAGCTGGAAGAAGAATAGTTGGATGCAAGGCTATTAGCACTGGGAAATTGTTTTCCTAAGGTCAATCCCTGAATAGCATACTAATTAAAAATTTGCAGAACTAATTTAACATTTTGCTTTTCAAGATTAATAAGAGAAAGTGCTTTTGAAGTCAATTTATAATATTTCAAAATTGACTGAGATTCCAAGGAATTAAGTTTCTTTGAGGTACAAAATTGGTCACTTTGGATTCTAATTCATGATTTCTGACAAAATTTTGCAAACAGCATTTATTTACTTTTTGACCAAGCCAATTGTTTCTGATGCATTTGATATATGGACTGAATCAAATAGGAAGAAAATCTCTAGATTTCAAACCGAGTGGGGATAGTACAATTAAGATCTTTGGTAGACAAAAAGATATAGGTTTTTTTTTATTACTAGCATCATTATCTCAGGATTGATAATATTTGAAATCTTATCTCCTCTAAACCAATTATTATGCATTTAAGTATATGGAAATTTACTAAGCTTTTTTGCTTAGATGTGGCACAAGGCCATATGAAAGGGGCACCCAATGAGACGCATTTAAGTATATGAAATAAATTCTCAGCTTGAAGACATTTAGTTGGCAACAATACTCTAGTAGTGTGAGCAAAAAAAAAAAAAGAAAAAAAAAAAAAAAGCTCTTGTTGCAGCTTCATTGCTGTGGGCAGATAAGCCAACAATATTACCAGCCTTATAATCAAAATAAGGTTCCAGGTGAATCTCTTCAAGTTAAGATACTGTGGCGTTTTTCTGTACTAGTAACTTGAATTTATTTTCAGTATACATAAAACTTATCTTGATCAATCAAAGGATACATACACACACACACACATATATATATATATATATATATATATATATATATATATATATATAAGGTTAACCTCTTAATAGTTGGATAGCAAGGTAGAATTATATTTTGACTGTCTCTTAACCTGTACCCTTTAAAGGAGCAATTATACAACAATGAATATCACTTCTGTTAAATAATCCTGCTTATTCTACGTCAATAAATTTAACTGCTCATAAATTTTATTGAATTAAAATGTTTGACAAACACCAAAAGACATAACATTTCGTCAAATCCTTTGCTTTTTGTCCTCATGTCGAGAATGTAGTTCACATACCTAAAAGAGTTTTCAAGAGAAAAGAAAGAGATAGTAAGTAAAAATCTACAATATGAAGCATTTTTCTTACGATTCTAGGAAAACTGAAGAGCAATTTATATTACTAATTTAACGAAACCATGTAAAAACAAAGAGAATAGTTAAGGTTTATACATTTTCAAAATAAAAACAAACAAAAACATTTTACGAATAAGACAATTCAAAAAACTTGTTAGAATTACTTTTTCTTATCCCTATGAAAATTTTCCTTAAATGAATTTATAAAGAAAATTTATTTGAAAAGAAAAAAAAAAAAAAACAGTCGTTTTTAGTTTATAACAAACTTTATTATCTGTCACAAAAAAAAAAAAAAAAAATAAATAAATAAAATAAAAATAAAATAAAATAAATCCAGGTAAAAATTTCATGTGTCCATATATCAAATAATGTTTTACCATTCGGAAAAGAAAACAAAGGGACTTTAATAAGTACAGCACATCTATAAGGGATTGTTTTTGTTCATGTCAATTTACAAATAGAAATAATATTTAAGAGAAAAAGAAAAAAAAACATCAGGAAAAAATCTAATTCACTAACGTTTCCTACAAGCTAAGAAGTCTCAAGATGGTGACATCACGTCTCCCCCTCCACTGAGCTGGTCACAGCCGCAAGAAGAAGTTGGCTATAGCTTGTTTCAGACAGGTTGAGAGACAGAGAGAGACAGAGATCCCTTCTGTTGAGCAAGTAATCCTCGGAAAAGTTGGGCAGCGTGCACTGTAGTAGTAGACATCTGTGGAGTGCAACAACGTTGGCTCAACAAAGTACATACAATGCAATTCTCATTGCATTGGTGACGGATCAGGTGACTTTATGACAAGTGGGGCCGTTTTTGACAGGAAAGAAGAAAAACAAAGCAGGAGAAGGAAGTTAAAAGATAAAGCAAAATTGAACACGAAGTAGTAGTAGTATATTAAGTTTTTTGCTTAGTTGTGGCACAAGACCGTATGAATGGGGCACCCGATGAGACTCGAACTCACTCGTGAAGGTTTGCTAGTCTAGCTTACACCAACCGAGAGGAAGATAAAGAAATCAAGTTAGAGATGGATTGACACACACAAAACATTTTAAAACTAAAATAAGGGAAAGAACATGCACGAATTAAGTCTACTTAGTCACTCACCCCCATAAGTTAAAGGGTCAAGTTTTGAGGGGGAAAATTGAAAGAAAACTAATAGCGATGAATAGAGTATCTACGTTAAAATATGAAGGAATAAAAGTTAACGTTAAATTATGTTGTCTAAAATTAGAAGAACAACGTTGTTATTAGTGCAATTTTTTAAATTTTTTTATTAAGCTTATGATTTGTGATTCATCGGCTTAAAATTAGACAGTATGTAACCAGAAAAAAAAAGTAGTTAAACATTGGTTAGGTCAAAAACCAAATCTGCAAAATAGCAATGATTTTTCCAAAAGATCAATAAATGGAAATAATCTTGACTCCTAATTTCCAAAAACCTAAAAGAATGAAAAATGCAACATTTCCATAAAGTTATTGGAAGTGTCCTTGTGGCGTAATCGGTAAAGTTGGGACCTCAGTCTCGAAGCGAGTTAATATGTAAGTTAACTAACAGCGGTGATCGTAGTTGAGGGCGACACGGAGGATCCCTTTTCAGTGGCTATTACACAGCGATGTAGGAGAGGGAGCAACTCATTTCCCTGGATTGCTCCAACTTATTATGCAGAGTGTTAAGCAAAGAGGCATCAAGTATCATTTTTTGAGTCTTTGGTATGACTCGACCTGAGATTGAACATACTAAGCCAAATTTATGTATAAAGAAAAATTGTCATTATTTAAAATTGTTAATCATTATTAAAAATTTTCTAAGTTAATAGTAATTGATAAGTCGGAGAGGTCAAGATGACAGACTAAACATCTGATAAACATCATCCGTTTTTTTTTAGGGGAGGATGTATTTTATTTGTTTTTTATGTAACTCATATTTTACGGCATATTTTTTATATTTCACACACACACACACACACACACCACAAATCATGAGCTTAAGCAAAAATAAATTATTTCGGTAAATTTTTACCCTTTAACCGATCGGATTTTAGTGAAAACTAAAAATCAGATTCTACTTTCTTTTTTTGGCGAATATATGTAAATAGCCTGAAAAAAATATCCGCAAAGATGAAATTTAGAAGAAAACCCTAACATTTCCGAATTGGAAGGGGGTCACTTTGTTATAAGGATTCAAGGTAAAATGATCACCCACTTCCAGACCAGCAAGCATTACTGATGACCAGAGATAGCGGCAAAAGGACGTAACCAAATTTTTTTTCATTTTTTGTAGGGAAATCAGATAGAGAGGGTGGCGGTGTTAACTAAGCCCACCAAAAAAATAGAATCTGATTTTTAGTTTTCGCTAAAAACCGTTGGATTAAAGGGTAAAAATTTATCCAGCATTAAATGCACAAGATTTTTTAAAGTATGTTTTTGGCAGAGTCTTAAAAGTTGTGGATAACGAAAGTAAACTTACAATTCGTCTAAATTCCTTGCTTTCAAGCGTTTCATACCTAACTTGGTAGCCCATACAATCTTGAACCGAATCCTTTATTTGAACAGTAGACTGTTCCAATTCTGTTAACCATGACCGGGTAGAAGCATTCCTTATTCTTACCCATTGTTGGGATTTCACTCAGCACTTTCAAACAGACCGTCTTATCCACTGTACCATGAATACTAAACTTTCTGTATTGAATTTATATTTGGACATTAGAGATTTAATTTATTTTCAACTTGTGGAATTTAGTTGAGGCAAAAACAACAACACATTACTCTTATGTGGTTGGTTGTTTGGGTTGTGGCATATCAACCTTTCTCTTATGTTGATAGTGAATATAAATATTAGATTTCTGAATATTTCTTGTACACTTCCTCAAAATTAATAAATATTCCGTGAATTAAAAAAAAAAAAAAAACACTTGTACGCTGAAAGAAATTAGTTGTAACATGGATAAAGACTTACCTGCCTACCTCTACACATGGCCAAACTTGGCGTGATTAAGAAAGGCACGTGGATAATATTATACATATATACAGAGATTCCTCCTCCTGCTGCAACCCCCCTCCACAAGTTTTATCCAATCAGAAAGCGAAGGTGATTGTCTGCTTTTAAGGTTCTTAGCTCCACGAATCCTTTCAGAATCCTTAAAATTTCAGAGATACTTTGATACGAGATGTCGCCATTATGCAATCATTTAAAAAAAAAAAAAAAGAAGTTAGCTTTCTTTAAATGTTTAAGAACGCGAACTGCGGTAAGTTTCAGAGAGAATAATTTCCGATTCATTAGGGCTGACATATTCACTCTTGCAATTTATTGCATTTAAAATAGAACAAGATTTGTGTAGTTGCTTTAGCTTTTGAGGAACTCAAGCTTTTAACACAAAAAGGCGGAAGTGAAAATTAATAACTTGACAGACACTTTTGAATTAAATAAAAATTAGATCTTAACACTCCGTGGTCATTCATTAATAACTTAAAATAAAACTTAACTTTCATTTCATGCTAAACAAACACCCACATAAAGATAGAAATAGGAAGTATTTATTTATTTATTTATTTAGATGATAAAATGCTTTTCTTAATCAATTTGACATCTAATTCTTCAGCAAAAAGAAAGTATAAATTTGATAGAGGCAAAGATAAAGATATTCGCTCATTCTTAACTAGTAATAAATATTTGCCTCATGAAGAAACTCTTGCTACAGTTTTCTACTTGGATTAGAATCTGGTTTAAGTAATTATCCAAAGTAAATCGCTAAAATACTTTTTCTTAAAAGGAAATTGCAAAAAATGAGAGCTATATTTTTTCTTTTTACAGGCAAGCAAGTCCCTGCCTTTTAATGGAGGGAGTCAGCTTTAAATTATTTTAGTCTTATAGGAGAGAGGAAGTATTTGTAGCGTTTTGGCTATCATGTAGTACAGCTGCATCGTAATAACAATGTTCTAACTCCAATAACATTTTTACCTTTACTTTCAAACTAATGTCCAGCTATGGATTAAGTAATACCACAACTGTTTTTCTACAAGGATGGCTAGGGCATTAACCCCCCCCCCAAAAAAAAACACGAAGGTTGATATGGCATTAAACCAAAGAAATATTTAATATACTACCATAGATGATGCTTTTGCCCCTAAACCCGTTTTCATATCCTATTAAAATTATTGCTTTCAAGGCAGACAATGTCGAAAATGAAGAATCGGATAAAAAGAGAACAATAACACGAGTTTATTAACACCCGAAAATAAAACTTACTTTTTTTAAAATCTCGTTTCACAGAAATTGCTGTTACAAATAGATTGTTTCTTTATTTCTTACAATGCGGAAAAGCAAAAATAAATAAATAAATAAAAAATTGCGGAAACGATAAAACAAAAACAAAAAAAGAAAAGAAAAGAAAGTTGAGTATGAGAGAAAGGTAAGTTGACCCAAATTCCAGCAGGTGCCAGCTAATTTTTTCATCCATCACAGCTTCACTTCAACCTTTTTTAATTCAACTATTAAATTTTCTACTGCTTCGCAAATGAGCAATATACCCACCAACTGGTTTTAGAATATTTGCCGCAAAAATAACGTATTTTTTATTATTTGTTTAGTCTCTTTCTCTCTAGTTTTCATTTTTTAATCTTTCGCAACGTGCTTTAACAAGTGTGTGTGTGTGCGCGCCCGCAAAGCAAGTCGATTAATAGGATTTTATAGGTTTTTATTTTTGACGTAGTCATTATGGATAACATTTAAAAGCAACATGCACAAGTAATTTGCAGAAAATACCATCAGTGAAATTTTTTCTTTTAAATCTCACACCTTTGCTTTTACACATGAACGTATAAAACATCATCGCAATCTTCCTCTGCTGTAGGTAACTATCCAGTTTATATTTTTTAAATTAATTTTTGGTGTGAAACAAAAGCATTTCTATTAAAATTCAAGAGGTTCTAAATGTGCTAAGACTTTAATAAAATCGGAAACTCGAAAGTTTTGTTTGTTTGTATGTTTTTTGTTTTACTACATAAACCCGAATTGTCTGAGGGAAAGGGCAAGAAAAGAGTTAAACTGGATCGCTTATATTATTAAATAAATCTTAAGATAATTAGAAAAGAGATAAAAATCTAAAGTCTTTACTTGAAGCTCGTATTTTTACAACTGCCAAAAATAATAAATACAAGTAAACAAATCGCACACAATCTGTTTTTTGTTCTTACAAATAAAACAAGTGACATGATAAGTGCTTATTTGTTTTAAAACAAAACAAGGATTAACTTTAAAAAGAAAGGTAAATAGGCGCACATGTCAAAAAAAAAAAAAAAAAGAAAAAAAAAAGGCCAATATCTAATAGACGATAGTTTTTCGGTACGTTTGTGATGAGATGGGGATTAAGAAAAGGATTCTGAATGAACAAATAGGGTTTCAAAAGCTTGACAATGGTTCATTTTTTAAAAATGTTTTATTAAATTTTTCAGTATTTAATATAGTAGTAGTGATGATAAAATAAAAAATAAAATAGTGCTTGTAAATTTTATCTTAAATTTTCATTTAAAATTGGAGTGTATAATTTTTCTAGTGTTACAAGGGGTTTTAATTTTTTGAAAATAATTCTAAAATAAATAAATAAATAATAACCTAACTATAAAAACAAAACAAAAAAAAAACAAAACAAAATTAACACATCTTTACAAGTTGAGGGTTTCGATCTGGGCGAGGTAGGACTGATTTGAGATTATTAACCACATAGCCATCTTGTAAGATCGAACCGATTTCGAAGGGATCTGACTACCAGGATAAACAAATCCTTTCTGCAATTTTTATTTAACACACATTGATCAAACCTTGTTTAATGACAAAATAAAAATATACAGATATCTAAAATAAAAAAAAGTTAAATCTACTTACCGTGGGGCTTATAAAAGGTGGATAAAATAGGAAACAAGGAACATAATCCCGAAATCAACTTGCAAGGAAGGATTCTTAAAACAAGGAAATGATAGGCAGGCAGGCTGCCTGCTGCTGCTGCTACTACTTGCAAGAAGTTTATTATAATGTTTTATGGAGAGGTCACTGGGTCAATAAATGAAAAAAAAGGACACCTATATGTATTTTTCAAAGTAGAAATTATCCCTAAAATCAGCAATAACATTTTAATTACTCGCTAACGTTAGCAAGATAATTGTTTCTTGTTTATCTATATGCAAATTTCACGTGCAGGAGAGAAATAAAAAAAGTTTAAAGTGCCCTAAAAAGGGATAAATATGTGTAGCGTGGAAGAAAGACAAAGAAAATGTCTTTGTTTGGTAGCAAAGGAGTAGAGCATGTTAGTAGATATATAGAAACAATTTTTTCTTTGTCTCACACGATTTTAAACACAACTATAAAAGAAAATAAATCCAGTTATTAAATGACATTGTCTTTAAAGCGAATATAACATTTCTGTTAAATGACAAGCTTTATGTGCGTGTGTGTCAGTACCTATATGTATACGTAAGCGAGTTAAATTTGATTTTAATAACACCAATTTTACGACAGTCGACTGTCCACACTACTATTGATAACGGTTCTCATGTTTTGGTTTATGAAAATAAAAAAGGCGAACGAGAAAGTACCCTAAGATTTAAAAAAAATTTTTCATACAGCTCAAAAGGAATGATCTGTCATCACTTCTCTTAAACCCTTTTATGGAGACAACTAAACCTTGTCATCTTTTCAAGACAAAACTGTCACACTCTAAAAATGGTTAGATACATTTTTAAAAAACTCGTTTGAAAATAAAATACATCGAATAAAACAAGTGTCTTAAGCTATAAATTAGTTACAGAAAAAAAATTACTAACAGAATAAGGTCTTTCTTTCAAAGGTTCGTTGCTACTTTTAAATAGTATCTTAACCCCTACTTTTAAAAAATTACACACGAATTTTTCAATCAAAGCAACAGAAAATGAATAGCTTAAAAATATGTCAGTTTTTGACATGGAATTAATTATCTTTATTTTTAACAAATAGCACCCCAAAGTGTGATTATAATGTTTTTTTTACTCGTGTTTTTTATGGACAGACGAAAAACATCCCCCAGTCCAAAGAAAAACTAAAAACATACGTACCTTTTTCTTTTTACGAAAAATAAGGTAAAATATTATTCAATAACACATGCCCAGGACTTGCTGAAATTCTTTGATCAATTTCTAGAGTGCATCAGATGGAATCAATTTTTTTTTTTTTTTTTTTTGAATGTAGCAATGTCAATGAATACTTTAAACAAAGGAAGAAGCCGGCTTGAGACATCTAAATCCACACACACAACTCTCTCACACACACACACGGAAAAGAGAGATTGAATTCAAGCGTATTAACGAAAATATGTTTTGAATTTTGATTGGCTGGTTACCACTTGAAGCAATCTGATTGGTCAGTTCTCTTGGGTACATTATCTTGATTTTTTACGTATCCAATAGATTTTTTTGGCATGCTATAATATTTATTTTTACCATGTACTAGTGTGTTAAAAATAAATAGATTAATAAATAAATTGACGAAGATCTTTAAAAAATAAAATCGGCGTCTTAGTTTAGCTGTCTTGTTTGTACGAGTTTTGTTAGAAGATGACAAAGCAAATTTGTTGGCTCCTATTTTTCTTTTCCAAAGTTAATTTTAAGTACTAGAGTACTGAAATACATTTGAATAATGCAGAGTATTTTATAAATTAAACCACTCTTAACTTAGGATTTGATCTTTAATAAGTGTAAAATAATAACAAACAAATAAAAGCAAATATTCATTTTAATCGGACAAATAGAAAGATGTATTTTCTTTGTTTCGCTGTCTGTACGCATTCATCAGGTGTGATGTTATTTTTAATTTTCAAACCCATGGAACGCTGTAAAAAATCCTGGAATAGCGCTTAATTATCAAGGAAAGATTTTTTTTTTCAATTGTCATTTTAAATCCAAATAATTTGACATGTTATATTAAGGAAAATCACACTTAACAAGAAATGAAGAAATATTATTTCTTATTTGTCCCACAATGTTTAGTCAACATTTATACGTTCGAAAAAAAAAAACAAAACAAAACAATGGCCGAGTTTAGAAAATATTTACATGTAAAATCGGCCATTATTTTTCAATTTAAATTTCATTCCTTCATATGAAACAAACGTTTAAAAAAAATAATGCCTTTATAGAGTGGAGGTGCTATGTGTTATTGTCGGAGAAAAGGCATGTGGTAAATCGAGTTCAAACCCTGGTCAGGGATGTTTGCATTTGGTATAGCGTTTATACTCAAAGCAAAGGTATTACTGTAGCTTATATTTTTATCTACTCTTTTTTTCTAAACTGGAAATCTATGAAACCAAAAACCAGACTCTGCAATGACCGCCCCGGTTCTTACTCCCTCCTTTTAGGTGGCTCCACGATCAAACATGTATGCTTTCGGAACATTTTCGCCTAATAAAATTTATTTGTCATGAGTTTTTTTTTATGCATTCATTATATATATATATATATATATATATATATATATATATATATTATCCACAGACACTGTTTCGTTGTATCGTATATATATATATATATATATATATATATATATATATGCCTTGTGGGTAGAGTGTTCGCCAATGGCCCGGGAGACCGGGGTTCAATCTCAGGTCGAGTCACACCAGAGACTCAAAAATGGTACTTGATACCTCCTTGTTTAACACTTAGTATTATAAGGTAGGTATCAAGGGTAAAGTGGAACAACCCAGGGAAAATAGTTGCGCCTTCTCTAAAACGTCTGTGTAGTAGCTATTGAAAGGGAGCTTTCGGATCGTCCTCGACTACGGTCGGCCAACAACAAAATATATATGTCAACAGTTCCTATCAACTTCCACAGCTCCTGCCAACCTACCATAACTACTGTCCCCTTCAGAGCATTTCTATTACTACTACTACTACTACTACTACTACTACTACCCTTTCCAGGGCAATCCAACTGCATTGGTACGTGGCATTGGAGCAGATTATTACCCGGGACTGACACCATCGACAATGATATAAGACAAGCTGCTCAACATTCGACGCTGTTCAGGCCGACTACCAACTTGAGGTAGCTAATGCAGCCCAGGCCAACGTCAGCTCGCTCGCAGATAACGTTGACCAAACCCTGGGGTCAGCTGCCGATCTAATCCTCGTGTCGTCTGCGGGACACATAGCTTCACTAGCAACCAGTTCAAGCATCGTCCAGACTCACTGTCGTCAAGAACTATAAGACAGTCATGTCTACGCTTTCGAAATAAACAAACAAAAATTTCCCCAAAAACTTTGTTCTCGCCAATATAATTTGACTCTTTTAATATAACGACTTCACCTTTATTTTCTTTGCAAAAGCTGTTGTTATTCAATTGGGAAGGATTGACTTACTGACTGGTCCCACAACAGTTGGTTGGTTGTTTGGGTTTTATGGTATCTCAACCTTTGTAGGGTATTTAATGCAAAATCAATTTTTATACAAATAATCTGTTCTATTTCAAACAATTCAGTTTAGCATGTGTATACAGTTTAATTGGCAAAAATATTTCTACTTCAAGCTATTCAGTTTCTCAAGACGGTTCTAATTCGGCTAATTCAGTTTAGTATAAGTATAGATTTTATTTACACACAGTTAAATGTCAAAATAGTTCTATATTAAACAATTCAGCATCGCGTAAGTTCACTTTCAATGTCAAAAATAGTTCGATTTCAAAAAATTCAGTTTAGCATAAGTACGCAATTTAAATGTAAGTATACAGTTCAATTGTTAAAAATATTTATATTTCAAGCTATTCAGTTTAGTCAAACACTTCTACTTCAAAAAATTCAGTTTAGCATTTGCACGAACTTCTGATCTATATAAGCCATGCAATCAAGCATTTTAGTTCTATGTAACCAAAGCTACCTTGGATTTTAGTTCTATTTAAGCCATACTACCAAATATTTTCGCTCAATCTAACACATGCCACAAAGCATTTGAGTTCTATTTAAGCCATGCCACCACGCATTTAATCTTATTTAACACATGCCACCAAGCATTTAGTTCTATTTAACCCATGTCACAAAGCATTTTCATTCTATTTAACCCATGTCGCCAAGCAATTTAGTTCTATTTAACCCATGTCACCAAGCATTTTCGTCCTATTTAAGCCATGTCACGAAGAATTTTAGTTCTATTTAACACATGTCACCGAGCATTTTAGTTCTATTTAACCCATGTCGCCAAGAATTTTAGTTCTATTTAACCCATGTCGCCAAGCATTTTAGTTCTATTTAACCCATGTCACCAAGCACTTTCGTTCTATTTAACCCATATCACTAAGCATTTTAGTTCTATTTAACCCATGTCGCCAAGCATTTTAGTTCTATTTAACCCATGTCACCAAGGATTTTAGTTCTATTTAACCCATGTCACCAAGCATTTTAGTTCTATTTAACCCATGTCACAAAGCATTTTCATTCTATTTAACCCATGTCGCCAAGCATTTTAGTTCTATTTAACCCATGTCGCCAAGCATTTTAGTTCTATTTAACCCATGTCGCCATGCATTTTAGTTCTATTTAACCCATGTCACCAAGCATTTTAGTTCTATATAACCCATGTCACCAGGCAATTTACTTCTATTTAACCCATGTCACCAAGAATTTTAGTTCTATTTAACCCATGTCGCCAAGCATTTTAGTTCTATTTAACCCATGTCGCCAAGCATTTTAGTTCTATTTAACACATGTCACCATGCATTTTAGTTCTATTTAACCCATGACACCAAGCATTTCAGTTCTATTTATCCCAAGACACCAAGCATTTTAGTTCTATTTAACCCATGTCACCAAGCATTTTAGTTCTATTTAACCCATGTCACCAAGCACTTTAGTTCTATTTAACCCATGTCGCCAAGCATTTTAGTTCTATTTAACACATGTCACCATGCATTTTCGTTCTATTTAACCCATGACACCAAGCATTTCAGTTCTATTCATCCCAAGACACCAAGCATTTTAGTTCTATTTAACCCATGTCACCAAGCATTTTAGTTCTATTTAACCCATGTCACTAAGCATTTCAGTTCTATTTCACCCATGTCACAAAGCATTTTAGTTCTATTTAATCCATGTCATCAAGCACTTTAGTTCTTTTTAACCCATGTCACTAAGCACTTTAGTTCAATTTAACCCATGTCACCAAGCATTTTAGTTCTATTTTATCCATGTCGCCATGCACTTTAGTTTTATTGAACCCATGTCATCAAGCATTTTAGTTCTATATAACCCATGTCACCAAGCACTTTAGTTCCATTGAACCTATGTCACCAAGCATTTTAGTTCTATTCAACCCATGTCACCAAGCACTTTAGTTCTATATAACCCATGTCACCAAGCATTTTTCTTCTATTTAACCGAAGCTACATTGCATTTTAGTTTTATTTAGCCCATGCCACCATGAATTCTAGTTTTATTTAACCCGTACTACAATGCATTTTAGTTCTATTTAACTAATTTTGCTAAGAAATTTAGTTTTATTTAACTCATGCCACTAAGCATTTTAGTTCTATTTAACCCATGATAACTTGCATTTTTGTTCTATTTCACACATACCACTAAGTACCTTATTTCTATTTAACCCATGCTACAATGCATTTTAGTTCCGTTAGCCCATGACACCACAATTTAAGCTTTTTTAACCCATACCGCGAAGTTTTTGGTTTCTTTAAGCAATGCTTCCATGGATTTAGTTCGATTGAACCCATGCCATCAAGCATTTTAGTTCTATTTAACCCATGTCACAAAGCATTTTAGTTCAATTTAACACATGCCACAAAGCATTTAAGTTCTATTTAACCCATGTCACCAGGCATTTTAGTTCTATTTAATCCATGTCGCCAAGCATTTTAGTTCTATTTAACCCATGATACAAAGCCTTTAACTTCTATTTAAGCCATGTCACCAAGCATTTTAGTTCTATTTAACCCATGTCGCCAAGCATTTTAGTTCTATTTTACCCATGTCACCAAGCACTATAGTTCTATTTAACCAATGTCGCCAAGAATTTTATTTCTATTTAACCCATGTCGCCAAGCATTTTAGTTCTATTTAACCCATGACACCAAGCATTTTAGTTCTATTTATCCCATGACACCAAGCATTTTAGTTCTTATTAACCCATGTTACCAAGCATTTTAGTTCTATTTAACCCATGTCACCAAGCATTTTAGTTCTATTTACCCCATGTTGCCAAGCATTTTAGTTCTATTTAACCCATGTCGCCAAGAATTTTAGTTCTATTTAACCCATGTCACCAAGGATTTTAGTACTATTTAACCCATGTCACCAAGCATTTTAGTTCTATATAACCCATGTCCCCAAGCATTTTAGTTCTATTTAACCCATGTCACCAAACACTTTTGTTCTATTTTACCTATGTCGCCGAGCATTTTGGTTCTATTTTATCCAAATACCATGAATTTTACTTTTATTGAACACATGCTACTAATCAATTTAGTTCTATTTAACCCACCCTACCATGCATCTTACTTCCAATTAATATGCTAACTCACATATTAATTTTATTTTATCCATGCTACATTTTAGTTTAGTTTAGTTCTATTTAACCCATGTCACCAAGCATTTTAGTTCTATATAACCCATGTCACCAAGCAATTTGGTTACATTTAACCCATGTCACCAAGCATTTTAGTTCTATTTAACCCATGTCGCAAGCATATTAGTTCTATTTAACCCATGTCGCCAAGCATTTTAGTTCTATATAACCCATGTCACCAAGCAATTTACTTCTATTTAACCCATGTCGCCAAGCATTTTAGTTCTATTTAACCTATTCTACGAAAGATCGTAGTTCAATTCAACCCATGCCACCAAGCATATTAGTTCTATATAACCCATGTCGCCAAGCGTTTTAGTTCTATTTAATCCATGACACAAAGCATTTAAGTTTTATTTAACCCATATCACCAAGCATTTTAGTTCTATTCAACCCATGATGCCATGCATTTTAGTTCTATTTAACACATGCCACAAAGCATTTTAGTTCTATTTAACCCATGTCACCAAGCATTTTAGTTCAATTTAACCCATGTCACCAAGCATTTTAGTTCTATTTAACCCATGTCACCAAGCACTTTAGTTCTATTTAACCCACGTCGCCAAGAATTTTAGTTCTATTTAACCCATGTCACCAAGCATTTTAGTTCTATTTAACCCATGTCGCGAAGCATTTTCGTTCTATTTAACCCATGTCAACAAGAATTTTAGTTCTATTTAACCCATGTCACCAAGCATTTTAGTTCTATATAACCCATGTCACCAAGTAATTTAGTTCTATTTAACCCATGTCACCAAGCATTTTAGTTCTATTTAACCCATGTCACCAAGAATTTTAGTTCTATTTAACCGATGTCGCCAAGCATTTTAGTTCTATTTAACCCATGACACCAAGCATATTAGTTCTATTTAAACCATGTCGCCAAGCATTTTAGTTCTATTTACCCCATGTTACCAAGCACTTTAGTTCTATTTAATCCATGACACAAAGCATTTAAGTTCTATTTAACCCATGACACCAAGAATTTTAGTTCTCTTTAATCCATGTCGCCAAGCATTTTTGTTCTATTTAACCCATGTCGCCAAGTATTTTAGTTCTATTTCATCCATGACACAAAGCATTTAAGTTCTATTTAACCCATTTCCCCAAGCATTATAGTTCTATTTAACCCATATTGACAAGCATTTTAGTTCTATTTAACCCATGTCACCAAGCATTTTAGTTCTATTTAACCCATATTGACAAGCATTTTAGTTCTATTTAACCCATGTCGCCATGCATTTTAGTTCTTTTTAACCCATGTTACCAAGCATTTTAGTTCTATTTAACCCATGACACCAACCATTTTAGTTCTATTTAACCCATGTCACCAAGCATTTTAGTTCTTTTTAACCCATGTCACCAAGCATTTTAGTTCTATTTAACCCATGCCACAAAGCATTTTAGTTCAATTTAACCCATGTCACAAAGCACTTTAGTTTTATTTAACCCATGTCCCCAAGCATTTTAGTTCTATTCAACCCATGTCACCAAACACTTTTGTTCTATTTTACCTATGTCGCCGAGCATTTTGGTTCTATTTTATCCAAATACCATGAATTTTACTTTTATTGAACACATGCTACTAATCAATTTAGTTCTATTTAACCCACCCTACCATGCATTTTACTTCCAATTAATATGCTAACTCGCATATTAATTTTATTTTATCCATGCTACATTTTAGTTTAGTTTTATTTAACCCATGTCGCCAAGCATTTTAGTTTTATTTAACCCATTCTACGAAAGATCGTAGTTCAATTTAACCGATGCCACCCAGCATTTAGTTCTATATAACCCATGTCACCAAGCACTTTAGTTCTATTTAACCCATGTCACTAAGCCTTTTAGTTCTATTTAACCCATGTCACCAAGCATTTTAGTTCAATTTAACCCATGTCACAAAGCATTTTCATTCTATTTAACCCATGTCACTAAGCATTTTAGTTCTATTTAACCCATGTCGCCAAGCATTTTAGTTCTATTTAACCCATGTCAC
This sequence comes from Sepioteuthis lessoniana, assembly GCA_963585895.1. Taxonomy (NCBI): domain Eukaryota; kingdom Metazoa; phylum Mollusca; class Cephalopoda; order Myopsida; family Loliginidae; genus Sepioteuthis; species Sepioteuthis lessoniana. The sequence goes on along the minus strand of OY757930.1, from coordinate 65,785,449 downwards.
CAAGCATTTTAGTTCTATTTAACCCCTGTCACCAAGCGTTTTAGTTCTATTTAACCCATGTCACCAAGCATTTTAGTGCAATTTAACCCATGTCACGAAGCATTTTAGTTCTATTTAACCCATGTTGCGAAGCATTTTAGTTCTATTTAACCCACATCACCAAGCATTTTAGTTCTTTTTAACCCATGTCCCCAAGCATTTTAGTTCTATTTAACACATGCCACAAAGCATTTTAGTTCTTTTTAACACATGCCACAAAGTATTTTACTTCTATTTAACCCATGTCACAAAGCATTTTCATTCTTTTTAACCCATGTCACCAAGCATTTTAGTTCTATTTAACTAATTTTGCTAAGAAATTTAGTTTTATTTAACTCATGCCACTAAGCATTTTAGTTCTATTTAACCCATGATAACTTGCATTTTTGTTCTATTTCACACATACCACTAAGTACCTTATTTCTATTTAACCCATGCTACAATGCATTTTAGTTCCGTTAGCCCATGACACCACAATTTAAGTTTTTTTAACCCATACCGCGAAGTTTTTGGTTTCTTTAAGCAATGCTTCCATGGATTTAGTTCGATTGAACCCATGCCATCAAGCATTTTAGTTCTATTTAACCCATGTCACAAAGCATTTTAGTTCAATTTAACACATGCCACAAAGCATTTAAGTTCTATTTAACCCATGTCACCAGGCATTTTAGTTCTATTTAATCCATGTCGCCAAGCATTTTAGTTCTATTTAACCCATGATACAAAGCCTTTAACTTCTATTTAAGCCATGTCACCAAGCATTTTAGTTCTATTTAACCCATGTCGCCAAGCATTTTAGTTCTATTTTACCCATGTCACCAAGCACTATAGTTCTATTTAACCAATGTCGCCAAGAATTTTATTTCTATTTAACCCATGTCGCCAAGCATTTTAGTTCTATTTAACCCATGACACCAAGCATTTTAGTTCTATTTATCCCATGACACCAAGCATTTTAGTTCTTATTAACCCATGTTACCAAGCATTTTAGTTCTATTTAACCCATGTCACCAAGCATTTTAGTTCTATTTACCCCATGTTGCCAAGCATTTTAGTTCTATTTAACCCATGTCGCCAAGAATTTTAGTTCTATTTAACCCATGTCACCAAGGATTTTAGTACTATTTAACCCATGTCACCAAGCATTTTAGTTCTATATAACCCATGTCCCCAAGCATTTTAGTTCTATTTAACCCATGTCACCAAACACTTTTGTTCTATTTTACCTATGTCGCCGAGCATTTTGGTTCTATTTTATCCAAATACCATGAATTTTACTTTTATTGAACACATGCTACTAATCAATTTAGTTCTATTTAACCCACCCTACCATGCATCTTACTTCCAATTAATATGCTAACTCACATATTAATTTTATTTTATCCATGCTACATTTTAGTTTAGTTTAGTTCTATTTAACCCATGTCACCAAGCATTTTAGTTCTATATAACCCATGTCACCAAGCAATTTGGTTACATTTAACCCATGTCACCAAGCAATTTAGTTACATTTAACCCATGTCACCAAGCATTTTAGTTCTATTTAACCCATGTCGCAAGCATATTAGTTCTATTTAACCCATGTCGCCAAGCATTTTAGTTCTATATAACCCATGTCACCAAGCAATTTACTTCTATTTAACCCATGTCGCCAAGCATTTTAGTTCTATTTAACCTATTCTACGAAAGATCGTAGTTCAATTCAACCCATGCCACCAAGCATATTAGTTCTATATAACCCATGTCGCCAAGCGTTTTAGTTCTATTTAATCCATGACACAAAGCATTTAAGTTTTATTTAACCCATATCACCAAGCATTTTAGTTCTATTCAACCCATGATGCCATGCATTTTAGTTCTATTTAACACATGCCACAAAGCATTTTAGTTCTATTTAACCCATGTCACCAAGCATTTTAGTTCAATTTAACCCATGTCACCAAGCATTTTAGTTCTATTTAACCCATGTCACCAAGCACTTTAGTTCTATTTAACCCACGTCGCCAAGAATTTTAGTTCTATTTAACCCATGTCACCAAGCATTTTAGTTCTATTTAACCCATGTCGCGAAGCATTTTCGTTCTATTTAACCCATGTCAACAAGAATTTTAGTTCTATTTAACCCATGTCACCAAGCATTTTAGTTCTATATAACCCATGTCACCAAGTAATTTAGTTCTATTTAACCCATGTCACCAAGCATTTTAGTTCTATTTAACCCATGTCACCAAGAATTTTAGTTCTATTTAACCGATGTCGCCAAGCATTTTAGTTCTATTTAACCCATGACACCAAGCATATTAGTTCTATTTAAACCATGTCGCCAAGCATTTTAGTTCTATTTACCCCATGTTACCAAGCACTTTAGTTCTATTTAATCCATGACACAAAGCATTTAAGTTCTATTTAACCCATGACACCAAGAATTTTAGTTCTCTTTAATCCATGTCGCCAAGCATTTTTGTTCTATTTAACCCATGTCGCCAAGTATTTTAGTTCTATTTCATCCATGACACAAAGCATTTAAGTTCTATTTAACCCATTTCCCCAAGCATTATAGTTCTATTTAACCCATATTGACAAGCATTTTAGTTCTATTTAACCCATGTCACCAAGCATTTTAGTTCTATTTAACCCATATTGACAAGCATTTTAGTTCTATTTAACCCATGTCGCCATGCATTTTAGTTCTTTTTAACCCATGTTACCAAGCATTTTAGTTCTATTTAACCCATGACACCAACCATTTTAGTTCTATTTAACCCATGTCACCAAGCATTTTAGTTCTTTTTAACCCATGTCACCAAGCATTTTAGTTCTATTTAACCCATGCCACAAAGCATTTTAGTTCAATTTAACCCATGTCACAAAGCACTTTAGTTTTATTTAACCCATGTCCCCAAGCATTTTAGTTCTATTCAACCCATGTCACCAAACACTTTTGTTCTATTTTACCTATGTCGCCGAGCATTTTGGTTCTATTTTATCCAAATACCATGAATTTTACTTTTATTGAACACATGCTACTAATCAATTTAGTTCTATTTAACCCACCCTACCATGCATTTTACTTCCAATTAATATGCTAACTCGCATATTAATTTTATTTTATCCATGCTACATTTTAGTTTAGTTTTATTTAACCCATGTCGCCAAGCATTTTAGTTTTATTTAACCCATTCTACGAAAGATCGTAGTTCAATTTAACCGATGCCACCCAGCATTTAGTTCTATATAACCCATGTCACCAAGCACTTTAGTTCTATTTAACCCATGTCACTAAGCCTTTTAGTTCTATTTAACCCATGTCACCAAGCATTTTAGTTCAATTTAACCCATGTCACAAAGCATTTTCATTCTATTTAACCCATGTCACTAAGCATTTTAGTTCTATTTAACCCATGTCGCCAAGCATTTTAGTTCTATTTAACCCATGTCACCAAGCATTTTAGTTCTATTTAACCCCTGTCACCAAGCGTTTTAGTTCTATTTAACCCATGTCACCAAGCATTTTAGTGCAATTTAACCCATGTCACGAAGCATTTTAGTTCTATTTAATCCATGTCACAAAGCATTTTAGTTCTATTTAACCCATGTTGCGAAGCATTTTAGTTCTATTTAACCCACATCACCAAGCATTTTAGTTCTTTTTAACCCATGTCCCCAAGCATTTTAGTTCTATTTAACACATGCCACAAAGCATTTTAGTTCTTTTTAACACATGCCACAAAGTATTTTACTTCTATTTAACCCATGTCACAAAGCATTTTCATTCTTTTTAACCCATGTCACCAAGCATTTTAGTTCTATTTAACTCATGTTGCCAAGCATTTAAGTTCTATCTAATCCATGTCACCAAGCATTTTAGTTCTATTTAACCCATGCCACCAAGCGTTTTAGTTCAATTTAACCCAATCACAAAGCACTTTAGTTCTATTTAACCCATGTCTCCAAACACTTTAGTTCTATTTAATCCATGTCGCCAAGCATTTTGGTTCTATTTTATCCAAATACCATGAATTTTACTTTTATTCAACACATGCCACCAATCAATTTAGTTCTATTTAACCTACCCTACCATGCATTTTACTTCCTATTAACCTATGCTAACTTGCATATTAATTTTATTTTATCCATGTTACATTTTTGTTCAGCTCTATTTAACCCATGCCACCAAGCATTTCAGTTCTTTTTAACGCATGCTATCAAGGATTATCGTTCCATTAAACCCATGCTACCAAGCATTTCGTTCTATTCAACCCTTTCCATCAATCATTTGAGGTCTATTTAACCCATGCCACCGTGGATTTTAGTTCTATTTAACCCTTACCACCAATCATGTTTATTTTTTAATCCATGCCACGAAGGATTGAAGTTCCCTTTAATCCATGCCAACAAGCGTTTAGTTTTGTTTAACGCATGCCAGTAAGTATTTCAGTTCTTTTCAACACACCCTATCAAGGATTTTAGTTCTCTTTAACTAATGTGAAGCGTAAAGAGCGATAGGGAAGTAAAAAAAAAACCAACAAAAAACAAAACCAAAACCAATAGAGCAACACCAAAGCGAGGCAATCCGTCATTGGAACTCAGTTACTTGCTGAACCCTCCTCCGGGCTACACCGTATCCAACCGTCCTTCAAATTGTTCACCAATGCCACCTTCTTTGCTAGTAATCTCTGTACCTCAGGGCCAAAAGAGTTCTTTCCCAACCCTCACTATGCCCTTTTTTATAGTTGGCAAAGCATGCTGGTCACACGTGGTCAATACGCATAAATATTGCAGTGACGGTGCGTACTAGTTTTCTCCTTGCATTAAGACTTCGCACACCAGACAAAGACGAGCTCTTTTATGGCGACGATAAGGTAAGTCATTATCTGATTCAAATTTCTGGGCGTCGCGTCTGCGACACAATGCTTCTGTAGCGGAGAGAACTTCGTATTTTTGCTCAATTTGACCGTTATGGCCGTCGCATATTTTCACCCAATGAGGATGACTTATCCTATTCAGCCCGGACCATTTTCCCGGGCAACATAAAAATGATTGAAAGCCAGCCAAACTATCTTTTACTCCGGACCTTTCGGGCAGGACAGACGTGCTTTCTGTCCGCTCCCTTCATAGCAGTAGAATCACAACACCATGAGGAAAGCCGTCTAATTTATGGACCTTTGATTCTACGCTCTCTGACCAAGGGTTCCCAGTTGATCATGAATTAGATGCACTTAATCCGCCACTTTCAGGAACACCTTTATGTCGTATCTAACTTTTGCTATGTCTACAGCGACGCGTAAATTGCTCAGACATCCAGCTACTTCATTCCTGGACAACCTTTTCTGAAGACCTTCATGCCTTTCTCCTACAGCAATCAAGACCACACAATTATGGGTGACTACATCATTCCTGTCCTTAAACAGCAATTACGACTTTTGCAACGTCTACAGCAAAGCGTATCTCGCTCAGACAACTAGCCACAACAATTCTACTTATCCATTTTGGAGACCTTTATTCCTCACTCCAAAATCTACAGGACTACCAACTACTGGCAACACGCCAAATGCCTGCTCAACCCTTTTATACCTTTTTTCCTTCTGACAACGACGACCAGCACAAAAGGTTTCCTTTCAACTCAAGCCTTTATTAAACTTCTAAAATTGAAAACCTTACGGCATCTTCGTTCTACTCCCTTTATTTTCCTTCTAATATAACGAGGAGGTAACATAACCTCCTACCGTTACACTACCATGCATTTTAGTTCTGTGTAACCCATGCAACCAAGCATTTTAGTTCTCTTTTACCCATGCTAAGATGCATTTTAGTTCTATTTTACCCATGCAACCACGGATTTTGTTCTATTTAACCCATGTCACCAAGCATTTTAGTTCTATTTAACCCATGCCACCAAGCATTTTAGTTCTATTTAAGCCATGCCACCGCGGATTTTAGTTCAAATTAATCCATGCCACCAAGCATTTTAGTTCTATTTACCCTATGCTACCAAGTATTTTAGTTCTATTTAACCCATGCCACCAAGCATTTAGGTTCTGTTAACCCAAGTTACCATGCTTTTTACTTCTATTTAATACATGCCACCAAGCATTTTAGTTCTATTTAACTCATGCCACCAAGTACCTAAGTCCTGTTTAAACCATACCACAAAGCATTTTAGTTCTATTCAAACCATGCTACACTGTTTTTATACTTAACTGAATTGTTACATATAACTGCTTGAATAGTTTGAAATAGAAATGTTTTTAACATTGAAACTGTGTACTTATGCTAAACTGAATTGTTTTAAATAGAACAGATTATTTACATAAAAATGGATTTGGCGTTAAATAATCTACAAAGGTTGATATGCCATAAAACCCAACCAACCAACCAGCCAACCAACCAACAAATTTGCCTGGAAGAATTACAGGTAACCCCTTCAACAGATGGGATATCCAGCACCAACAGTAAATAAGGGATTCGAATAAGCAGAAAAATACCATGAAAAGAATTACGAACCCTCCAAAAAATAGCAGCAAAGAACCATCAGTATAATAATAACAGCCTAGAACAATTCACTGAAATAACAAAGAATTACGAACAATGATAGAATCAAAAACATGTTTGATAAAACAAAAATCATTAAAAGCAAGAGACAATAAAAAAAAAAACAAACCTTGATACGCACACTAACCCTATCTAAATTTGGGGAACACAACAAATGAAGTCTCAAAATGCTAAAATTTGGGGAGTACAACACATGAAGTCTCAAAATGCTAAAATTTGGGGAGCACAACGCATGAAGTCTCAAAATGCTAAAATTTGGGGAGCACAACACATGAAGTCTCAAAATGCTAAAATTTGGGGAGCACAACACATGAAGTCTCAAAATGCTAAAATTTGGGGAGCACAACACATGAAGTCTCAAAATGCTAAAATTTGGGGAGCACAACACATGAAGTCTCAAAATGCTAAAATTTGGGGAGCACAACACATGAAGTCTCAAAATGCTAAAATTTGGGGAGCACAACACATGAAGTCTCAAAATGCTAAAATTTGGGGAGCACAACACACTAAGTCTCAAAATGCTAAAATAAAAGATATGAAGTATGTAATATAAACATTGAAGGAAAACTCTATACCTTCTATACCCTAAAATAACATTTTTAGCGAGGAAATATATGTTACTTGTGATTACGTTGTTTCCTCGCTAAGTTTTAAGGTAAATGAATGGGAGAAGAACCATGACGTCGAAAAGTTTTTATGATAGTTTTTAATGACAGCATGAAATAAAGGGTTTACGTTTATGCTGCAAGTCTCGTAAGAAGAAAGGAAGGAGTTATGGAGTTGAGAAGGAATTTTAGCAGCTATTTGCCAGAGTGAAATGTGCGTCGCTAGGTTAAGGCATTGTTGAATGTGTGAGTGAGATATGGTCGCCATAGGTGTAGCAAAAGTCGTGTTTGCTGGTTGAGGACAGGAACGTTGTCGTCCATGAATGTGTGGTCCTGGTCGTTTGGGGAGAGAAGTGTGAATGTCTCCAGAAAATGTTGCCCAGGGATGAAGTAGCTGGATGTCTGAGCAGAATTTTGCATCGCAGTCGACATAGCCAATTTTGGAGGTGACGTAAAGTTGTTCCTGTGTGAGGCAGATTGAATTCATCTAATTCATATTCAACTGGGAACCCTTGGTCTAAGAGGATAGATTCCAGAGGTCCATAAATTAGATAGCTTTTCTCATGGTGTCGTGATGCTGCTGCTAAAAGGAGAGCGGACAGTAATTACGTCTGTCCAGTTCGAAAGCTTCTGAGGAAGAGCGTGTTTGGCGGCTTTTCCCCAATTTGGTGCTGACTGGAAAAATGGTCCGGGCGGAATAGGATAAGTTATCCTGATTGGGTGAAAATATGTGTCGACCCTAACAGTCAAATTAATTAACGCCCCAAACAAAAATACGAAGTTCTTTCTGCTACACATTCACAATAAATAAAAAGCTAAGCTGCAATTCAAAAAACGAAGTCTATATAATCGAATGTTGCAACTGTAAAAAGGTATACATTGGATCGACTCAGGCTCTAAACAATAAAATTTCCTTACTTAAAAATAACATTAAATTACCGGAAAATAGAAAACTCTATGCATCAAAATACCTTTACGAATGCAGTTATAGAATCTTTAAAATAATGCCAATATACCAAACTAACGACAACTCATTAGTCCGAATAAAAGAAAAAAATAATAGATTTAAACCTGCATTAAACAGAGCCTAACTTCTCACTCAGTCACACACAAACATAGACATGCTAACAGCACGAAACTCATAAACACAAACATATATATATACACTCTTACATTAAATTCAGGGTGAAAGAGAGAGAGAGAAAGAGACAGACAGACAGACAGACAGAGGTGGAATAACCCTGAAAATGTGTGTACATGGATACAAACGTACACACATAGAGTAAGTGCAATTTTGTAAATATGTACTGGAAAAAACATCTGCAAAGGCCCAAGGTTTTCACGGACAATAAACTCCCAAGAAGACATTCACAGACAAAAATCCTGGAATTTAAAAACATCACAACTCTATCAAAACAATCTTCACTATGAAAGTCAAGCAGGGATATTTTCCATTCAAAGTTCTTTGTCTTTGCTACCTTTTTTTTTTTTTTTCGACGCTTACAATTCCGAAGTCGAAGCACAACTAAATTTACAAAAATCAAAGATACAAGGACCAGTTGCAGGCGGGGGGGGTCATAAATCAATATTTCTTTCAGACAATTGTCTGGTCCTTTTCGTCTCTAAGGTATCACATGTGTTCAAAGAGTTTTTCTTTGCCCTTTAATTAGTTCTAAGTGATGTCACTCTTGCTATCATATATTGTATACTATTAAAACTAGAGGCCTTTCAAAGGAACAAATGACAGTAAGTTTTTTTAAATTTAATTTCAGTTCTTATTGCAATTAACTATTATTATCATCATTATTTTACTCCTTTTCGAATTTTTCTCACCAGTGCAAGCCGATGAATTCTTACTGGAGTTTGAGTGACAGAAAATCTCCTCAAGTCTCCTGGACTCTTCTCAGTATTCTGGCCAATCTTAACAATGGATGGTCTCCACTCGCCCTCTTATTTCCAAGTCCTCCAGTCCTTGTATCAATCCTGTGGTGATTGTACCAAGGGCACCAATTAAAACTGTTATCACCGTCACTTTCATGTTCCACAAATTTGTCAATTCCCAGGCAAGTTCGAGGTACTTAAGTTCTCCTTTTTTCTTTTCTTTTTTTTTTTTTTTTTTTTTGGTTGATTATTGCAAGGTCTGGTCGTCTGGCCGAGATTGTAGCAGAAGGAATTTTTGTTTGGCGCGTAATTTAATTCAACGCATAATTTCACCCAATCAGGATGACTTATCCTATTCCATCCAAACCACCTTTCTGTGCAGCAGTAGTTGGGGAAAACCGTCAAACACTCTCTTTGCCTGAACAACTTCGTTCAGTGTAGACGTCTCATCTGCCTGCTCTTCAGTAGCAGCAGCAGCAGCATGGACACAATGAGGGAAACCGTCTAATTTATGGATCTCTTGCGTCTACTTCTCTTAGTCCAGGTGTTCCCAGTTGAATATGAATTAGATAAATTCAATACGCCACACACAGGAACAACTTTACATCACCCCAAAAATTGGCTAGGTCGACTGCGATGCCGAATCTCGCTCCGACACCTAGCGACTACTTCACCTCTGGGCAACATTTTCTGGAGACATTCACGCTTCTCCCGAAACAACCAGAAACACAAACTCACGGTGACTTCAACGTCTATTTCCTCAAACAGCAAACATGACTTTGCTACATACGGTGAACATAATCCCTCGCACGTCCAACGACACGTGCTGCTTTCTATACACTCTCATAACTCCATTTCATTTCTTTACTTCTTTCCTTTCCCACGAGGCTTTGCAGCACAAACGCAAACTCTATATTCCATGCTGCCATTAAAAACTATATCATAAAAACATTTCGACTTTGTACTTCTCTCTCTCCTTTATATACCTTACAAACTTAGCGAGGAAACAACTCAACGTAAACACACACACGAACGTTACAACTTACCTTCGCCGAAAAACAATATCAAACATTCATATTCGCTAAAAGATTAGGTGATCCGTTTGTATCTCAAAATTCCAGAGGAGTTTATGTGCGTCATTTTCTAGGACAGATTCTGGGTTGTGCATATACCATTTGTTCGTATGGTCAAATTTAAATTTCTTGCATATCTCTCAGTGTATTACCTTGCACACCCAGTCGCGTCTAGTCTTATACTCTTTCTGTGTTAATTTTCTGCATTCGCTTAATATGTGATTGATCGTTTCGTCACTATCTCTACATAACCTACATCTGCTGTTTTGTTGTGTCTTATCTATTCTCCCTTTGATATGATTGGTCCTTATGGCATTGTTTTGTGCTGCTATAAGAAGAGATTCAGTTTCTCTCTTTAGGTTTCCCTTCCTTAGTCACATCCACGTTTTCTCGTGTGAGACGTCACTTGTTAGTCGCTTAAAACGTCCATAGAGTTGGTTTTTATTCCCATTTTTGTTTTCTGGTTATTTCCGTTCTATTGATCCTCGTGTTGACAGTATTGTTTCTAGTAGCTGTAATCAGTCTTCCTCCGTGCTTTTCTATGTAGTCTTCGAGTCGTTGTATTGATGCGTCAACGCTGTTTTCAATGCTGGTAAGTCCTCTTCCTCCTTCTTTTCTTGACACATATAGTCTGTCAACATCATTTCTGAGATGTAAGGCCTTATGCATCATCTCTAGTTTTCTTGTTCACTGGTCCATTTGTTAAGGTTTTTCTCTGGTCCACTTCAAAAATGTTCCCGAGTATCTTACGAGAGGGACAACCCAGATATTTATTCCTTTTATAAGGTTCCTACTATATAGTTTGGTTTCGAGTAGCTTTCTCATTATCACGAGATACTCTTTTTAATTTTTTCTTTCATCACCACTTGTTTGATGGTGTCAGTTTCCATTATTCCCAAGTATTTGAAAGTTTCCTTTTCTCCGAGCGTTCTATTTTTTTCTTGATTCGGTAGTTCCATTCCATCAGTTATATGTCGTTTTCGGCTTTTCATTATTGACATGGTGCACTTTTCTATACCAAATCCCATCCCTATGTCCTGATTGTATATCCTCACTGCGTGTATCAGAGTTTTCAATTCTTTTTCGGTTTTGGCAAACAGTTTGATGTCATTCATGTACATTAGGTGATTGATCTTTTCCTGCGATTTACTATGTTTGTATTCGCCAGTGCATTTCCTGAGTATGTCGTTGAGTGGCATCATCGCTATTACAAATAGTAATGGTAACAGCGCATCTCATTGAAATATATCTCACTGGATCTTGGCTTCAGCTAGGCTTTTACTCTCACGTTGTTAATTCCACTCTCCAGCTTTTCATGATTTTTAAAAATTTTATCTGATATCTTGTATATTTTGAGCGTATTTATTATCCAGCTTTGCGGGAATATATTATATGCCTTTTTATAGTCAATCCACGCCATAACTAGATTTTTCTATCTCGCTTTGCTATCTCTGAGGATGTGTTGATCAATGTAGAGTAGCTCTTCTGTGCCTCTGGTTCCCTCGCAGCATCCTTTCTGTTCCCCGGCGAACAATCCGCGGTTTGTTAGCAAATCGTTAATCTCTTCCCTTATTTGTGCCGTTTGTGTTTTTCACATCATAGGTAGGCACGTTATGGGTCTGTAGTTGTTTGGGGCAGTTCCTTGAAGGGTGTCTTTTTGGATCAATGTGGTCATTCGGGTACGTCTGCTTCTTGTAGGCATCTTTTAATTTCGATAGCTAGTCTGTCATGAAGGTGAATTTTTAAAACCAGAATCGATGTATTGGTGTTTTCCAATTTGATATTTTTTCTACTGTTGGTCAAAGGGAATCGATGTGTATTTTCGTCTTTGGTCTTTCTTCAAGTCCGTCTAACTCTTTTCCCATGTTGCTTATCCATTCGACTTTTTTGTTATGTTTTCTTGGTTGTGTTGTATACCTTGATGAAGGAAGAACCACAACACTTCTTTATAAAAATATATGCGTCTTTTTATTCTTTCGAAAGGGTTCAAATGTCTGTAAGTGTGTGAGACCGACAGACAAACCACAAGAGACTAATACAGACTTCTATATTGACCCATAATTTCTTCTTCTCTTGACCATACCCCGCTGTGTAATTTTCAAGACCTCACTTAGCACTTCTTCTGCTTTTCGGCCAGAGTTACTCAACTAGAGGCCACTGTGGGCCGCTGCTCTCAGCAGGGCGCTCTCAGTGACTGTAAGCTGGGTCTGACTCAGGCACTCACTGATTCCAATGGCTCGGACCCTCACGCAGCTTCTGCATATATCATTTCCTAAACCCACGACTTCCGATAAACCACGTCACTGCTTCCGCTTATTTACTCAGGTGCGTCCTATTCCGGGAAATCTATGATTGACGGCTCGGTCAAGGGTCAATATGCAACAGTTGCTTCAAATTGTTTAGCTTCCCTTGCTTCCGGTTATTGGTATGTCTTCATTCCATCTCACCCTACTTGTTAGTGGATTTTTTTTTTCGCTGTTTTGGAATGTCCTGGTTTGTCTGTATTGTTTTACCCTGTTTCGATAGCTTAATCTTCCTTCTTTCTGGTTTATTTCCTCGAGTTGTATTATCATTCTTACTTGTGTTGCTTTTTCCTTTTAGTTCTAACATATTCTAACATTTTTCCTTTGTTTTATCATTTTTGCTTGTTGCTATAGATTTCTTATATGTGTTTCCAGTCGAAATTCCCATCCAGGTTTTGAGATTTTGTTCGTGTTTTTGGGAGAACACCGATTTTTTCACAGACTAATTTCGCTCCTGCATAGATTAGTTCATTTAATTCCGTGATGTTTTGCATTGAGATATGTGTTATATATATATATATAATTGTAAACATTACAAATTTTGGTCCAATAACCTAAAGTGCTACATTCAAATTCCTTTGCAGACCTATTCATTTAGAAACACACACACACACACACATAAATATACATATACATATACACACATACATATTGATATATATATACACATACACATATACACACTATGGAACAGGTAATAGTGGGTGCCATAGTTACTGTAAAGCTTTGAGCGACCAGAAATATGCACACACATATATACATGCATACACAAATACATATATATATATATGCATACATCTACACTCATATATACTTATAAATATATAGATACATACACACATACATATATATAAATATATAGATACATACATACATATACACACACGTACTCACACATTCACGCCCTCGCACATATATACACATACACTCACACATACATACACACACACACTCACGCAAACAGACCCAAACTTCACGCACACACTCACAATTGTAAACATATTGAAGATAAAACCTGAAGAATTTAACAAATTCAAATGGATCTCGTATGGGCCAATCATCAAAAACACAGAAGAAGTGTCAACAAAAACCAGATCTGTATTCAGTTTTTCCTTGAGTACTGGAGGGAAATACTCGTTGAACGAGGCAGACTATTCTGGAATTAATTTGATCAATAACCGAGGTTCAATTGAAATTCAGAACTAATAATTTTATGATGTTGGGAGATATTAGAAAGGTATTCCTCATGATCAGATTTAAAAAAAAAAAAAAGGGAGGATCAGAATATGTTTTGTTAACGAACTTATTTGTTACTGTTATAAGACTTTGTTGTTCGGGTTTAATACTTGTCCATTTATATTTAATTTCGTTCTTCAGTATCACATCAATCAATATGCTGATGATTAATGTACGAGAATGATAAAGAATAATTTCTATGCGAACAATTTGATTATCTCAGACGACGACAACAGTGAACTTATGCATGTTTACAAAACAGTAGTAGCCAGGTTGCAAAAGGGAAATTTCTCGTTGAGCTCCTACAATTCCAATTAATAAGAATTGAAAGCACTGATGGAGAAAGATAACTCCTTAGTCCAACATAACTCAGAGTGTTCTATGGTAGAATTACAATCTTAACAAAGATGTAATAAATATTGCATCTTGCTCAATTGATAAGGGAGCTAAAACCAAAATAAAAATACTGGTACAGAGTACTTAGTCTTTTAACCCTTTATACCCCTATCACTGTTAAATCAGACCTGACCGATAAAATGAAACGCAGTTTCTTCCAGGCAGCGGTTAAATCGATACTACTATATTGATGCACTACTTGGACGCTAACTAAAAGGCTGAAGAAGAAACTAGACGGTAATTACACAAGAATGTTGAGAGCAATATTGAACAAGTCCTGGCGTCAACACCCCACAAGACACCAACTATACGGCCACTTGCCTCCCATCACGAAAACTATACAAGTTAGACGAACCTGACACGCAGGACACTGCTGGAGAAGCAAGGACGAACTCATCAGGACCCCTGCATATGGCCAAGCAAAAGCAGAACGACCAGCTCGAACATATATACAGCAGCTATGTGAGGATACGGGATGTAACCCTGAAGACCTGCCAAAAGCGATGAATGATAGGGAGCAGTGGCGAGAGAGGGTCAGGGATATCCGTGCTGGCGGCACGACATGATGATGATGATGATGATGACTGTTAAATCGAGACTAATCCTTCGTACGTTATGGAGACGCCAAATAGACTGGGATATTTAGATTCCTCAAGATATACAATCCCGATGAAGAAGACTAATCCAGATTAAATGAATTTTGTTTTATTCGCAGATGCTTCTGTTGGGGAGCAACCTACTTGGCTATCTGTGTTTTGTGGTACTTCCCCTCAGGCTTACGGATTTGTAGTATATGAGAACTGCGTTGGATTGGTTTGGTTTCTTTGTTTAATGGCATATCAACCTTTGTAGGTTATTTAATGCCAAAGCCATTCTCCTAGAAGAACAGTAGTGGTACTATTCAACCCATAGTTGGGAGGACAAGGTGGTTCATACCTTTGCCAAGGGTATTTGCCCGAAAGTGAACGTAATAGCGGGACTGGAGTACGAACTCGTGTCCATCACTTTAACCATTACACCACGAGGACATCCCCAACTACGTTGGATCTTCTAGCGGTTTTCACTGCTTTTAAAACATTACTTTCCGTCATAAAAGTTTATTCTGATGCTGTAATTCTTCCGTCCAGCCTTAATATACCTTCTGGATCTATGAAGACATTGAGGTTTTTCAACGACGGAAGAATATGGCTCTTTGTTGGATCTTTCGAAAAGGACAATTCGTTATTGAACCTTACATTCTGCATGGTTTTCATTAAATACAGCTTTGCTTGGGGCAAGTGATTAGTCTGTTCCCACCTCCCACTCTTTTTTTTTTTTTTTTTTGCGTTTGTGAATGAACATAAATATTAAAGATGTTACTTTGATTAATTTTTTCTAACAAGAAAATTTAGAAAATGAGATTAAAGGTCTCTCTGGTACCTCTTCATTATTGAAATAAAACTTTGTGGAAACAATATTTTTTGATACAGGAGATAGACACTCGAGTAAGCCCCTAGGCCATTCATTTTCTTCTGTAGTCGTCTCGATGTGGTCCAATTGACCAAAATTCGTACAAATCTTCTAATTTTGCAAGTGTAATCTCTCTTCATAGAAGATTGGCCGGGTTATCCGATGTGTATATGCATTTATATTTAATTTTCAGATCAGAATTTGTTTCAATTTGGTTTTCCATGCTGTTTATGCCTTTTACTCTATTCCCCACCAATATATTTTTTAGTTTTATATTGTCTTTTAATGACCATGATGACACCATTTGGGCATCTACAATTGCAAATTCCAGCAGATATGGATATAAGGTGTTATCCTATTTACCAACCCCTCCGTTCAGGCAGGATATGACACAAGGTCAATTTTTAAGCGGAGTTGAACAGGTTTGAATTCAGAGTTTTCCTTCTCCTAGACTAGTCACCTAACCAAGGCTGAAGAACCTAGTCTGCCCTACTATTTACCCATAGCTGGAGGGAGAATATTTGGATTCATACCTTTCCCAAGGGTATTAGTGCTATGTGAAATGTAATCAGGCTCGTCCAGGATTTGAACTCGTGTCGTCGTGTCCACATCTTGCGACGATAACCATAACCAGGTGTTATACCATTTTCTGCTTGCAAAACACCACCCTTATACAGAATAAGTGATCGATGAATTTCATCAGCAATCTAAATATTTAGGGATCAGCATCACCATTATCAAAATTAGAATAGTAGGTTTCCGGATCCCTTTAGCTTGACAGGCAGTAAAGACAGTGTTAAGTAAGGGGATTGGTTTGGTTTGGTTTGGTTTGGTTTGGTTTTATGGCATATCAATCATTGTAGGTTATTTAATGCCAAATCCTTCAATATACATATATTGTGTTAGTATAGCGTTTATTCTAAGGCTAACAGTAAAAAATAAATGAATTAATACTTCGTTTAATTCTGACAATTTATTAATCAACACGTGAAACAATTAATAACGATATACAGTCCTTCCTGTATATGCATTTGAGTTTGAGGGACTTACCGGCGCGCTGGTATCTTAGGGTTGTCTTTCTGAGAGCTTTTAACGTCCCCGCCTCACGGTACATCTGGTGGAATCTGGCTGGATTTTGGATTTTTGGACTAATCACGTGATTAGTATC
>OY757930.1:65486449-65768547 GCA_963585895.1 Sepioteuthis lessoniana | reverse complement strand
CCCGAGCGGAGGGGTTGGGAAAAAAACAGTGGAGGTGCCCGTGGTGTAATGGTTATCGTCGTAGGAAATGGACACGACGATACGAGTTCCAATCTTGGACGAGACTGATTGCATTTCACATAGCACTAATACCCTTGGGAAAGGTATGAATCCAATTATTCTCCCTCCAGCTATGGGTAAATAGTAGGGCAGACTAGGTTCTTCAGCCTTGGTGAGGCAACTAGTCTAGGAGAAAGAAAACTCTGAATTCAAACCTGTTAAACTCCGCTTAAAAATTGACCTTGTGTCATATCCTGCCCGAGCGGAGGGGTTGGTAAATATGATAACCGCGTTTCTTTCTCGTTCTCCTGGGCTGCTCAACCGGGGGCCTAGGGGCCCACTCTGCTGGGTACTAGTTTTCTCTACTGCATCTGATCTCCAACTAACTGACTTCCTGTCTTCATCCGGGTTATATAATGATTTGACACCCACTCTTCTTCCTGCGAGCGTCACAATCGCACTCATTCAACCCGTCCATGGTCAAGGTAACAATATCCTGATATTCCTCGACCGGATGCACCTGTTATTTACACAGGTGCATTTCCTATTTTGACAGCCCGGCCGGGTCGGAGGTCAATTTACAACACAATTAGGCGAAAGAAAGTATGGAAATTTACATTAACTCTCATTTGTTGAGCAATTTCAAGTTTTGTCATTTGTATTCGGGATAAATATTTATGTAAACATGTAAGGAAAAAGCTAAACTTTATTATGAAAATAGGAAATTTACAAAAAGGTAAAAATTAGTGTTTTAGGGGAAATGACCGGACATTGGTATAATGGTTAGAGTGTTCGCCAATGGCCCGGGAAAATTGGGTTCAATCCCAGGTCGAGTCATACCAAAGACTCAAAAAATGGTACTTGATGCTATCTTGCTTAACCCTCAGTATTATAAGGTAAGGATCAAGGTAAAGTGGAACAATCCAGGGAAAGGAGTAGCACCTTTCCCTATACCTTGGTGTAATAGCTATCTGTAATATAATTGCCGTGGGATTTCGTTTTATATATCTTGCCTATCGGTTTAGTTAGGCTGAGAACCTTTCGCTTAGCGCATGGGTTAGTTAGGTGCAACATTAACGCAGGTATTCACGCGCGCGCGGAGAGGATGTGTCATTCAGAGATGTCAAAATAAAAATACTAGATAGGAATTGAGACCAGGGTATTTGGGTGATGTCACGCACCGGAAGCGTTGGCTGAGATTTGAGAAAAAGCAGTTAGTTGAGTTCCCGCCGCGGAAGAAGAAGGTTGACTTTCAGAGCTGGATGAGGCCAGACGACTTTGTGCGCTACGGGCGCCGCGCGTTGGTTGGGTTGAGAGCTGACGATGTAAAAGCAGTCAACATAGAAAGATTGTGTCTCTCTCTCCTCATGTCGAAAAACCTTTAAACTCAAAAAGGTGAATAAAAGTTTCGTACCTGAACCAATTTCGTAAAGTTTCGTGTTTTTAGATTCCCTATGTCTATTTCACACAGTGTTCGCCAATGGCCCGGGAGACCTGGGTTCAATCCCAGGTCGAGTCATACCAAAGACTTTAAAAATGGTACTTGATACCACCTTGGTACGGTTCAAGGGTAAAGTGGAGCAATCCTGGGAATGGAGTAGCGCCCTCCCCTACACCTTGGTGTAGTAGCTATCGAAAAGGGAGCCTTCGGGTCACCCTCGACTATGGTCGCTAACTTTACTTACTTACATAACAAAAAGGGAGCCTTTGGGTCACCCTCGATTACGGTCGCCAACAACAACATGGGAAATGAAATATTCGTAGATTATTACCGGACAAAACAATAAATATTTAAAAGGCAATTAAAAAGTATTGTTTTAATAATAAACTAATAATAAAATAATTTCTAATAATAAAATTATTTCATTAAATTTTCTTAATTGCACATAAAAAAAAACATGTAAACCATATTTACCAACCCCTCCGCTCGGGCATGATATGACACAAGGTCAGTTTTTAAACAGTTTAACAGGTTTGAATTCAGAGTTTTCCTTCTCCTAGACTAGTTGCCTCACCAAGAACCTCGTCTGTCCTACTATTTACCCATAGCTGGGGTGAGAATTATTAGATTCATACCTTTCCCGAGGGTATTAGAGCAAAGTGAAATGCAATCAGTCTCGTCCAAGATTTGAACTCGTGTCACCGTGTCCATTTCCTACGACGATAACCATTACGCCACAGGCACCTCCAATAAAATTAAAAAAAACATGTTAACATGCTTATTTTCCTTTTTCAAGATTAAATACAAAAAATAGACTATTGCTCATACAATTTTCTATACTTAAAAATGTTTTGTTTTTTTATGTGTAAGGTTGGTAGTTATAACTTTCCACAACTCACAATTTTTGGCGGTTTTCCGGAGGTCACTGGTTATTAAGCTGATTGTTTATTCTTTGCAACAATTTTGACTAGTTGCTGCTGCTATGTTCGGCCCTGAGGTACTGTAGCTGGAGCGAATGGCTTTTGATAACTTCCGGCAACCTCATTCTGACGTGTCCTAAAAAAGTATCTAAGGCTGCTTACGGTTCGCTCAAGTAAAAATGTCTAAGAAAATATATATCTGTGTGAGTATCATTTATTGCATGGTGGCAGTGGTGTTCCTTGCTACCTCGCGAACATGACACGGTACGAAGACAAATTAATAAAAACAAGGAACCGAGAAAACCCACATAAACTGTTAAGTCAGAGACAAAAATGGCCGCCCTTGACAATGTTACAATGAAATAGGACAACCTAAACAGAGCCTAAGCCATATTCCTATTCCGTCAACAATGCGATGTGATTTTCAGTCGTAAGAAAATAACAGACCCACAGGACTAAATAGACGAAATCTTGCTCCGAACCGGACAAATAGGTATATTAAAACTTAATGGTTGGTGTCTGTCCACCGAGAGATAAAAGCGACCGGATATTGTATGGAAAAAATTTGAAGAATACGGGATATCAAACCAAAATTTAAGAGTAGCCCGCTTGGCACTCAGACATGTCAACCAAAAGATTGACAGTAATACTAACGAACCAGAGGCAACAGACGAATTTATTTCTAGACTGCGCCTGCAGGCAGCCTAGTGTTATTTTCAGAAAACGAATTCAACTCTGAGTTTGACAAGATGTTCATTGAACAAATCATTGCTGGAATAGTTTACCCAGAAGTGCAAAAGCAACTACAAGCAGAAGATAAAAAATGATCTTTGAGAAAACCGTATAAATGGTAAAAAACTACGAAGCATCAATCAACCATATGAAGCAATAACAATCCAGAAAAAACCAAAACGTAGAAAACAATGCCATAGTTGATAGCTTACAAAACACCCACAAAAACAGACGCAGTCCAAAATGTGAAAAAAAACCACAAACCATATGAAAAATGCCCAGCACAGGGCACAGAATGCCGAGAATTGGCCAGTATTTGCAGATCGAAGGAAAATAAAGAAAAAAATACAACACCCTTCTAAGGGAGCGATACAAGTCTAAATACGACCAGAAGAGATACAATAAGAATGTTCATGCTGTAGATAATGACACTGATGATAGTGATTAGGGGGAATTAAAATTCCACACAATAAACAATTCGGATAGCCGTACTGAAGTTACAACAAAAATAAAAATCCAAGTATCAGAAAGAGAAGAAAAAAACTAGTAAAACTTCTAGTAAAAGTAGACACTGGAGCAGAAGGAAACATACTACCACTACAAATATACAAACAAATGTAGCCAAATTCACTAGTAAAATTAGTGAAGCTATCAAATACCATCTCAACGGCGTACAAGAAAATATGCATACCACAAATTGGTACCATCTAACTCCATTGCAAATACAACCAAGACAAATAGTCGGCAGAAACATTTTTCATCGCAGACACAAACGGACCAGCAATACTAGGATTTACAAGCTAGATTGAGAAACTTTAAAATGATAATTGTGAAATAAGACAAACCAAACAGATACAGTCCATCAACGACCTACTAAAGGACTACTTGAAACAATTTGACCGCATAGGCCATTTCCCAAGTAAATACCACATTGTTCTCGACCCTACAGTAACACCTGTTATACATGCACCAAGAAAATGCCCCATCCACTAGAAAGATGAAATAAAAAAATAATTAAACAAGATGGTAAAAGACCGGGTCATAAAGAAAGTCGAAGAACCTACTGATTGGGTCAGCAGCCAAGCTCATAACTGGAAAAGCAACGGACAAGTGGGCGTTTGCCTCAACCAAAAAGATTTAAATAAAAGGTAATCAAAAGATGCCACCACAGAGTCCCGACCCTGGAAAAAAATGACCCACAAAAAATGGCTACTGGTCCACTGATCTTGATGAAGCGAGCCAAATTCTAACATGCTTTAACAGTCCATTTGGCAGGTACTGCTTCATGAGGATGTCATTTGGGCCAGTGAGGAGCCAGGACGTATTCCAGCAAAAGATTAACCAAATTCTTAAAAAATGTCTCGGAAGCATCGGTATCTCTGATGACGTTGTAGTGTTAGGAAAAGATGAAAAGGAGCAGGGTAAAAACTTGCTGAACCTGATGGAAGCTGCAAAAGAAAATGGTCTTGTATTCAATAGCACAAAATGTAATATCAAGACCAAATCCATACAAATTTTCGGAAGAATTTCCGATAAGAAGGGAGTGCACCCAGATCCCCATAAAGTAGAAGACATCAAAATCCTAGAATATCCTGCCAACGAAGCAGAGTTACAGTATATCCTAGGAACGGTGACTTACATGGTCCCTTTTATACTTCGTTTATCTGACCATACTGCCAACCTTCGAGACCTCCCGAAAATAGGGAAACAAATATACATGGACGAACAGTCACGAGAAGGCCTTCCAATGCATAAAGGCCCTAATCAGTAAAGATATAAATTTGGTATATTTTAATCATACCAAGCCAACGACTATTCAAGTTGATGCTTCAAGCAGAGGACTGGGAGCATCACTACTAAAAAAATAATATCCCAGTTGCGTTCGTATCGAAAACACTCACTTCCGCTGAGCAAAGAGACGTAAACATAGAACGCGAGATGTTGGCAGTGGTATTTGGGTGCCAGAGATTCCATACGTACGTGTATGGGAAGCCATTCACAGTTGAGACAGAATTTTAACCCTTTGGAAATGATCAGTTAGAAAAATCTATCAGCATCATCCCGAAGGCTACAACGGACGCTAATGGAAATATTGGGATATGATCACACCATAGCATACTGTCCAAGAGAAGAGATAATGGTAGCCAATGGGCTGTCAAGATTACCGAAGAAAAACAACTGCAGCCCAGTAAACTTGAATGTAAGAACCGAGTTGGTACAGTTTCTGGAAGATGAAAACTTACCTATAACAACAAGAAACGCAAGGAATGACGATAAAAGATCATTCAAATATTAAGAAACCAATTTATCTGTAATAGTAAACCCAGAATTATGGCATTATACAAAGAGATAACGTCACTAAAACTGAGGTACCAAGGGTACTCAATAGGTCATTAAAACTGAGGTACCAAGGGTACTCAATACGTCACTAAAACTGAGGTACCAAGGGTACTTAATGCGTCACTAAAACTGAGGTACCAAGTGTACTCAATACGTCCTTAAAACTTGGGTACCAAGTGGACTCAATACGTCACTAAAACTGAGGTACCAAGGGTACTCAATAGGTCACTAAAACTGGGGTACCAATTGTACTCAATACGTCACTAAAACTGAGGTACCAAGGGTGTCTAATACGTCACTAAAACTGGGGTGCCAAGGGTACTCAATACGTCACTAAAACTGTGGTACCAAGGGTGTCTAATACGTCATTAAAACTAGGGTACCAAGGGTACCTAATACGTCATTAAAACTGGGGTACAAAAAGTACCCAATAAGTCGATCATGATTGACATATCGGGTACGGTTACGTTTTTACGAACAATGAAAATATGTTGTTGCAGGACCGATAAATGCGTCGATTCTGCAAACATTTATAAATTATGAGTGTGATTGACAGGGGACAAGGACAAAGGGGTAAGTTTTAAATGTCAGGTTTTTATTGAGCAAATCGTACGCGAAAGGTATGCATAGGAGTAGAATTGCTTTTGCTGTATAATGTCTGTGTAATCTCTGCGATATTGAAAGTTGGTGCTGCAGAATTTAGTAGACTCGGCTGTCTATAAATTCTTGGTGATAGAGCATCTAGAAAATCAGGATGGTCTCGGTGCTTGGTACAGATCGTAGGTGTAGCTGTATGGACAGTTCGTAGACGTAGCAGGGGACGGTCGAAAATATGGTCGTTGAGGCTGGATGATTGATGTTCTGATTTATTTAATTCTTGGTTAACCAGGAGTGTATCGATGTGGCTTCGGAGTGCTGCCGACAGTCCGAGTTGAGTTGTGGACTGGAGGGCTGTTGCAGAATCTGGTCTGCTGCATCGGAAAATGCTGGTGTCTACTGTTTCTCGACGCAGGTGTCTGCTGCTTGGTGATGCCGGAGTTGGTCTCCAGGTGTCTGCTTCTTGGTGATGCAAGTGCTGGTTCGCTGATACAGGAACTGGTTGCTGATGCAGGAACCGGTTGCTCCAAGGTGGTTGGCTGCTGCATCATCGTCTCGTGGTATCTGCTAAGGTAGGTAGTGAGGAGACCAGGGTGATCCACAGAATACTTCCTGAAACTAGCTCTTAAAAGAACTGGTTATGACTTTCGGAAATTTGTTCTGAAAAGAGCTGTTTGAGAGGTTTTCGGTGATTGGTTGGAATCTGGCATCGGCTGTGCTGAATCTGCGGCTGTGGTTGATTGGATACCACATCGGCTGCTGGCTTGTAGTAGAAGCGCAGATCCCTCGCCTCAGGGGACGTATGTTCCGCCGCCAGCTGGCTGCTAGGAGAGGCACAAAGTCATTACCTCCGGGTAAGTCTGACCGCCGTAAGCTCATTTGGTTATTGACTTACTTGTTTATATAGAAGTAAGAGGCTGCATATTTCATGGTTTGCGTGAAGGGAATTCTGTATTACCAAAAGCAGGAAGTCCCTCTTTTAAATATCAGTAATAATAAGATATCTCATTATACTAACAAGAGGAACTTTTAAATACCACATGTTTTATCCTATGATTGAAAACTATCTCCGAGTCAGTTCACAGAATTACTTTATCTCGAAAAAATATTCCTCGTATTGGCCAAAAAAGAATTCCACTCAATGCGTAGGTATGACGTTGTTGTTAGCTGACGTCACGGATGACTTTACGTTTTTTTATGACGGAGATTTTAGGTTTGAGTAGCTGGGAGGCTACGATAATGTAAACAAAAATGAAAAGAGACGGACTCTTGAGTGTACAAAAAACAAATGGGAATATACAACAATTTATTTCTAAGAAAAAATCAAACCGACCACGTGTGGAACTTAATTTGGCCAGAGTGGAAAAGGGAAAAGAAATCCTAGACAATACGGTACCAAAAAAACTACCTGCCGCTATTTGTCGAGAACTACTATTGGGACCCTCTGTACGAATTCGGGGACCAAACTGTAAAGGCAAGAAAAATAGCCAACAGAAAGGTTTTGTCACTCGCTTCTTGAACAGCCGATAAGTATTTCAAACAGGTAAGAAGCTTCCCAAGAAATAAAAGTAAGATTAAACAACAGTCAACTACTGAAATTCTACCATGTTAAACAACTGAAAGAAAATTCAACCAAGTAATTTTGCAGAAAAGATAACTTTACAGAAGACTCGAAAATAAATAAACACTAGAACATTTCGACAAAAATAAAAAGAAAAGAAAAAGAAAAGAAAAATACTCAAATTCAAAGAACTTTGTTTCCCGGACACTCTCTCAGATAAGTTCCTGCAAATTACACTAAAATTTGCAACATTTCATCTTTTCTATACCTTTCTTTCTTGTTTCTTTTGTATAAAATTCCTTTTTAAAAACTTTATTGTCTGTATTATCTTATCGAATCAATGTCCGAACTAGAAAACTGCGGAACTTACCGTTTGAAATTACCGTTTAAAATTACACGCTAAAGCCCCCTAAAAACATTACCCAGTTAAATACTAAATTTGGCTTTAGTGTTATTCTCTTCATATTAAATTTTATTCCCTTTAAATTCCTTTATATTGCAAATTCTATTCTCTCCAAAATTTCATTAGGTTTATTAACCATAGGCAGAGATAAGCGTCTAATGACCCGGAACAGAACTATTTAACTTTGTGGACAGCCATCAATTGTACGACTATTTGTCAAGGTCGAATTAAAGTCTGTTTTTAGTGTCTTACGTGTATCCGTTTTTCCAGTCCCTACAAATCCTACAATGAAGTATCCCAAGAAGGCAACTCCCTTTTATCCCTCACAGGGAATAACTTTGATATCTTTTTCGTTAGGTTTGGTCTAAACTAATTAATGCGTAACAAATATTTCTGTTTTACACCGCTTCAGAGTAATAGCCATTCGAATGCATGTTTGTTTGTAATTTATTTCTTCTGTTGAAAACTATCACAGCCACTAGCTACTCACGGCGGGATTCTTTGGAATCATTGATTCATGATGTCGTCAGCGAACGAAATTTTCCATCAAAAACTGAAAACTATTTCCGAGAGCATTAATTCCGAGAATCGTTTCGGAGATATTTTCTGATTGTTGCATATTGCAAATAATATTTGCAATACTCTCTTGATCGTATATTGATTAGTTTCATTAAACACAAAAATAAAAGAGAAGTCTTCTTGCCCAAAATCTCAAGCATTTTAAGTCAGTGGTGAAGTAACCAGCTTCGCAATAAAATCAACAGTCATAGTTGACCAAAGGAAAAGGATCAAAGTGGGTCGCTCCTTTTGACTGTTCCTTTCATTGGTACGACCTCCCGAGTTTCAGACAACCAGACACAACCAACTTCGTTTTCCAGCAAAGCCCGGTGAACTCAGCGGACCAGCTATTTTTAACTGCACTTTTCAGGGCAAGAATGTATTTCTCACCAAACCAGCTAAGAGGTCCAATCAGTTCCGGACCAGCAAGTCTGATGCAGAACCAAGCAGCCCATTCACTTAAAACTGCTCTTTTCAGGGCAAAGACTTTCTTGTCAATCCTGCTCAGAAGAGTCACCAGTTCTGGAGCAACCAGCTCGATGCAGCAACCACCCAGTGTAGCAAACTAACTAGGCCGATGATACCCGAGGTAGCACACTAGTCAGCCCGATTTTGCGACACCCGGAGTAACAGATCGATTAACCCAGTGCAGCGACGCCTAGCAACTCAGGCCATATTACCTAGCCTACGAACAGCTAGCCTTACGCACTAGCGGCACCAGTCCACGAGCAGTGGACACTGCTCGGCCCCACCACGACTTCATTAGTTTGCTTGAAGCTAACGCTGACCAAACTCTGAGTTAACTGCCGATCCAACCACCGAGACGTCGACTCGCTTGTCTCAGCAACCCGACACGCTATATCAAGCAGAGATCACTAATAAAAAATGCAACAAGAAAGAGAAGACGTCTGAATTTCAGAAATGATAAATTTATATCAAGCTATTTTAATCGGATGAGTATCTTCATATTGCTTATTATAGCCATACAAATTTGGTTATTCCTAAGATGATGAATTGTTCTCGATATAGATTGATATATTCTGACGAATTCCTTATCTTGGTTGTTAGTTTCAACCGAGCAGCTACAGGCATAGGCTTCCATGTCAATGCATACAAGACGGAATATATATGCTTTAATCAAACTGGTGACATCTCCACACTAAAAGGTAGCTCTCTGAAACTAGTAGACAAGTTCACTTACCTAGGAAGCAGTGTATCATCAACCGAGACAGACATCAATACGCGACTAGCAAAGGCATGGATAGCTATCGATAGGCTATCAGTCATATGGAAGTTAGACCTGACCGATAAAATAAAACGCAGTTTCTTCCAAGCAGCGGTCATGTCGATACTATTGTATGATTGTACTACATGGACGCTAACTAAATGTATGGAGAAAGAGCTTGACGGCAACTTCACAAGAATGCTGCGAGCAATATTGAACAAGTCATGGAGGCAGCACCCCCCAAAGCAGCAGCTGTACGGACACTTACCACCCATTACGAAAACTATCAAAGTTAGACGAACCAAACATCGGGACACGGCTGGAGTAGTAAGGACGAACTCATAAGTGATGTACTCCTGTGGACCCCTTCACATGGACGAGCAAAAGCAGGACGATAAGCACGAAACTACATACAGCAGCTCTGTGCCGATACGGGATGTAGCCCTGAAGACATGCCAGAAGTAATGGACGATAGAAAATGGTGGCGATAAAGGCTCAGGGATATCCGTACTGGTGGCGCGAAGTAATGATGATGATGATGATGATGATAGATGTTGAACCTACTGCCTTCTTCTATCCAGCCGTATTTGATAACTTTCTGATAATTTCAAAGTAAACACTTTATTCTCTCACAGCCCTGTAGAATACGCCAACTGCATCTCTGCAGAGGGGTAAGCCCCTGCCTCAACGAGTGTTTTGGATAAGACACTAAACCATCTGATGATGCAGCTCAAGTCTTGTGGTTTAAGGAATGTAGAGTACCCCTTCATCGCCTTTGCTCCCAAGGTCTACTCAGACCTGGAGTGGTAGCACCTGATAGGGTCCTATCTGGAGGTCAAATAGAACTGTTCGACATTTAAACTGTGTGCAAACAAATGACTTGTTAAATTGAATAGTTAAATTGAATTGTTTGACCATTTAACAGTGTGTAAACAAATGACTGTCTAATTGAATTGTTAATGATACATAGCAATACTCGGAACCATTTAACTGTGGCCAATGAGAAATGTTGAATAGAATTATTATTGTTAGAAAGAAGTTCTTGAAATCGTATACAAAAAAGAAGTTCTTGAAATCGTGTACAAAAAAGAAGTTCTTGAAATCGTATACAAAAAAGAAGTTCTTGAAATCGTATACAAAAAATAAGCTCTGGCTCATTTAAAAATGTTATCAACCAAATGTGTTTGCAAATCATATATATTTGATTTATATGTATAAAGAGAATTTGGCATTAAATAACCTACAATTGTTGATATGCCATAAAACTGAACCCAACCAAATCTTATATATTTAATATATATGTATAAAGAGGACTTGGCATTAAATAACCTACAATGGTTGATATGCCATAAACCAAATCAATCCAAACTTTATTCCTTCAATAACTGTAGATTGTTTTCATTTTACTGTTTATGCTTAGAATATATCTTCTATCAGTTAATTATGATGTTTGCTTGTAAATGGACTGGCATTTGGTTCAAATGAACAATAATAATAATAATAATAATAACAATGGACAATTGGAAATCAGGGAGCGAGATCATACAGACCACAGCATTTGACTCAGAAGAGTCCAAGTGACCTGAGGAGACTTACAGTCACTCAGACTCCTGTGAGAAATCACCAGTTAAAACTGGAATAAAACGCACAAGACGTGAAATAACAAACAAGAATATATAGCCAAGAAGCAGGAATGGAGTTTGGCACTGAAAAATGTGCAATGCTTATAATGAAAGCGATAAAAAAAGAAACAATGAAGGAACAGAACTGCCAAATCAGGAAAGCATCAGAATTCTTGGAGAAAAGGAAAATTACAAGTACTTGGGAATATTAGAAGCGGACACATCACACAAACAGAGACGTAAGAAAAAATAAAGAAAAGAGTACCTCAGAAGAACGAAAAAACTTTTTGAAACCAAACACAGCAGCAGATATTTCATCAAAGAAATCAACAGCTAGTCAATCCTTTTTACAAGATACTTAAAATGAACTCGGGAGGAACTCAGACAAAAGGACCAAAAGACAAGAAAATTGATGACCATGTACAAGGCCTTATACCCGAGAGATCACATAGACTGTATGTGTCAAGAAAGGACGAGGACTGCATAGCTGGATCAATATAAGGACTCAAGGAGTACATTAAAAAGTGAAAAGACTGTTTAAAACAACCAGTAACACCGCTGTCAACATGAGAATAAATAGAAAAACAAAAACTAGAAAACAGAAATGGGAACAAAAACAGCAGTTTGGATGATTCAAGCGACAAACTGGAGAGACTGCACTCGAAAAAATATGGATATGGCTAACAAAGGGAAATCTCAAGAGAGAAACTGAATCTCTTTGAATGGCAACATAAAACAACGCCATAAGGACCAATTATATTAAAGCGAAAATTAATAATATGCAACAGAATAGCAAGCGTATGTTATCTGAAGAAAGAAACAAATCCATGGTGGTGACTGAGGGTCAATTTCGTTGAGGGAATAAAACTTTGACCACTGTTAAATTGTGCAGCAATAAATATTGTCTATTGAAAAACTGAAATTGGCAGGGGATCGAAATCCTACCTCTACCCGGATTATATTTGTAGTGTATCCCCGTCTCAACTAAGGCGAATGGATTTCCGCTAAGTGAATTCCCAATTCAAGTTGGTCTCGGTGGTTGGTGATGGAGTTCAGGACCAGCGAAGAACAAATACTACTTATAGCTTCTTCAAATCAAATAAGAGAAATCTGTCTGAGTTTGATTCAAAGATGGAGGCTCCAGAGTTCCCAAGATTGATTGGACTTGAATCTTTGAAAAAGACCTGCTTAGCCAAATTACATTCATTTCTAAAAGACGAGGTTATTTCAAACAAAACGACCTCTTGAACTGTCAAAAAGACAAGAAACAAAAATTTGCTTGTGGAGATGGACAGCTGAAGGCATGTCAAAAATATCCTTAAAATGAAGACATTCCACAATTTAAAATGCAAAGCGTAACCGCATGAGATGAAACACTTCGAAACGAGTTATTAGGAGCAACATAAAAAGGAATAAGAGCAGATTTGGAAAAACAAGGGGTCCTCGACAGGAATTACATAAGAATAACCATCAGAAGAAAAAGAGCAGGAATTACATAAGAATAAGCATCAAAATAAACGAGCAGATTTGGAAAAACAAGGGGTCCTCGACAGGAATTACATAAGAATAACCATCAGAAGAAATAAAGAATCGATTTTGGAAAAGAAAGGATCCTCATGGATTACATAAGAATAACCATGAGAAGAAATAAGAGCAGGTTTACGAAAACATTGGGTCCTCAGGAATTACATAAGAATAACCACTAGAAGAAAAAGAGCAGGAATTACATAAGAATAAGCATCAAAATAAACGAGCAGGTTTGGAAAAACAAGGGTACTCGTCAGGAATTACATAAGAATAACCATCAGAAGAAAAAAAAAGAGCAGGTTTGGGAAAACAAGGGATCGTCGTCGATTACATAAGAATATACATCAGGAGAGACTGAGGAAATTAAGACGAATACGAACATCCTGACTTTTAACAAAGCTAAGATACCTATCGAAATAAAACTGTATATGGCATTGAGGTGAAACAATCCATGTCAGTACCCCTGAGGTATCTTAAATGTCAGAGATATAACCGCCACAAAGAGAGGGTCACAAAGGACGTCAGACCTGCTGAAGGTATGGTAAAAAAGACCCAGACAACTTTGCGGAAGATTTGCTCAAATGAAATTAAATGCCCAAACTGTCAACAAAACCAAACTGCTTTCTCAAGTTCTCCTGACATATACAAAAGGAAGTGGGAAATACTTGAGATAAAGTATAAACGTAATGTGGCCTTTTTTAATCTTGGAGGATGGTAGAGTCTTATATAAGAAGGAATACTTACATCTCTGTAGCTCGGGGGATAAACCGAATCAGAAACCGCAATCAGACAACTATAATGCTCTTGTCGAATCCAATTGTTGCATACTCATGAGCGGAAACATAACGGCGACACAATAAAGACGAGCGGACACAGTTCTTTAGAAAAATATACTTCTCACTTTATTGAAAGGGTTCGAAAGGGTTACGAAGAGTATTATTGTGTGAGAGGTTAGTTGGAGACTGAACAGAACTACAACATATTGACCAACACTCTTCTGGCTATAACAGTATTTCTTTCCCGTTCTCCTGGGCTGCTCAACCGGGGGCCTGGGGGCCCAGACTCTGCTGGGACATGGTTCTCATTCCAGCATCTTTTTCTCCAACTGATCTGAACTTCCTGTCGCCGGGGTTATATAATAATTTGACATTCACCTACTTCCTGCGAGCGTCACAATTTCGCACTCAATTCAACCCCTTGACAGTCAAGGTTGCCCCTGATCTCCTGATATCTTCGACCGGATGCACCTGTTATTTACACAGGTGCATTTCTTCTTTTGACAGCTTGGCCGGGGTCAATATGCAACACAATTAGAACTAAATGATTGGCTAAAGTTTCAGGAGCAGCTGAAAAAAAACTACATTAACGAGAAATTCATCTTTCGGAAGCAGAAGCTAAACTAAAAGAACTCACAGAAAAAAAACCCACAACAATCCAGTGAAATAATGAAAGTAAAAACATACCCAAAAATCTACTGCTCAAATACAAACCCTTTCTTCAAAAAATACAAAATCTTCTACACAAGAAATGTCCCCTTGATCCGTCCCTAAAAACTATCAGAGGACGGACTAAAAAAACTTGTCTCCTAAAAAGCCAGAACCAATCAAACGAAAACCAGAAGCTGCCATTGATGAATCAAGAAAAACCCATATCAACTCCAAAGCAGACAATCAGGAAGCTCATTCAAACTACTCTCAGCCAAACTCGATAGAAACCCCTCAACATCAAAGATAAAAATCACCCCAAAGAATAAATAAACAATGCAACGCCCAGGGATCAACCGAATTCCTCAAAAAGATCCGATAATGTAGAAAGTATGGATATTGAAACTTACAACATAATTGAAAATATTAATCTAAAACATAAAATATATCTGAAAGCAATCAGAATTAACACAGAAATATACGTGGTGCTTTCAATAAGTTACCAGACTTTTTTTGTACAGGCATTTAAAATTGTCGCAGACTCTTGAAAATTTAGTATCTTATTGCTGTTCAAATGAACAGCTACAATAGGAATTGGAATACACCCTACTAAAGCCTGATTGTCACAGCTGGTGAATTGCAAAAATGTAATCTGGACGTGAGGACTCTTTAGAAGAACTATATGCAATAAAATTCTGTTTTAAACTTGGGAAAAATGCCACAGAAACGTATGGAATGCTTCAGACTGCTTTTCGACCATCTTGGATGAATCGAGCATCAGTTTTTGAGTGGTATAAGAGATTCAAGGAAGGCAGGGAGTCTGTGAGGGATGATGAGAGGTGTGGGAGGAGTAAGGAAGTCAATACACCACAGTTGACTGGACAAAGGTTTAGGTTTAGGGTTACTATGTTAAGGTTTTAAGGGAGTTCAGCAAGAGATTCCTAGGGAAGAGGCCAGCACTCTTCAAATCGGGTCAGTGGCATTTCCACCAGGACAATGCACCAGTCCACAACTCCATCCTTGTCACAGACTATTTGACCAAGATGGGCATCAAGACAGTTCCCCACCGTCCCTATAGTCCAGACCTTGCTCCCTGTGACTTTTGCTTATTCCCTAAGCTAAGAGGCTGTCGTTATGAGACCATTGAGGAGATGAAAGAGGCTGTGACGAAGATCATTGACACGCTAACTATGGGGCCTTCCAGAAATTGTTGGAACGGTACAAGTGCATTGCAGCCGGAGGAGATTACTTTGAAGGGGACTAGAGTTTCATGTGTGTACAATCAATAAAAGTGCCCATACGAAAAAAGTCTGGAAACTTATTTAATGGTCCTCGTAGTTATATACAGTTGTCTTTTTCTTTTATAGCGATGGATTAACCATTTAACTGAGGGGAAACAAATGACTGATGTCAAATTTAATTGTTAGTTTTACTTAGCAATAATTGAAACTTAGAGCAATACTTGAAACCGGCTTTTTTAAAATGTTACCAAAAATTTTTCTTTAACAAATTATATATATTCAATATATATGAGTATAAACAGAATTTGACATCAACTAATCAACAAGGGTTGATATGCCATAAAAAAAACCTAACCAACCAACCAACCAACCAACCAGGAGTAAGTGGCTAAAAAACTTTAGATTTTGATGTAAACAGTAAAAGTTAATCGAATTTGACCTTTTTAAAAAACAATAAAATTCAATATGATTTTTAACCATGAAAAGGTTCCCTCCTCCTGGTTCTATGGATAAACGCGTTGATTAATTACCATAATTGCAATGAATTCAATCCCTAAGTCATGCAGTAAAAAACCAAAAGCAATCCCAGAAGAATAAATTATTTAACTGACACTCGTGGTAAAGTAGCTATCATCGAAGGAACCCGAGTTCAAATCCTAGATGAGGCTGTTTACATTTCACATCATACTAATGCCGTTGGGAAATGTGTGCATCCGATTATTTTCCCCCCATCAATAGATAAATACTTAGGCAGACTGAGCTCTTTAACCTTGATATGGCAACCGGTCTAGGAAAAGCAAATCCCTGAATTGAAATCTGTTTAACTTTTCTTAAAAAGTAAATTTATGTTTCATCCTGTTTGTGGTGAAGAGTTGTGTGAATATATATGATGTCCCCTAACATTGATCCCGGAATGAAATTTTTAAAAAACTGTTTGAAATTCACAGTCCCAATAACAATAAAAAGGTCGGGGCTAGTTTCCGTAGTGTTATGATGATATACCCCATAACATCACTGCATGGACCCTCCCCGACACAATAAATAGTGACTGACTCGATAAACGAGTCAAACGAGTCTAGTCAGTTACCGATAATCGTTACTGTCTGTATTTCCGTAAATATATACTGCTGTAAACCTTACATCTCTTTGTGTCATTCATTTTTGGCCCTTCAAGACCACAACACATAGTGATCCCGAAACCGCGGTTCGCGAACCTCAGGGAGTCTTCACACTTGAAAATTTTTATTGATACAGTGATACTCAATAAAAATAACTGAACCCGACAATCAGTTTGACGCCCATCACACAAGACGTGACAAAAAGGATATAACTATAGCCACACCATATCAACAGAGTTTAGTATTGGCCGACTGCATTCTCTGCTGAGGGGACAGACACCTCCGAAAGGGGTGAGTATTTACCCATCCCCTCCACTTTGAAAGGGTAATTTTGTAACTGGTGTGAATTCAGAGTTTTCCTTCTCATAAATAGGTTACCTCATTAAGGATAAAGAACCTAGTCTGCCCAAAGATTTACTCATAGCCTTCGTTGGGTGGGGGAATAGTTCGAGTCATCTCTTTTTAAAGGGTATTAGCACAATGAGAAATTCAAACAGCCTTGTCCGGTATTTTGACCCAGTCAGAGGGGGCTGCAGAATACATCGACTACATCTCTGCAGAGTGCTAAGACCCCACCCAACGAGTGACACTAAACAACCTGATGGTGTGGCTGTGGCAAGTGTAATGTCAGAGCTTTGAGGACTGCAGAATATCCCTTCATTGCCATCGCTCTCAGGTCCACTCTGGCCCGGAGCGGTAACACCTGATAGGGTTCTATCTATGAATAAAATAGAACTAAACAGCGTACCAATGCTAAATTGAATATTTTGAAATAGAACTTTTTATATGAATATAAATGAATTTGGCATTAAATAGCCTAAAATGGTTGAAATGTTGTAAAACCAAACCAAACCAAACCAAACTAAACCAAACCAAACCAAACCAAATTGTTTAGTATTTGAACTCGGGGAATGTACAGTACCTCTTATTTACAATTATTCTTAATTCCACTCTGACCTAGAGTGGTAGTACCTGTTAGGGTCCCGTCTATGGGTCAAATAGATCTGTTCAATATTTTACAAGGGATTATTATTATTAGTTATCTAAAACTATACAGGTATATACAAGTTGCTCGTATTAGATAAGAATAATCTGGCGACCGTAATCGAGGGCGGTCAGAAGGCTCTCTTTTCAATAGCTACAACACTGAGGTATAGGAGAGGGCGCTACTCCTTTCCCTGGATTGCTCCACCTTACTCTTGATACGTACCTTATATTGCTGAGTGTTAAGCAAGGAAGTATCAAGTACCATTTTGAAAGTCTTTAGTATGACGTGACCTGGGATTGAAACCAGGTCCCCCGGACCATTGGTGAACACTCTACCCACTAGGCCAATAATTGAAACCATTGAACTGTGAGAAAACAAATGAGCTCGAACTCGTTTAAAAATAAAGTTACCTACAAAGTATTCGCTTACAAATCACACACACACACACACATACACATATATGTACGTATGTATGGTTGATTAGTTGGTAGGTTGGTTGTTTTGTTTTACGGCGTACCAACCCTTTTCGGGTCATTTAAAGCTGAATTAAATTTCAAACAATTCAGTTTAGTATACGTATAGTTTTTGTTTACTGTTAAATGTCAAAACAGTTCAGTTAAATGTCAAAACAGTTCTATTTCAAACAATTCAGTTTAGCATAAGTCTAGTTCTATTTGACCCAAAGATAGGACCCTGTCAGGTGCTACCACTCTGGGCCAGAGTGGACCTGAGAGCAATGGCAATGAAGGGGTATTTTACATTCCCCAAAGTTCCAGCATTACAGGAGCCTCGCCATCAGATTGTTTAGTGTCATATACCGAACATTTGTCGGAGGAGTCCTACCCCTTTGCACAGAAGCAGTCCGTGTATTCAACAGTCCCAACCGACTGGCCAAACGTATGTATATATTTGTGAAGAAGATTTGGCATTAAATGACCCACATGGGTTTATATGCCATTAAACGACTTAGCAGAAGCAGCAGTGACAACAACAACAACAACAACAAAAGAATTTCAGACGATGCAAATTTTTAATCAAAAGAAAAAATGTCAATGAAGTATTATGATTGAACGGTTCAGCAATCCGCCTACGCCCGAGGCATCAAAGATGACACAGCAAAAGTTGGATTTTTTAGATTGCCTCAACTCAGTGTGTCATAGGTGGAGAAGAGGATGCAATTTTATAAACATTTTGTAGAAATGAAACTTTTTGATTAATTTTGCTTTAAAAAGTTCCGGAATCATAGCGCAAGAGAGAGGAGGCAATTCCTTTCCTTCTAAAGGGAAGGGGACACTCCTACCGATGATAATTTGCTTTCTGTACGAATTAGACTGTCCTAGTAAATTTCAAACGAAAATATTCCGACCAACTATCACTCCATCCACACAAAGACTATTAAAATACTCCTTGAAGTCAAGGGGGTTCACATAATAGTTTTTAAAGATTGGTACATAAGCCTCGGAACTCATGGCAGTCATAGCAGCTTGTGATTATATCCAGGATAAATTGCAACAGATATGAAACACAGTGTGTTGATAGGCCAGAATATACTGTAAAAGATCAAAAAAATGTTTGACACTGAAATTGTACGTAGGCTAAACTAAATTATTCGAGTTGGAGCAATTTTGACATTTAACTGTTTGTGAACAAAAACTATACTTATAAAAAACTGAATTGTTTGAATTAGAACTGTTTGAATAAACTTAATAGAAGTAAAAATGTTTTTGACAATTAAAGTGTGTACTTATATTTACCCAACCCCTCCGCTCGGGCAGGATATGACACAAGGTCAGTTTTTAAGAGGAGTTTAACAGGTTTGAATTCAGAGTTTTCCTTCTCTTTGACTAGTTGCCTCGCCAAGGCTGAAGAACCTAGTCTGCCCTACTATTTACCCATAGCTGGAGGGAGAATATTTGGATTCATACCTTTCCCAAGGGTATTAGTGCTATGTGAAATGCAATCATTCTCGTCCAGGATTTTAACTCGTGTCACCGTGTCCATTTCCTATGACGATAACCATTACACCACGGGCACTTGTGTACTTATGCTAACCTGGATTATTTGAAATAAAACTGTTTATTTTTATAAAAATGGATTTGTTCATTGAATAACTTACAAAAGTTGATATACCATAAAACCCAAGCAACCAACCAACGAACCAACAACGAGTGTCCTGTATGGGACATTAAACTACATCTGACGTTAGTATCTGTGAGGGTCCCATCTATAAAACTGTTCGATAATTAACCTATAAGCAAACAAATGTTAAATTAAATTGTTAGATAATACAATAAACTTAATTTAACATCTGTCATTTGTAATTATTTGTGGTAAGAATACTTGAAACTAACTATCTACTTACTAATGAGTTCTTTTAAAATGTTTTTTACAAACTCTACCAGACATTGACATGATAGTTAGAGTGTTCTCCAATGGCCCGGGAGACTGGGGTTCAATCCCAGGTCGAGTCATACCAAAGACTCCAAAAAATGGTACTTGATGCCTCCTGGCTTAACACTCAACATTATAAGGTAGGGATCAAGGGTGAAGTGGAGCAATCCAAGAAAAGGAGTAACGCCGTCCCTTACATCTTGGTGTAATAACTATTGAAAAGGGAGCCTTTGGGTCACCCTCGACTACGATTGCCAACTTTACTTACTTTACGCATGTACAAATCATATATATTTCATATATATATATGAACAGGATTCCATCGAATAATATTGAAGAGAATTATCATATTTCTCTTCCGCTCGGGCAGGATATGACACAAGGTCATTTTTTAAGCGGAGTTTAACAGGTTTGAATTCAGAGTTTTCTTTCTCCTAGACTAGTTGCCTCGCCAAGGCTGAAGAACCCAGTCTGTCCTACTATTTACCCATAGCTGGAGGGAGAATAATTGGATTCATACCTTTCCCAAGGGTATTAGTGCTATGTGAAATGCAATCATTCTCGTCCAGGATTTGAACTCGTGTCGCCGTGTCCATTTCCTACGACGATAACCATTACACCACAGACACCTCCTTGAACAGAATTATTATTAATATTAGATAACAACACATGAAACTATTAATCGGTGTGCAAACAAATGATTGATATTAAATAGATTGTGCCCGTGGTGTAATGGTTATCGTCGTAGGAAATGGACACGGCAACATGAGTTCAAATCCTGGACGAGACTGATTGCATTTCACATAGCACTAATACCCTTGGGAAAGGTATGAATCCAATTATCCTCCCCCCAGCTATGGGTAAATAGTATGGCAGACTAGGTTCTTCAGCCTTGGCAAAGCAACTAGTCTAGGAGAAGGAAAACTCTGAATTCAAACCTGTTAAACTCCGCTTAAAAACTGACCTTATGCCATATCCTGCCCGAGCGGATGGGGTTGGTAAATATGGATATTAAATAGAATTATCTATACTAGGAATACTTCAAACGATTTAACTATGTGCCAGCAAAAGAACTCCCACTCCTTTAAAAATGTTATAAACAAACTATGCGTGTACAAGCCATATATATTTAATATATATATATGGACGGGATTTGGCATTAAATAACCTATAATGGTTAATATACCATAAAACCCAACCTATAACCAACCAATTGATCAATCAACCAACCGACCAACCGACAAATCGATCAATCAACCAACCGACCAACCAACCAATCAAGCGACCAACGAACCAATCAAGTGACCAACTAATCAAACAACCCACCAACCAACCAACCAAGCGATCAACCGAACAATCAACCAACCCATCAAGCGACCAACCAATCAACCACCAGTCGACAACCAACCGACCGACCAACCAAGAGACCAATCAACCAACCGACCAAACCAATCGACCATCAGCCAATCAACCGACCAATCAACCAATAAACAGACCGACCAATAAACCAATAAACCAACCAACCAATGAACTAATCAACGAAACCTATCTTCCATTTTTTTCTCTCTAGTTTTTTTCTTTAAACGAGGGAAAAAGAGAAAAGAAGAGATAAATTGGAAGGAGAGTTAAAAAATTTGAGGGCACCAGTGCAAAAAGACCCTTAAAAAGGTACCGGAAGTATAAGGTGCGAATATTCTTGTGGACTTGTTTTTTTATTGTTTTTTTTAAGAAAAAAAAAAGAAAACAAAAAATATGAAGAGAACTCTCCAGAAACATTCTTTAGGGTTTTCTCATATATCATGAGACAGGAAGAAGCAAGAAGAAAACAATGTTTATATCAAAGGAATCATTGATTTCCATTAGACATAGGTCGGCAAGACTATCGACCTGAAAACTGCCTTTGTTAAAATACTCGTTGCTTTGATATTAAGGTAATTATCTGTCTGGTTCAATACATTGTCTGGCTTTGATTAGAGGCGAGGGAAGAGGAGAAGGAATCAAGAGAGAAGTAAGCGATAGAGAATGAGTATAAAGGAGTGAAGAGTAGGAGTAAAGGGGAGAGAGAGTAGAAGTGGGCGAGAGAAAGGGAGAGGAAAAGACAGAGAGGAGGACAGAGAAGTAAAGGGTGGAGGAAGAGAGGAAAAGAAGGGAAAGGGAGAGGCGGGGAAAAGAAAGAGAAAAAGAGAGCGAGAGAAGGGAGAAGGAGATAGAAAAAGAAGGGTAGGTAGAAAGAAGGGAAAGGGTGCGAGAGAGAAATAAAGAAAGAGCAAGAGCTAGAAAAGTATAATGAGGAAAAAGTGGAGAGAAAGAAAGAAGAGGATAGATAGATAGATAGATAGTGAGAGAGAAGAGAGAGAGAGAGAGAGAGAGAGAGAGAGAGAGAGAGAGAATGGTAAATATATTTCCGAAATTCATCCTGGTCAATAAGGCAACGCTTATCAGTTTTAACTTGTATTTTCTCTCAGGTTTATTTTAATATATTATTATTCGCGCGCGAGTTATTCACACCAGCGTTAGCTGATGGTCTTTCACAAGAGTCTGAGTGTTAAATAACAAAGAAAGAGAGTGGGAGATATCGAGAACTTGCCGTCAAGTGGATTTCGCTATTCAGTGGACCACAGAGTGAAAAAAGATAGCGAAAATATAATCGAATACTTGGACCTTGACAGAGAGCTGAAAAACTGTAAAACATGAGGGTGATGGTGATACTAGTTGTAATTGGTGCACTTGGAACAGTCCCAGATGGCTCAGGGAAAAAGACTGAAGGAGTTGGAAAACAGAGGAAGACTCGAGACTATCCAGACAACAGCATTGTTGAGATCGGCAAGAATACCGAGAAGAGTCCTGTAGACCTGAGGAGACTTGCTTTTACCCAGACTCTGGAGAAAAACCACCAGCAAATGCTGGTGGAAAAACTCGCAAAAAGATTAGATATTAATTATATGGTAGTCATGAATAGTTTTTAAATATGTGTTCGAAATAAAAGTTTTTGAATAAAGGTTTTAAAATATGTATATACTTTTTGATGAATCCTGACACAGTGTTTCCAAACTTTTTTGCAAGAGTCTTTCTCCAAAAACACTGAAAAGCTTAATATAGCTCCGAAAATCCTATTGCCCAGTCAGCTGGGGCTGTAGAATAGACCGACTGCTTCTCTGCAGAGGGATAAGACCCCCACAACGTGTGTCCTGTGGCCCAGTTGGCTGGGGCTGTAGAATGGACCGACTGCTTCTCTGCAGAGTTGGTAAGACTCTCCCAACGGGTGTTCTGGATATGACACTAAACAATCTGATAGTGAAGTTCTAGTAATGCTTGGAGTTTGGGGGAATGTGGAGTACTCCTTCATTGCCATTACTCCCAGGTACACTTGGGCCCAGGGTGATAATACCTGATAGGGTCCGGAGAGGTAGCATTAATCTGGGAGTACAGGCAATGAAGAGGTACTCTACAGTCCCCAGATCTCCAGAACCGGAGCCTCACGAACGGATGCAGTTTAGTATCATACTCAAGGGCCCCTTTTGTTATCGGGGGTGGGGTGTCTTACGGTGGATACAGTTAGTGTATTCTAAGCCTTACCAAGAGAATGAACAGTTTATTTTGATACCTGACTACTTAGCAGCGATAAAAATTTGAAGTAAAAGACATCAATTAAAACCTCACCCCAGAGTTGACAGATTTTCCTCTGCCGGTGCACCGAGAGCTCATTTGATTGAAAAATCCACTCCGTCACTCCGAGAAAGATATCAGGTGTATGTCGAAGACCTTCGGTTCGGTTAAGTTTCTTTGTTTAATGGCATCTCAACCTTTATTGTTTATTTAATGCCAGTACTGTCCTTGCGGAAAAACAGTAGTCGTACTATTTAACCCATAGTTGGGGGTGAGTGTAAGGAGGTTCATACCTTTCCCAAGGGTATAAGTCCGAAAGTGAACGTAATAGCGCGACTGGAGTTCGAACTCGCTTACTACGATGTCACTGTACAACACGTTAGCCACTACACTAAAGGGACTTTCTCCCTCAAGTTTTCATTGGCTATGTATAAAAATAAGTTTTGGAGTTATGATATGTTTAAATATAATAAAATCAGTTTTCATTTATAGCCAAGGGACAAAAAGCAGATCAATATTTATATTTATTTACTCTGATTCTGGTTTCATTGTTTAATGGCATATCAACATTCGTGATTTATTTAATGCCAAAACCATCTTTCTAGAACAAATATAGTCATGCTATTTAACTCATAGCTGGAGCGATAAGGGGGTTCATACCCGAGGAGATTCAGGAAAAGAAAAAGAAAAGAATAGAAATTCAAAAAGTAGCGGTTTCAGAAACCCCTGACAGGAAGTAGGGGTGGTGTATGCCCAAAGAAAGGACATTCCAGGCGATAAAGGTAAATTCTGACTCTCTTAAACGGTATCCCTAGACTGTAAGGACGCTTTTCCATTCGGCTGCTAAAGGCGAACACGTGTGCTGATCGGGTCTTGTCGCCTGACACTTAGCCATGTCTGCTGCTAGCAAGCCGACACCGCCGAAACAAATACCACTAAAAACACCAACTGGACATAACCACCGACTTTGAACATATCACTTACCAAAAATGATTAATAGATTTCAACGCCTGGTTTAAGGATGTGACTAGTCTAGAAAGACATTTCCTCGCTACAGAATAACAGTATTAAACCCCGAAATGAAATTAAAATCTAAAAGGTATTTTCGTCTCCTTTCTTCCTTCCTTCCTTCAATAATTCTTTTGCAGCGTTCAGAAAAAGAAAAAGCCTATGAGTTTGATGGGGTAAGAAGAAAACAAAAGGAATCAGATACAACGACCAACTACCTTCGAAACTAAACTAATAAACCAACAAATCTTTTATGTCTCATATACCTTTCCCAATGGTATTAATCTTGTAGCAGAAAGAATTAGTATTTTTGTTTGGCGCGTAATTTAATTTGACCGTTTGGGTCGACGCATATTTCCACCCAATCAGGATGACTTATCCTATTCAATCCGGATCATCTTTCCGGGCAGCACAAATTGGGGAAAGCCGCCAAAGCACTTTCTCTTTCTCAGAACTTCTTCGTTCAGGACAGACGTCTTACTGTCTGCTCTTCAATAGCAGCAGCAGCAGCATCACACCACCATGAGGAAAGCCGTCTAATTCATGGACCCCTTGCGTCTATTCTCTTAGACCAAGGGTTCCCAGTTGAATATGAATTAGATGAACTCAATACGCTACACACAGGAACAACTTTTACTCGCCTCCAGTGTCGGCTATGTCGACTACGATGCAAAATTCCGCTCAGACACCTTGCTACTTCATCTTTGAGCAACATCTTCTGGAGACATTCACGCCT
The DNA here is from genome assembly GCA_963585895.1 of Sepioteuthis lessoniana. Classification (NCBI taxonomy): domain Eukaryota; kingdom Metazoa; phylum Mollusca; class Cephalopoda; order Myopsida; family Loliginidae; genus Sepioteuthis; species Sepioteuthis lessoniana. The sequence goes on along the minus strand of OY757930.1, from coordinate 65,743,070 downwards.
CTCCCCAAAACAAACTCATAGTGACTATAACGATTACCATTACACCACGGGCACCTCCAACGGAAGTTAGAGGTGCCCGTGGTGTAATGGTAATCGTCGCAGAAATTGGACACGGCAACACGAGTTCAAATCCTGGACTGATTGCATTTCACATAGCACTAATACCCTTGGGAAAGGTATGAATCCAATTATTCTCCCTCCAGCTATGGGTAAATAGTGGAGCAGACTTAGTTCTTCAGCCTTGGTGAGGCAACTAGTCTTGGAGAAGGAAAACTGAATTCAAACCTGTTAAACTCCGCTTAAAAAATTGACCTCGTGTCATATCCTGCCCGAGCGGAGGGGTTGGGTAAATATGATCACGTTCCGGTCCTTAACCAGCAACACGACTTTTGCTGCACTAATGGGGACATATCACACTCACATTCAACAATGCCTTAACCTAACGATGCACTTTTCACTCAGCAATTTAGCTGCTAAAATGCTTTCTCAACTCTATAACAACTTCATTTCGTTTCCTTACTTCTTTCCTTCCTACGAGACTTGCAGCATAAACATAAAACCTTTATTCCATGCTGCCGTTAAAAACCTTCATATAAAACCTTACGGCATCTTCGTACTTCTTCATCCTCCTTTCTTTTCCAACAACATTTAGCGAGGGAATAACAACGTAACGAACACGCACAAATTTCTTCGCTAAAAATAGTAATGATAACATTTTCTTGGCTAAAATCAGAAAAAGAACGTTATATTGCGACTGGATTTCGAACTCATTTAATACGATATCACAATCCAGCTCATTAGTCATTATGCCTTGGAAAGCTCTGTGTTTTAGTACATGGAACGCTGTCTGGTATTAATAGCACATATGGGCCTCCATACGTTTCAAAACCAAACATTTTTCCAATGAAAGAAAGTTTTTAACTGTTAAAATATAAATAAATTTAGCATTAGCATCTGATGTTTTCCCCTTATCTTTGCCTCACAGGTTTGCTCAACACCTCTAATGTCCCCTCGGTGATATGATTTGCTCACTAACTACAAACGCTTCTCTGGTTGGGGGTAATGGACCCGTTGAGAAACTCTGTTTTCATTGAATGCTTTTTAACCTGCAACTGACAGTTTAAAGCATGATTGCAAAAATTTATAGTAAGTAAATTAGTTGAGGATTTTTATTTGTTTTTTTTACACAAAACCAGTCAAAAGTAGATTAACAATACTTTACTTTTTTTGGCGTGACTCATGACTTGACTTCTGCTATTTTTAGACATGATGTTAACTGCTTGCTTTGTACGGTATACAAGATCACGCATGCGCACTACTGGACCACGCTTTTCTTGCTCATTGTTTGGACATGTTTCTACTTATCCGTCAAAAACACTCGTAATGGCCTTTTGTTGTCGTTTAAACATTGTCCTGTCTCAATTTTAACCACAGTTTTAGTGACTTTCTTATTTGCGTCTTTGAAAACCCCAAGTCCGATTAAGCGCACAAATATCTGACACTTGGTTTCACGTCATTCGTGTTAAACAACGAAATCAGGTCACAATACGCCTCTTAAGTTTGGAAATACTAGCCAATAGTTCATTGAAAACAATATGGCTCAAGACCAGATGTACAAGGCTCACAATGCAAATCAAACTCGCTACTTTAAGTCTGTTAGCCCATCTCGTTAACAATTAAACAAAGCTTAGATTCGTTACAAGATCAGAAGTATGAAGCACTCGGTGAGGTCTGTTAGCCTATCTCGCTAACCATTAGACTATGCGATGACTTATTTATAAACCTCAGATTTATCCAAAGGGTAAAAGAATGTGTCACCCTGTGAGAATTGAACTCACTAATCATTGCTGGCAACCCGACTTCACACAACGTGAAGGTCCTTATTTACGAACTTTATTTCAAATTTGTCACAAGGTCAGAAGAATTGGTCACCCAGCGAGAATCAAACTCACTAATAATGGTTAACAAGCCGACCTCATACTATGCGATGATCCTTATTTACGAAGTTTATTTTAGCTTTGTCACGAGGTCAGAAAAATTGGTCACCCGGTGAGGATCAAACTCACTAATAATGGTTAACAAGCTGACCTCTCACCATGCGATGATCCAGACTAAGCTTATCAAATCACTAAAGATAGTTGACAAGTCTAGCTCACCTCCAAAAGCTTACCATGAAATAGAATGAAAAAAACGGCTGGGGCTGTAGAATACTCCGACTACTTCTCTGCAGAGGGGTAAGACTCCCACAACGAGTGTCCTGTATATGACACTAAACAATCTGGTGGTGATGTTCCAGTAATGCTGGAGCATTGGGGAATGCGGAGTACTCCTTCATTGCCATTGCTCCGATGTTCACTTTGGCCTAGAGTGGTAAAAATAGGGTCCTATCTATGGGTCAAATAGAACTAAACTGAATTGCTTGAAATAGAACTGTTTTGATACCTAAACTGCGTCTTAATGCTAAATTGAATTGTTTGAAATAGAACTGTTTTGACATTTGAATTGTTTGAAACAGAACTGTTTTAACATTTAAGATTGTGTTGGTTGTGATGGGACTGTTTTGACATTTAAACTGCGTACTTATGCTAAACTGAATCGTTTGAAACAGAACTGTTTGACATCTGTGTGTAAATAAAAATGTGTACTTATACTAAACTGAATTATTTGAAATAGAACTGTTTATATGTTTAAAAATGGATTTGGCATTAATAATCTACAATGGTTGGTGTACCATAAAACCAAAACAAAACAAACCAAAACAAATCACCAAATGTTACATCGCCCTCTCGGCTGGGGCTGTAGAATACACCAACTGCACCTCTGCAGAGGGGTAAGACACCCCCACCAATGAGTGTCCTGGATATGACACTAAACAAGCTGACGGAGAGGTTCCAGTGATGCCGGAGCTTTGGAGAATTCGGAGTACCCCTTCATTGCCATTGCTCTCGGGTCCACTTTGGCCCGGAATGATGGCACCTGATAGGGCCCTATCTATGGGTTAAATAGAACTAACAGCATATTTATGCTAAAATGAATTGTTCGTATTAGAACTGTTTGACTAAACAGAATAGCTTTAAATAGAAATGTTTTTGACAATTAAACTGCATTTACATTTAAACTGCGTTCTTATGCTAATCTGAATTGTTTGAAATGGAACTGTTTTTTTACATTGAAGCTGTACTTACATTAAACTGAATTGTTTAATATAGGACTGTTTTGACATTTAACTGTGTGTAAACAAAATCTGTACTTATACTAAGCTGAATTAGAACTGTTTGAATAAACTGAATAGCTTAAAATAGAAATGTGTTTGACAATTAAACTGTGTGCTAATGCCAAACTGAATTGTTTGAAATAGAACAGACAATTTGTATAACAATGGATTTGGCGTTAAATAACCTACAAAGGTTGATATGCCATAAAACCCAAACAACCAAACCAAATCACCAAATATTACATGATGTGAGATGCTATTATTTTCAAAATTTAGTTTAAGTTTTTTGAAACGTATTGGAGCACTCTTTGAGAATCAAACTCACTAATAACATTACACAACTCTATGTTGTTTCCTCTATGTCTAAAAACGGCAGGGCTGAGTTTATTGCTCGTCACCTGAGGCACCCCTAAAGTGTAGAAACTTTGGTAAGGAACTGGTAATCCTTTTTCACCGAACAGCAGCAGCCCCTTGGGGTCACGTGGCGTCCATTATAAAAAGGAGCTCCACTGGAGACTCTCTCTCTTTTGGTTCCACTACGAACACTGTTAGCACAGGTCCTTTTCGTGGCAGCCCCTTGACGGTATACTTATTTGGTACCTTTCACCACCCGGGACCCAAGAGCGACGAACGCACGTGCTGAGTTTAAAGGAACAGGACACACATCGTCAAGTTCCAGCGAGCATTTTATCTGCAAACCCACTTTACCTTCACAAACCTTATCAAACCTACTTTACCTTCAAACACCTTTACACAACCTTACAACCTTCACAACAAACCTAACCATATTTTACATCTTGAACTTCTCCTTTGTGAACTCTCTTTTTTTAACTGTTACTTGTACGTTCGTTGTTTATTCCATTTGGTGTAAAACCCTGTTTATTGTTGTTGTTGTTGTTGTTGTTGTTGTTGTTGTATATAAATTTTGTTGCATGTAAAAGGCGTTCGTCTTCCTTTCTTCAAAAGCTGTCACTATCTCTCTACTGCTGTTTAAGTACAGTTTATTCTTTTACAAAACGTTGTAATAACTAGGGCTTTTCGGGGTACATAAAAATCCCCACAAAAGAGGAATATCGAATGGACCAAGCCTTTCTGGTTACAGTCACGGATGAGTCTCGATTCGTGTGTGCCCTCCCCCAACACACACATGATAAAACAAAAAGACTGTCAATTCTGCCTTGATGGGAAGTCAAAAAATACCTTACACTACGAAGCTTAACTCAGATTTCCAAATTATCCAACAACATTGCTCAGTCGACTGAGATTATAGAGTACGCCGAATACATCTTTGCAGAATGGTAAGATCTCCTCTCCAACGTGTGTCTCGATATGACACTAAGCAATCTGATTGTTAGACTTTAGTCCTGGAGCTTTGAGCAATGTGGAGTACCTGTTCATTACCATTACTCTTAGGACACCTCGAAATGGTAGTACCTGAGAGTGTCCTATCCATATTTACCAACCCCTCCGCTCGGGTAGGATATGACACAAGGTCAATTTTTAAGCGGAGAGTGTCCTATCTATGGGTCAAATAGAACTGTTTAAACATTTAACCGTATGCAAACAAATGTCTGATGTTAAATTGAATTATTAGTGTTAAGTAGCATTACTTGAAGCCATTTAACTGTATACAAACAAATAATTAATACAAAATAGAATTATTCGTGTTTGATAGGAATACTTGAAATCATTTAACTGTATGCAAAAAAAAATGAGTTCAGGCTTGTTTTAGAGTGTTATCTTCAAACTACTTGTTTACAAATGATAAATTTGATATCTCTATGTATGGAGAGGATCTGGTATTGAATAACCTACAAGGGTTGATATGCCATAAAACTGAACCAACCAACAAAAATTTTCAGAGTCTTTTTGAGGGAAGCTTAGAAGTTTTTGAACGACTCTCGTGAGCATACATATATAAATATATGTGTCTGTGTCTGTGTATGTGTATGTGTGTGTGTGTGTGTGTGTGTGTGTGTGTGTGAGGTTTGATTATGATAAAGAAGAGGAAAATAAAGAGAGTGAGAGAAAGAGAAGACAGTGTGAAAAATAGAGAAGAGAATAAAGAAAAAAAAAGAGAAATAGAGGGAGAGAAGAGAGAGAGAAATAGAGAAGAAAAGAGAGTGAAAGTTTTGTTTGGTTCGGTTTATTTGTTTAACGGTATATCTTAATTTAATTGAAGTTTTTTTAAGCGTCTATAATAATTATCTTGCGTACATGATATCAATTCTTGTCTAATACTAATAAGTTTTCCCAGTTACGAGGATCATTAAATAAGTTTCCAGACTTTTTTCGTATGGGCACTTTTATTGATAGTACACACATGAAACTCTTGTCTCCTTCGAAGTAATCTCCTCCGGCAGCAATGCACTTGCTGTGCCGTTCCAACAACTTCTGGAAGGCCCCATGGAACTCCTCTTGTGTGAGGGTGTCAATGACCTTCGCCACAGCCTCTTTCATCTCCTCAATTGTCTCATAACGACAGCTTCTGAACTTAGGGAATAACCAAAAGTCACAGGGGGCAAGGTCTGGACTATAGGAGCGGAGGGGAACTGTCTTGATGCCCATCTTGCTCAAATAGTCTGTGACAAGGATGGAGTTGTGGACTGGTGTATTGTCCTGGTGGAAATGCCACTGACTCGATTTGAAGAGTGCTGGCCTCTTTCGACGGAATCTCATCCTGAACTCCCTTAAAACCTCAACATAGTAACCCTAACCCTAACCCTTTGGCCAATCAACTGTGGTGTATTGACTTCCTTACTCCTCCCACACCTCTCATCATCCCTCACAGACTCCGTGCCTTCCTTGAATCTCTTATACCACTGAAAAACTGATGCTCGATTCATGCAAGATTGTCCAAAAGCAGTCTGAAGTATTCCATACGTTTCTGTGGCATATTTTCTAAGTTTAAAACGCAATTTTATTGCATATCGTTCTTCTAAAGTGTCCTCACGTCTAGATTGCATTTTTTAAATTCACCAGCTGTGACAATCAGGCTTTAGTAGGGTGTATTCCAATTGCTGCTGTAGTTGTTCCTTTGAACCTGGAATCATAAAACTTGGTCAATCATCTCATAATATATATAGTAATAAGATACTGAATTTTCAAGAGTCTACGACAGTTTTAAATGGTTGTACAAAAAAAGTCCGGTAACTTATTGAATGCACTACGTATATGGTTTCAAGTATTCCTATCTGATACTAATAATTTATACACAATACTATGGTTTCAAGTATTCCAAGCTAATACTAATAACCTATACAAAATTCTATGGTGAATTGAATTACCGTGACCAGAAAATCCAGTGAACACTTCCACATACGGAAACACTGGAGATCTGTTTCGACCTTAATAGGTCTCATCAGCAGTGCATACCGTAATCCCTACCACTGGAGATCGAACCAGCGACCACAGAATGCAGAGCCGAAACTCTACCACTGAGTCATCTACCCACATTGCACAAAAGTGACACCAAATTAACTAGTTATGCTAATTGCGCGGCAAATTAACTTGAATGTATCTTGCAAGTTACATCCGTACACTTTACAGAGGACACGGTCCCCTCCAGGGCCACGTCTTCCCTGGAGTATTGGAAATATGAATCTGCGTAATTATTATAACCTCAAGGGCAAGGATATAGGCGTACATTTTCTTTTTTAAGTAGAAGAATTATATTCTGAATTGAATTGGTGGTTTCTACACTGCATTCTGTGGTTTCTGGTTCGATCGCCAGTGGTGGAGATCACAGTATGCACAGCTGATGAGATCTAATAAGGTCGAAACAGCTGTCCAGTATTTCTGTATGTCATGCCCAAGTGTTCGCCAGATTTTCTGGTCATGGTAATTCAATTAACAATATAATTCCTCTACTTAAAAACGAAAATGTACAAAATTCTCTGGTTTCAAGCATTCTAATCGAATACAGCTAATTCATATACAATTATATGGTTTCAAGTATTCCTATGTAATACTAATGATTAATACAGACTTCCATAGTTTCAAGTATTCCTATCTGATACTGATAATTAATACAGACTTCCATACTTTCAAGTATTCCTATCTAATACTAATAATTTATACAGACTTCCATACTTTCAAGTATTCCTAATAGTAATAATTTATACAGACTTCCATACTTTCAAGTATTCCTATCTAATACTAATAATTTTTACATACTTCCGTAGTTTCAAGTATTCCTATCTAATACTGATAATTTATACACAATACTGTGGTTTCACGTATTCCTAGCTAATACTAATAATTTACTCACATTTTTATAGTTTCAAGTATTTCAATCTAATACTAATAATTTATACAAATTTCTATGGTTTTAAGTATTCCTATCTAATAGAGATAATTCATACAAACCTCTATGGTTTCAAGTATTCCTGTCAAATACTAATGATTTATACAGAATTCTATCGTTTCAAGTATTCCTATCTAATACTGATAATTTATATAAAATTCTATGGTTTCAAGTATTCCTATCTAATACCAATAATTTATTCACAGTTATATAGTTTCAAGTATTCCTATCTAATACTGATAATTCATTCACAGTTATATAGTTTCATGTATTCCTATCTAATACTGATAATTCATATACAATTCTATGGTTTCAAGTATTCTTATCCAATACCAATAATTTATTCACAGTTATATAGTTTCAAGTATTCCTATCTAATACTGATAATTCATATAAAATTCTATGGTTTCAAGTATTCCTATCCAATACCAATAATTTATTCACAGTTATATAGTTTCAAGTATTCCTATCTAATACTGATAATTTATACAAAATTCTATGGTTTCATGTTTTCCTATCTAATACTAATAATTTATACAACTTTTATAGTTTCAAGTATTCCTATCAAATACTAATAATTTTTACAAAATTGTATTGTTTCAACTATTCCTATCTAATACTAATAATTTATACACAATTTATACTTGGGCTGAAGAATATACCGACTGCATCTCTGCGGGGGAGTGTGACCACCCCCCAAACCCAACATGTGTCCTGGATAAAGAAACTAATGGTGAGGCTCCTGTCCCGGAGATTTAAGGAATATGGAGTAGACCTTCATTGCCATTATTTCCAGGTTCACTTGAATCCGGATTGGTAGTACCTGATAGGGTCTCATCTATGGATCAAACAGAACTGTTTGACCATTTAACTGTGTGCAAACAAATGACTGTTAAATAGAATTGGGTGACGAAGCAATAATAGAAACCATTTAACAGTGTGTAAATACACAAAAAAATGTAGAAAGTACTGAAAGTGTAGAACAAATATGACAATATATAAAAATAAAAAGTTTCGATCATCACATGAGAATCTCACCTGATGATCGGAAGCGTGAAACTCCGAATTGTGCGTTATGCATAAATATGTATATATATAAGGCGGGGGTAACTTCTTGGTCTAATCAAGAAGATAATTATTGTTATTTAAATTGTGAAAGAGCAGACTCGGCAGCCAAATCGGCCTTAGATCTAAGCCCTAAAGCTATCTCCATTCCATATACCGATTTGAAACCGATAATCAGTAAATTCCTTCACAAAAAATGGCAACAACGATGGGACATGAACATCAATAATAAACTCTTCCAAATTCAGGCCACCTTGGGAGAATGGAGACCAGCCTTTAGAGCATCGAGAAGAGAACAAGTTATCATATCCCAAGTGTGGATTGGTCATACAAGGCTTACCCACGCTTTCATGCTGAAACAGGAACCATGTCGTGGTGTAATGGTTAAAGTATTGAACAGCGGAATCCTTGTATGCGAGTTCGAACTCCAGTCGCACCATTTCGTTCATTTTCGGACTAATACCCTTGGAAAAGGTATGAAACTATTTATCCTCCCAGCTTTGAATTAAATAGTACCCCTGTTATCCTTCTAGAAGAGTGGATTCGGCATTAAATAACCCAAGAAGGTTGATATGCCATTAAACAACCAAACCAAACCAAATCATGTATATAATATGTTGTGTCATGTGGACAGTCAACGGTTAGGTTTTGATATATGCTGCTTGGGATGGATATCATCAAAATACATGGCGGAGTCAGTATCAACCGGTCCGGTGTAGCCATTTTAAATAGAATAGATCCACCTGCCTTGCGTTGCGATTAAAATCAAGGAACCAGATTTCAGCGGACACTGAATATTCTAGCACCTTGTTTGCAAGTTCATAAGGTGGATGATAAACTGGCCATTTTCACTTACAGCAGCCAGTGGTTCATACTGCTTTTCGCTTCTGCCAGTACCCTCACGTTTACGCGCAAACATGTGGCGGGTGAGTTGTTCTCGAGCTTTTATAAGAAGTAAGGAATATAAATCCAATATACACACACAAATTGCGCGCCAAACCAAAATACGAAATTTTCCCCTTCTCTACAGATAATATTTTTAAATAAACCTGACCTCTTTTTTTTTTTTTTTGGCTCACAGTGAAATGGTTTTAGGTATATCTCTCAAACACGAATAATTCGATTTATTATTAATCATTTATTTGCATACATTTAAATGGATATATATATATATATATATATATATATATATATATATATATATATATATATATATATGATTTGTAAGTGAATAGTTCGTAAGTAATTTCATTTTTAAATGAATCAGAACTAAATTGTTTACTCATTCGTATTGTTATAGTTTTTACACAGTTAAATGGTTTCAATTATTGCTATCTTGCACTAATAATTCTATTCAATATTAATCATTTGTTTGCCGACCGTGAAATTTTTAGAAGTATTGCTATTTAACGCTAATTATTCAATTCAACATTACTCATTTGTATGCACACAGCTAAATGGTTCCAACTTTTGCTATGTACCACTTACAATTCAATTAAACATCAGTCATTTGTTTACACTCAGTTGAATAACCAAAAAGTTCTATTTCTAATAGTTCAGTTTAGCATAAGTTATTTGCACACAATTTAAATGTTAAACAGTTCTATTTGACCAAAAGTTAGGACCTTATCATGTGCCACCACCCCAGCTCAAAGTGGACCTGGGAGTAATGGCAATGAAGTGGGTACTCCACATCCCCTAAAATTCTAAGACTGAAGCCTCACCATCAGATGGTTTAGCGTCATAATTAGGACACTCGTTAGGGGAATTTTACCCCCTCTGGAGAGATACAGTCGGTGTATTCTACAGTCCCAGTCGACAGGGTTCGTATGTGTACGTGTGTATGTGTGTGTGTGTGTGTGTGTTGATATTTCCAAAGATAAGGCAAAAGAAAACTCCAAAAAGATATCCTTTCCATTTATTTCTTTAGTTATTTCTTCCCACACGTTACCCGGTATCCCAATCCCCAATTCTTACTTTCCGTGACTTGCATTGTTCTTCATTCATTTCTTTGTTCTTTTTTTCTTTCTCTCACTCTCTCTTTTTATTTTTTATTCTTTTTTTTTATTTTTTATTTGTTATGTTTCTGACGAAGTCAAGAACACTGAACACAAAAAAATGACATGGAACGCAAGGGAATAAATACCGTTTTAATTTCCACTTGGGTTCGAGCGGGTCAGAGCAAACTATAATAACATGACCCACGATAATGACTGCAAGACAAGTAATGAATATTTCAAGGGAGAATTTCTTCGTGTAACTACAATAGCAATTGCAAGGAAAGGAAGGAAAAATGGAATATGCCTCATTTGTGGGTGGATAGGCTTGATGGGTTGGGTAGAAGATTGAAACAAATGAAGTGAAGCTGCGTCTGGATAAAGAGAGAGAGAGAGAAAGAGAAAGAAAGAGAGAGAGAGAGAGAGAGAGAATATGAGTGATTGAGGAAGGGAGGGATTCGTGAATGTGAGTGTACGGAGAGAGGGAGTTCTAAAGAAAGGAAGAAGTTGGGAGAATGTGTTTTGAAGGTAGATCATGATGCGGCTTTGGGTTTGAGGAAAACGGTGAAGAAGTTGGAGATGCGTATCTGCAAAGAAGAATTTTGGAAGGAGGAGTATATATATATATCTGTGTGTGTGTGTGTGTGTGTGTGTGTGTGTGTGTGTGTGTGCGTGTGAAGAGTGAGGTTAGAGGAATATATGTTTACGGAGAAAGAGAGAGAGAGAGAGAGAGAGAATTTAAAAGGAAAAGTAAGAGATAGATTTGTATCCATGGGTGGGGTTTTTTGATTTATATATTTTTTTGAACTGTAAATGACTCAACAAAGGAAGGAAGTAGCCAGATAGAACTTTGGGAATATGACATGGGAGGACACGTGTTGTAGAAAAAAGAAAGAGAGAAAGAATTATAAATCAGAAGAGAAAAAGAGAGAGAGAGAACTAAGGAATTATAGAGCAGAAGAAGAAAGAAAGAAAGAAAGAAAGAAAGAAAGAAAGACTCCAACTGAAATATTATAAAGTGACTTTTTAAAAAGTCACAAAAAGAAAAAAAGAGTTGAAAAAAAAGGAAAAAATGGTTTGGATTGAGATATTAGAAAAAAATTCCATTAGAATAAAATTAATAAAAGAAAAAAAGAATGTTTGTATGATGTGAAAGAAAGAAAGAAAGAAAGAAAGAAAGAAAGAAAGAAAGAAATTAAAAAGGAGATTCAATGTAAGACAAAGAGTAGAAAGATACGCAAATAAAAAAAGGAAAAAAGAAAGAATATATCTTTCATGTAAAAGAAAGAAAGAAAGAAAGAAAGAAAGATTTAAACAGAGATATTAGGAATTGAATTTTAAAAATTCAATGTAAGAAAAAAAAGAGTTGAAAGACAGATGCCAATTTAAAAAAAAGGGAAAAAAGAAAGAATGCGTATATGATGTAAAAGAAAGAAAGAAAGAAAGAAAGAAAGAAAGAAAGAAAGAAAGAAAGAAAGAATTAAATTAAATTAAATTTAAAAAAAGAGATTCAATGTAAGAAAAAAGTGTAAAAAGATACGCAACTTAAAAAAAAGGAAAAAAAGAAAGAATATATGTATGATGTAAAAGAAAGAAAGAAAGAAAGATTTAAACAGAGATATTAGAAATTGAATTTCAAAAATTCAATGTAAGAAAAAAAGAGTTGAAAGACAGATGCAAATAAAAAAAAGAAAAAAGAGACAGAATGCGTATATGATGTAGAAGAAAGAAAGAAAGAAAGAAAGAAAGAAAGAAAGAAAGAAAGAAAGGAGATTCAATGAAAGAAAAAAGAGTACATTTATGTATAATTAAGAAATAGAAAAAAAAAGAAAGAACATATGTATGATGTAAAAGAAAGAAAGAAAAAAGAAAGAAAAAAGAAAGAAAGATTTAAACAGAGATATTAGAAATTGAATTTTAGAAAATTTTAAGTAAGAAAAAAAAGTTGAAAGACAGATGCAAATAAAAAAAGGGGGAAAAAAGAAAGAATCCCTGTATGATGTATAAGAAAGAAAGAAAGAAAGAAAGAAAGAAAGAAAGAAAGATTTAAACAGAGATATTAGAAATTGAATTTTAGAAAATTTTAAGTAAGAAAAAAAAAGTTGAAAGACAGATGCAAATAAAAAAAAGGGGAAAAAAGAAAGAATCCCTGTATGATGTATAAGAAAGAAAGAAAGAAAGAAAGAAAGATTTAAACAGAGATATTAGAAATTGAATTTTAGAAAATTCTATGTAAGAAAAAAACAGTTGAAAGACAGATGCAAACAAAAAAAATGGGGAAAAAAAAGAAAGACGGAAAGAAAGATATAAATAGAAAGCAAAAAGAGTGCATAAAATGTGAAAAGTGCAAAGTAAATTTCTAATGTGCGTCGGCGTCTTAAAGAAAATATCGATAAAAATCTTTGAAAAAAAATCTAAGACATGAACAAAAAAAAACTAGGTCTGATAAGTGCAACAAAATAACAAAATTAAATAAATAAGCAGGTGAAGTGTGTGTGCAGGGGTAGAGGAAAAAGACAAAAGAAAAGATTTACTTAAAGACAAGATTTTTAAAAGAATCAAAGAGAAATTGCAGGAAGCAGACAGACTGGCTTTTTCTGGTCGTCTGCATGTCTATCGTCATCTTGTCCGAATCTGATAGGCGCAATGGAATCCTAGTGGTGGACTTCGCTTGTGTGGTGCTATTCTTTCGAAGCCTTTGTTCTGTCAGTGGAATGTGCCACAGACATTAACCCTATACAGAAAAGGGGGAAAGGGACAGATATAAAGAGACAAGAGAAAAAAAAAGGGTCTTGGGTGCTGGAAGAACGAGGGCTGGGGTTCAAATACAATGCATAACATTGGCATGATGGTGAAACACCAGCTAACACTTCGTCACGGAACGTTTTAAGAGAATTCTCCTTCTTCCTCGTTACAATTCTTTTTTTTTTTTTTTGTGGTTGTTTTTAATTTTTCGTCAACGTCACCTCGTTAGACACACCCAACTCCCCCGCGTCTCAGGCGGAATTGATAAAAAAAATATAAAAAAAAAAAAAAAAAAGAATGCTATCAAACAAAAATGGAAGTAAAAAGATTTTGTTCGGAAAAGAAAAGACGGTAAAGAAATGAGGGACCCGCCTTGACGACTTTTAGGAGACAACGGAGATTACAATGCCTTTGGCGATGGGGGGTGGTGAAGCGGGAGCGGTGACAATGAGAATTGAGATCGGCTGTTGTTGTTGTTGTTATTATTAATGACGATATCTTTTTACAATGAAGGCGGTGGTGCGGGTGGCTGTGGTAGTAGCTGGATTAAATTCTCTCAAGTTTTGTTAGCACTGATTATAGGGCTGCGGGGAAGAGTAAGTGCCGCCATTATCCTCTTGTTTATTGCTATAATTGCTTATAAAACATACACCTGATATTTCTATCTGTGTTATGATGATCCAATCTTTGTACGTTCGTTAACCTAACACAGCAAAAATGGCACATTGTAACGAAATTTTTGCTAACGCAATATCTTTAAAAGGGCATTAATTTTAAGTAGAAACCCTTGTGTAGCCTAGTTTGCAGCTTAATGATAATAATAATAATAATAATAATAATAATAATAATAATAATAATAATAATAATAATAAGTGACGATTGTACCAATTGTGATTGATGCTTTTGGCACAATAACTAAAGGATTATTAAAAGGCCTGGAGGGCTTAGAAGCTGGCGGACGGGTAGAGTCTATCTAAATAACAGTATTACTGAGAACGGACAGAATACTAAGAAGAGTCCTTGAGACTTGAGGAGACTTGCTGTCCCTCAAACCCCAGTAAAAAACCATCAGCTAATACTGATGTGAAAAACTCTAAAAGAGTAAATGATAATAATAATAATAAACAGCAACAACAACAGTAACAATAATAATAATAATAGTAATAATAATAATAATAATAATAATAAGCAAACTAGCACAGAAAGAGTATAATACTAGACACGACTGATTGGGAAAGGTGATCCACTGTGAACTGTGCCAGAAACTGAAATTTGACCATACCAATAAATGGTATATCTACAACCCAGCATCTGTCCTGAAGAATGAGCCGCACAAACTCCTCTGGGATTTTGAGATACAAACAGATCACCTAATCTCGGACAGACGACCAGACCTTATAATAATCAAGAAAGAGAACTCGCCGAATTATGGACTTTGCTGTCCCGGCTGACCACTAAGTAAAATTGAAAGAAAGCGAAAATAAGGATAAGTACCTGGACCTTGCTAGGGAATTTAAAAAAAAACTGTGGAACATGAAAATAACGGTTATACCAATCGTAATTGGTGCTCTTGGTAGTCACCAAAGGTTTGATAAAAGGACAAGAGGACTTGGAAATAAGAGGACGAGCGGAGACTATCCAAATAACAGCATTGTTGAGATCGGCCAGAAGACTGAAAAGAGTCCTGGAGACTTGAGGAGACGTTATCACTCAAACTCCAGTGAAAGATCATCGGCTAACGCTGATGTGAGAAACTCCCAAAAAGTAAAATAATAATTAGAACACTTGAAGAGAAGGAAAATTACAAGTACTTGGGAATATTACAAGCGGACACCATCAAACATGCAGAGATGTAGGGGAAAAAATAAGAGAACCTCAGAAGAATGAGAAAGCCTCTCGAACCAAGCTCTACAGCAGAAGTTTTATCAAAGAGATAAACACTTGGGCTGTCACCCTTGTATGATACTTAAGATTATTCTTAAAATGAATAAGGGAACACTAAACGAACTGATGGTGAGGTTCCAGTGATGTTGGGGCTTTGGGGAATGCGGAACACCCCTTCATTGCCATTGCTTCCAGGTCTACCCTGGCCTGGCGTGGTAGCACCTGGTAGGGCCCTATCTATGGGTTAAATAGAACTAACAGCATACTTATGCTAAACTAAATTGTTTGACAACCCAGTTCGCGTCATACCAAAGACTTTAAAAATCGTACTTGATACCTCCTTGCTTAACACACAGCAATATAAGGTACTATTTACCAACCCCTCCGCTCGGGCAGGATATGACACAAGGTCAATTTTTAAGCGGAGTTTAACAGGTTTGAATTCAGAGTTTTCCTTCTCCTAGACTAGTTGCCTCACCAAGGCTGAAGAACCTAGTCCGTCCTACTATTTACCCATAGCTGGAGGGAGAATAAGAGGGTTCATACCTTTCCCAAGGGTATTTGCCCGAAAGTGAACGTAATAGCACGACTGGAGTACGAACTCGCGTACTACGATTCCGCAGTTCATCACTTTAACCATTACACCACGAGGACACCCCAGCAATATAAGGTACGTGTTAAAGGTAAAGTGGAGCAATCCAAGGAAAGGAGTAGCGCCTCCCGTACACCACAGTGTAGTAGCTATTGGAAAGAAAGCCCTCTGGTCGCCATCGACTAGAGTCGCCAACTTTACTTTTACTTTACATTTAAAATGCGTGCTTATGCTAAACTGAATTATTTGAAATGGAACTGTTTTTGACATTGAAACTGTACTCACACAAAACTGAATTTTTTAATATAGAACTGTTTTGACATTTAACTGTGTTTAAACAAAATCTGTACTTATACTAAACTGAGTTAGCTGAATTAAAACTGATTGAATAAACCGAATAGCTTGAAATATAAATGTCTTTGACAAGTAAATTTATATTTAAACTGCGTACTTATTGTTTGAAATAGAACTATTTTCATAAAAATGGATTTGGCGTTAAATAACCTACAAAGGTTGATATGCCGTAAAACCCAAACAACCAAACCAACCAACCAAACCTATAAGGGAGGAACTCAGACAAGTGGACCAGAGGACAAGAAAGTTGATTATTTATAATGCTTTACATCCGAGTGATGACATAGACTGTGTATATGTCAAGAAAAGGAGGAAGAGAACTCACTGGCAATGAGGATAGTGTAGATGTATCAATACAAGGATTTGAGGATTATGTTAAAAAGAGCAAAGAAAGCTTAATTACAGCAGAGTCAATTGCTGCAATAGTGACATAAGTACAGGTAGAAAAATAACAAAAACTAGGAAGTAGAAATGGGAAGAAAAACAACTATATGGATATTTCAAGTGACAAATTCGAAAGATTGCGTACGAGAAGGCATAAACATTATTATGAAAGAGAAATATCAAGAGAAAAACTGAATCTCTGCTAATAACAGTACAAAACAACTATATGAGGACCAAAGTACAAAACAATAATACGAAACAGAATTGTAAATCTAGGTAGATGGAAAAGAGATGGAATGGAAAATCAGATTGTAAGCAAATGCAGCAATTTAGCAGTAAAGGAGTACAAGACTAGGCATGAATGGGTGGGAAAGATGATCTACAGGGAATTGTGCAAGAAACTGAATTTTGACCATATCACCAAATAGTATATGTGCAAACCAGAAGCCGTCCAAGAGAATGAGATGCATAAATTTTTTTTGGGGGGGGGGTTGAGATACAAAGATCATCTAATTCCGGCCAGGAGACCAGACCTAGTATTTTTTTTTTAAAGAAGAAAACTTGCCGTCTGGTGGGTTTTGCCGTTCCAGTGAATCACAAGGTGAAATTAAAAGAATGCAAAAAGATAAACAAATACTTGGACCTAGCCCGAGAGCTAAAAAAGCTGTAGAATATGGTGGTGACGATGATATCAGATTTTATTGGTCCGCCTGGAACGGTCCCCAAAATCTCGGAAAAAAAAGACTGGTGGGATTGGAAATAAGAAAAAGAACTGAAATCATGCTTGGTGAGATTAGCTACAATACTCAGAATAGTCGTGGAGACCCGAAGAGACTTGCTGTCACTCGTACGCCAGTGAAGAACCTCCAATTAACGTTGATGGGAAAACGTCGATAGGAGTAATTATGATGATATAAATCAGAAGAAGAATCAAGACTATACAAACTACAGTATTGTTAAACTCGGCTAGAATACTCAGAATAGTCATGGATACCCGAGGAAACTTGCTGTCACTCGGACTCCAATGAAGAACCTCCAATTAACGTTGATGGGAAAAAAGTCACCAGGAGTAATCATAATAGTATTAATCAAAGGGAAACCTCAAGAGAGAAACTGAATCTCTACTGATATTTTGACCCAGATTCGTATTTCATATTTATTTGCATCTGTTCCTATGCATTACTACCCATTCATCTCTCGTTGTGCATATTTTGTGACGCTGCAATGTCTGACCTCTCGCCATTGCAGATACATACGACAGTGGATGAGCCCATAAGACGGTTGTGTCAAATAGGCAAAGGAAAAGAAAAGACAACATAGGATTCTAGGGACTAGAGTTGCTCACGGACGGAGTAGGTGTGACACTCCGAGATCTTTCTTCCACTCAGCTCTGCATCCGCCCCTGTCGTGCGACGCGAACTCTGGCTGGCTATTTCTGGAACCACTAACAAATTATATGTTCTGCTCTCTCTCTCTCTCTCTCTCTCTCTCTCTCTCTCTCTCTCTCTCTCTCTCTCGTCACTGCTACTCTTACTAGTTCACTGGGGCTGTAGAATACACCGACTGCCTCTCTGCAGAGGGTTAAGACATTCTACCAAACGAGTGTCATGGATTTTACACTAAAATATCTGGGGGGTGCTGTCGAATATTGATTGCATCTCGGCAGAGAGTTCAGACCACCTAACTCCACCCTATAAAACAAACCTCGATAAAATTCAACAGAGACGACAGGTGGGTGCTGCAAAATGTTCACTGCATCTCTGCATATGGGTAAGACCCCCACTAACGAGTGCCTTGGATATG
The DNA here is from genome assembly GCA_963585895.1 of Sepioteuthis lessoniana. Classification (NCBI taxonomy): domain Eukaryota; kingdom Metazoa; phylum Mollusca; class Cephalopoda; order Myopsida; family Loliginidae; genus Sepioteuthis; species Sepioteuthis lessoniana. The sequence goes on along the minus strand of OY757930.1, from coordinate 65,724,726 downwards.
ACACCAAAACATCAGATGGTGAGATTCCAATTCTGGAGCATTGAGAAATGTGGAGTACTCTTTCACTGTCATTACTCCCAGGTCTGACCCAAAGTGGGAGTTCCTGATAGTGTCCCACCTATGAGTCAAATAGAACTGATTGACTATGTAACTCTGTGCAAACAAATGCCTGATGTTAAATTGAGTTGTTAGTATTACATAACATTAACTGGAACCATTTAACAGTGTGTAAATGTATGAGTAATGTTGAATAGAACTATTAGTGTAGCAATACTTGAAACCCTTAACTGTGTCCAAAAATTGAATTATTGGTATAACGTAGCAATACTTGGAACCATTTGACAATGTGCAAATGAATGAATAGTGTTGAATAGTTCAATTAGTGTTAAATAGCAATAATTGGAACCATTTGACAGTGTGCAAATGAATGAAGAATGTTGAATAGTTCAATTAGTGTTAAATAGCAATATTCCAAACCATTTGTCAATGAATGAATAGTGTTGAATAGCAATACTTGGAACCATTTGATCGTCTACAAACAGTAGCAATACTTAATTGTGTGCAAACAATCAGTTGTATTGAATGGCAATGCTTGAAGTCATTCAACTTGGGTAGGTGCGAAAATGTTACATACAAACTATTTGTTTACAAACCATATATATTTAATATATGAATGAATATTATTTGGCGTTACATAACCAACAAGGGTTGATAGGCCATTAAAACACAACCAACAATTTAACCAACAAATCAACTTTCACAATTCCCGTTAGCACCTGTGGCTTGAGACTTCTATTCGCCTGGGTTTATAGTGTTTCCTGTGTAGTCAAACCTTCCGGTATTTTTAGTATTTTTCCACATCCCTCCAGAAACAGGGAATGCTTGGTAAATTCATATTTCTTTATTCCCCTTGAAAGTGATAGTTTCGTTCTTATTCCAAGTCCCCTTCTCAACGTAAAAGTGATTTGGTCACTTCGTTCAAAATGACATGTTCACCTACTAACCAGCCAAAGTGGGGTTCGTGAATTACTTCTTTCATCACACAGATACACCTAGGCGTCTACATAAACACATATTCATACCTATACCGACACACATACACGTATCTACACACCTATACCAAAGGTCAACTATATATATATGTATACACACACATATATGCACATACATCTAACCCTATTTACAAACACGCCAAAAGTTTTTTGTTTAATTGAACATCAACCTTAGAGGGTTATTTAATGCCAAAATCATCCCTAGTGGTACTACTTAACCCATCGCTGGGAGAATATAGAAGTTCATGCCTTTCCCGAAAGTATTAGTCTGAAAGTGAACATAATAGCGCGACTGGAATTTGAACCTGCTTACTACAATGTTGCAGTCTAGTACGTTATCACGATATGAGGACTGTCTCCCTCTAAAATATATACACCCTACCAATTTATTTTAGATAAACAGTTAAGTTTCTTCTTAACCGAGCATACTAGAATTTTATTGTTTCTAGTGGAACAATATATAATCAAAACAGATATTATCAGCTACTTATCAAAGACAGACTGAAATAAAATATAAGACCCATGTTTTTTCTTTCTTTCTTTTGTGCACAATGAATTATAATTACACTGGATTTGACTTCTATCATAATCTGAGGAACAGTAGTGGTGCTATTTAATCCAAAGCTAAAGGATTAGAGAATTCATTCCTTTTTTATGATTGTTAATCCCAAAGTGAACGTAACAGCTTGACTGGAGTTCGAACTCAGTAACTTGGAGGATGCAGCTCAGAATGTTAGCCACTATGCAACAGGAACTCCTGCTTGATTATTATTATTATTATTATTAGATAGGAATACTTGAAACGATATAACTGTGTGCAACTTACTTTAAATTATAATTGTTTACAAATTATTATCATTTGTTGCCTGAAATCATATAACTGCTTAAAACAAATATATTCTTAAATTAATATGAAAGATAAAAGACAGACTTCAATAGTGAATAACCCAGTAAGGCTGCAATGCACTTGTGCCATTCCAACAACTTCTGAAACGCCCAATGGAAGTCCTCTTGTGTGAGCGTGTCAATCACCTTCGTCACAGCCTCTTTCATCTCCTCAATTGTCTCATAACGACAGCCTCTGAGCTTATGGAATAACCAAAAATCACCGGGAGCAAGGTCTGGACTATAGGGAGGGTGAGGAAGTGTCTTGATGCCCATCTTGGTCAAATAGTCTGTGACAAGGATGGAGTTGCGGACTGGTGCATTATCCTGGTGGAAATGCCACTGACCTGATTTGAAGAGTGCTGGCCTTTCCGACGGAATCTCTTCCTGAACTCCCTTAAAACCTCAACATATTATTCCTTGTTGACTGTCTGTCCAGTGGGAACCCAGGGCATGTAGATCATGCCAGTGCTATCAAAAAAAGGGATCATCAAAAGTTTGAGGGTGGATTTGCTCTGTCTGGCCTTCTTGGGTCTGGGAGAGCCAACATGCTTCCACTGGGAACTCTGTCTCTTGGTCTCTGGGTCATAGCAGTAGATCCAGCTTTCATCGCAGGTCACCAGAGTATCAAGAACTGCGGGATCTGAATTGATCAGCTCGACCATCTCCCTGCTGTCATGACAACGTCTTTCTTTCTGATCTTCTCTGGGCACCCTTGGGACAAACTTCGCGCAAATCTTCCGCATCTTCAGTTCTTCGCGAATAATTGTGTGTACAGTTCCCACACTAACATCAAACTGTACACTTATTATCTCTATAGACAACTCTGGTGTTCTGACTTCTTTACTCCCCCACACCTCTCATCATCCCTCACAGACTCCCTGCCTTCCTTGAATCTCTTATGCCACTCAAAAACTAATGCTCGATTCATGCAAGATGCTCCAAAAGCAGTCTGAAGTATTCCATACGTTTCTGTGGCATTTTTTCCAAGTTTAAAACAGAATTTTATTGCATATCGTTCTTCTAAAGTGTCCTCACATCCAGATTGCATTTTTTAAATTCACCAGCTGTGACAATCAGGCTTTAGTAGAGTGTATTCCAATTGCTGCTGTAGCTGTTGATTTGAACCTGAAATCATAAAAATTGGTCAGTCATCTCATAAGATATATAGCAATAAGATACTGAATTTTCAAGAGTCTACAACAATTTTAAATGCCGGTACAAACATGTCTGGAAACTTATTGAAGGCACTTCGTACGTTGATAAACACTTACAAGGTCTTCCTCACTCCTCACATTTGAGTCGGACAGCTATGAAAATTGCATCAGGGGATAAAGACTTTTCGTATCCGAATAACAGAGTCACTAATTATTCTTGAATTTTCATATACAAGATGATACCAATTACAGTAGTATAAATCAATTAACAACTCAACATATTTCGGGGGTGTCCTCGTGGTGTAATGGTTAAAGCGATGGACTGATGGAATCGTTGTACGTGAGTTCGTACTCCAGTCGCGTTATTACATTCACTTTCGGGTAAATACCCTTGGGAAAGGTATGAACCCCCTTATCCTCCCAGCTATGGGTTAAATAGTACCACTACTGTTCTTCTAGGAGAATGGCTTTGGCATTAAATAACCTAAAAATAGTTGATATGCCATTAAACAAAGAAACCAAACCATCATCATATTTCAATGCAGGAAGAAAACTAAAAAGAAAACAGATACAAAGTCTTAAAGAAGGTGTGTTCTTATGAGAGTCTTTTATCATAGGTATGTGTAGGTGTGTGTGAAACTTGCAAGAGATATCAAAGTTTGTGAAAGACTTATATATCTGAAAAGTGTTATTATACATGCCTATGTGTAAGTTTAGGGAATTGCGTACTGTGTAGTAGTTGATAGCGTCGTGTTTAGTGCGTCATAGGCACGCTGGTCATGTTCGACCCAAAGGGGAACGAGACTGGTCTTCGCTTCTAGGGCCACCAACAAGTAAAGATAAGACGGTATTCGCGCCTTCTTTTATTCTCGTCTCTATTGTTACGGCAACGCGTTAGTGTCACCTTTTAATGGTAGTTAGATTTAGTATTTTAGCTAAGAGGTTATGTAATCTTTCTCTTCTAAAGTGCACTCCGAACAAGAAAAAAATTGAGAATTACTGACTTAAGTTCGTAGTTAATCAGTTCGATTCTCACTGAGCGGCCACTACTTTTGGTCTTCTTGTGGATTCAGGTGGCATAACTATTATCATCTACAGAAAAGGACACGGCGACCCGAGTTCAAATTCTGGACGATAGTGTTGGTTTTTCACTTTCCGTTAATTGTTAGATATTGACTTGAAGATCCCTTTTGACTAGCTGCATAAATTGTGTGGGTAGCATGCTAGAAGGAAGTAAAAAAATAACCACGAGAATTTGCGTCGGTGTCCGTAATATTATATAGTCAGCAGAGACAACTGGAGACGTGAAGATCGTAGAAGAAAGTTACTAGATGTCACGTCACTCTAGGCTGTAGTCTTGGGCCAGACTGCTCAGAGTAGAGAAGCAAGGAAAAACTAAAATGATTTGATACCGTGAGATGGCTCGGTACGAGTCTCGCGAAAGTAGAAAACCAAGAGGAAACGCTCCACAGAAGATTCGTACCTCGGCTCTTGTGTGTGTGCAAACCCTTTGTGTGTTCAAACGACTTCAACTCTCTCTCTCTCTCTCTCTCTCTCTCTCTCTCTCTCTCTCTCTCTCTCTCCATGCGTACATTTCCGGAGGTACTCGTTGTGTAATGGTTATCGTCCTATGAAATGGACACGGCGACATGAGTTCAAATTCAGAACGGGGCTGATTATATTTCACATTGTACTAATACCCTTGTGAAAGGTATGAATCCTCTTATTTTCCCTTCAGCTATGGGTAAATAGTAATGCAGTCTTGGTAAGGCAACCAGTCTAGGAGAAGGAAAACTCTGTATTCAAACCTGTTAAACTTCGCTTAAAAATTGACATTGTGGCACATCCTGCCAGTGCGGAGGGGTCGAGTGATAAAAAGAAAAGAAAAAAAGCCGATTATATTTGGAAGCATCAGCGTTCTTCTCTTTCTCTACAACACAACATAAGTGCCTTAACATAGGCACTAATTTATCTGTTCCCCCTTCCTCTAGCGATTGATATATAATTAGGAAATCTGGGCTCCTTAGCCTCGGTACAAGCAACCGGTTTAAGAGAAAAAAGATCTGAATTCACACTAGTTTTACTCCGCTTAAAAAAATCTGATTTTGTGTGGCATCTTGATCGTAGGAATACATACGATTTCTAGCCATAAAAATTTGATGTATGAAGTTAAATTTTATGGAATAAAAATAAACCACCATCCTCATCAAGTTGGCTAATTCCTAAGGTGTAGTGGCTAACATACTGAACTGCGACATCGAAGTAAGCAAGATCGAACTCCAGTCGCACTATTACGTTCACTTTCGGACCAATAACTTTGAGAAAGGCATGAACTCTATTATAAACCCCTACCAGCTATGGGTTAAATAGTACCACTACCTTCCTTAAACAAAGATTGGTTTTACACTAAATAACCCACGAAGGTTGATATGCCATTAAGACAAAGAAAACAAACCATCATGAAGTCGTGCTGGTAAAACTTGTGGTTCAATTTTTTGCGAGCTTGGCCTGCAATTTCATTGCTACTGAATAGTGAGTTCGATCCTCACTGGAGGTTCCACACTTGCTGCATGGGACAAATCTAATCTATTCTTAGTTTTTACAAAAAAGGCGAATGGCGATGAATATATTAATTTCAATACTTCATCTGTATTTCAGCAAACACAAAGTGAATGACTGAGAGCAGTTAGCTAGGATAGATGTCTGAATAAAGTCAAGAATTATCTGTCAAAATTTCTCAGGTGAGGAATTACTATATCTTATTTATGTCATTTACAGGATCGAGACTATTGTCCGTATTTTAGCTCTCACGCTCAGAAAAACACAGGTTTTGGTTCAGTAAAATGGTAATGGAGGGAGTGAGGGAGAGGCTCTCTGTGATTGGATATACTAATCACATGATGAGCCCAGAAGTCTTGGCGCAAAATCCCAAATCCAGTCAGATAGATTCCATCTGGCGTTCCGTGAGGCAGTGACATTAAAGGCTCTCAGAGAGACAACTCTCAGATACCAGATATCTTCTTCAGCGCGCCGGTAAGTCCCTCAAACTCAACTTTATACACAAGGAGGACTGTATAATTTTATTAATTGTTTCACGTGTGGATCAATGAATTGTTCGAATTAAACGAAGTATTAATTCATTTATTTGTTGCTGTTAGCCTTAGAGTAAACGCTCTACTAACTCAATACAGAGATTTAACTTACAATTTATATTGTCCAGTCGGCCGGGTTCAAAATACACTGACTGAAAAAAATGACCTTATGCCACACCCTGCCCGTTGTGAAGAAGTTTGGTAAATACAAAACTTTTGTCTTTACGCTAAGCTGAGTAAATGACAACAAACTGGAAAAAAAGACAAATTTAGCCTGAATTAATGCTACACTAAACAAATGCACAAATCCGTCTTTAATTTTGTCTTTCTTTTTTCCTTTTAATGAAAATTTATTTCTAAGAAAAAAAAACCAAGCCGACCACGTGCAGTACTTGATTTGGCTAGAGTAGAAAAGGGAGAAGGAATCCCAGACAACACAGCACCAAAAAGCTACCTCCCCTTTTTGACGAGAACTACTATTTAGGCCCTCAGTACGAATTCGGGGACCAAACTGAAGGCACGAAAACTTAAGCTGCCAGAAAGGTTTCGTCACTCGCTTCTTGAATAGCCGATAAACTGTGAAGGCAAGAAGCTTCCCAAGAAATAAAAGTAAAATTAAACGAAATTCTACCAAGTTAAACAACTGAAAGAAAATTCAACCAAGAAATTCTGCAGAAAAGAACTTTAAAGACGACTCGAAATTTAATGAACACTGAAACATTTCGAAAAAATACTAAAAAGAAAAAGACTCAAACTCAAAGAACTTTGTTTCCGGGACACTCTCTCAGATAAGTTCCAGCAAATTGCACTAAAATTTGCAACACTTTATCTTTTCTATGCCTTTCTTCCTTGTTTCCTTTGTATAAAATTCCTTTTTAAAAACTTTATTGTCTGTGTTATTTTTTCGAATCAGTATTCGAACTAGAAAGCTGCTGAACTTACCGTTTGAACTTACCGTTTAAAATTACATTAGAAACATTTAAACTTACCGTTTAAAATTACATTAAAAACATTCCCCAGTTAAATAAACTTAGCGTTAGTGTCATTCTTTACATTGCATATTTCTTTCAAATTCTTTTATATTTCATATTTATTTTCATCAAATTTTCTTTATTTTTCTTTCTCTTTTTTAGTGTCTCAATCATTTTCAAGGAATCAAATTTAATATCTATTATTTTAAAAAAAAACGCTTTTATATGCACCCAAGACAATTTTGTGAAGGTCAGATATTGTTTTGAAAACTGAAGTTTTATGGGGTATAAGAAGGTTTGGGTACGTTGGGAAAATTATGAAGTTGGTCACTTACTTTTTATTCTTATCCACATTCACTTATCTTCTTTGTTAGTTGATCTGACTGAAAAGGAATGAATGACGGAAAAGAGACAGGGATACTTTCAAGCTCAACTTTTATTCCGAGGTTTACAACTATTTTGTAGAGTAGAATGTTCTTCCAAAACCAGTAAATATAGCCGTCCTTCCGAGTTTCTTGTTGGCGCCAGGAAACCCATATTTTCAGCCATTTGCAGATTGCCCTTCTTGTCAGAGGCTTCGTGGGGGATTCTTATATTTATTCATTTTATTTTTTGTTTATTATTGTTATTTATTTATTTATTTATTATTCAATCCCTATAGATTATTTTCCGTGAAATGAGAATAAGAAAGGAATGAATTATTAGTATTGATAAAAATATGTGCTCTCTGGGAGAAAGTATCAAAGTTTTATTGTAATAAAGTACTATAAAAAAAGAATTATAGAACAGCTTGCTCTTCCTATCACTCATTTTCATTGATAAATTTGTCTATCTTAACTACTAAACTAAATTAGGCTGTCGACAACAAAACTATTATTTCTTTATTTTATCAACTTATTCTGTTGTGTGTGTGTGTGTGTGTGTGTGTGTGTATGTGTGAATATTAAAAGATATCAATATTGGGCAAAACAAAACAAAACAATATAATAAAACAATACGATTTAATATTGCTTAGAATTGAATCAATACGTTAAAATTATTTGAAACAGAGTGTGTATAATAGAAGACTCTTCTAACTCTTCTCATCACTCTCACCTTTCATTGCTAAATTTTCCTTATCTAGCGATTTAACTAAATTAGACAATAAAAAAATAAAATCACTGGTATTTCTTTTTGTTAATGCAAGTTTTTAGATTTATCAACCTGAATGTTGCTCATATTTATCAAAATATAACCAAATAATTTGAAATCAATAATACCAATATGATATTTATCAAAATCAAATGTTCAAGATCAACATGAAAATTTGCCTTTATGTAGATAAGTCCAACAGTATCAATAACGTAAAAAGTTTTTTTTTATAATTGATATTTGAATAAAAATAAAATCATGGAGAATCTAACGTAAATAACTAAGGGAATTGTGACATCATTGGTAATGTAGATTCGATTACAGATAAACGTATGATTTCAATAATAGTAATTATATATATATATATATATATATAATCACTATTATTCACGGCTTAAGTGTTGATGTTTGTATAAAAAAGAAAAAATGATCAGAGAAGAAAGAATTGCAATGGAAAACAGGTGGAAACTGTGCGGTTATGAATACTGAGATCAGTCAATATACCTGCTTTATTATTTGTTTGTGGGTTTCTGAAATTATAATCCCATAGTGATACAATGGGATTAAATCTTTGAATTTGCTTGTTTTAGCCACAATAGGCTACCACTTTCTGCAAGTACGTACACGGTAATTGTCGACACTTAGATGAGAGAGATAGGGGGAATAAATGAAATTGCGCTCTTTTTTCCGTTAAAACGAAGTTAAAAAATAATTAAAGTTATAATCTAAAATTCGGTTTTAGTTTCATTTGAAAATTTGTTTCTTCATATATATAAGTATTAAAAACAAAATAACATATTTGATTAATTTTTGATACTTAGGATTTACATTCCTATATTTTTAAATGGCCGTGATACAAAAAAATTCTAGAAAATAGGATCCTGATTCACTGGTTCCCGAAACAAAGTTGGTGGACGTCAGTAATCTAATTAGTTTCGAGAATCTATTGGTCAGGGAAGTTGCGGGATTTGTGCTCCCAACTACGTCCGCGCCTTTGTTGTTCTTCGGTGCAAAATAAATTATGTGTTTGGAGCCAACCACGTTACAGGGTTAACGATATATACCCTTGACTTTGGGCTTTCTGGCACACTTTGGTCGGCCGTGTTCGCCGGTACACGGATCTGGTTGAGTGTGTCCTATTTCCAGTGGCAGTCGGTCGAGGCCGTCTAACATGGATTCCGGGAAGCTGGCATTCATATCGGGCGCGCCAAGACCGGCATTCTCGGGTCTTCGGGGGCCGTCCCCCAGGTTCTGAACCTCCTTGGAGGGGATAGGTTTATCACCTGGCGCCCCTTTTTAGGGGAATGCCGACGAGGCTCGAAGCATTTTTGGAGCCGCTGGACGTGTCTAGGCTATGGCCCTGGGCCCGAACCCACCTAAAAAAAGCCTTGCGCCACACTCGTTGGGACAAACGACAAATACTGCCTCTTATAGTCTGACTCTCAGCGATACGTAGCTCAAGAAATACACAATACGAATTCCCTCTTCTCATGTTCTGCCCATCAACCTCAGATCCTTCAGTAAAACCAGAAAAGGGCAAAAAGCCTGTGTATTAGTACTTTGTGTGAAATATTTTATCAGCATACACATATAGCCAACAGGACACTGTTGATATTTAGTCTACTTGCATACACCTAGATAATAACACGCTCTCACACACACGAATATATTTGACAGACTAAATTTGAACAGTCGTAATATGTTTATAATGTCATCATCATCATCATCATGTCGTGCCACAGGCACGGATATCCCTGACCCTCTGTCGCCACATTTCCCTATCGTTCATCGCCTCAGGCTGGTCTTCAGGGCTACATCCCATATCCTCACATAGCTGCTGTATGTATCTTCGAGCTGGTCGTCCTGCTTTTGCTCGGCCATATGTGGAGGTCCATAGAAGTACAGCACTGATGAGCTCGTCTCTGCTTCTCCAGCAGTGTCCTGCGTGTCTGGTTCGTCTAACTTGGATAGTTTTCATGATGGGAGGCAGGTGGCCGTATAGTTGGTGCTTTGTGGGGTGTTGCCGCCAGGACTTATTCAATATTGCTCTCAACATTCTTGTATAATTGCCATTTAGCTTCTTATCCAGCCGTTTTGTAATGTACTTGTTGATATAGAAATGTATTTTTGTTTGTATTGCTTTGTTATGAATACTGTTTTGTCCACGTCGTTTATATCATTTGCCTTTCAATAATGAGCCACCGCATATTTTAACAGGGAGGGGTTTCCTCGTGGTGTAATGGTTCATCCACTGGACTGAGGAATCATAGTAAGCGAGTTCGAACTCCAGTCGCGCTATTACGTTCACTTTCGGACAAATACCCTTAGGAAAGGTATGAACCCCCTTATACCCGCCTGCTAAGAGTTAAATAGCATCACTGCTGTTCTTCGAGAAGGATAGCTTGTAGGGGGGCATGTAATTTGGTAGATATGTTTAGTGGTATATTATGTTTGGAAAAGGGCATATGGAGACAAATGTAATAAAGATATGTAAACGATATGAAACGGCGCGGACGAAAGGAACATTCAAAACAAGCGGCATAAACAAAACAAATCTATATTCATAACAAAACATGCAATGACACATTTAAAACATTACTATGGTTCTATTATTGTTTGTAAAATAGTCCTGTGTGTATATGTGTGAGTGTGTGAGTCTAACACAACTAAAACTACATAAAGGGTTAAATAATAAAAGTGTCCAATTCATGTTGACTACGTATTTCTAAATGTTCGTTTCTTTCTGTGGTTCGACGCAATTGCTGTTTCCGAGGCTGGAAAAAGTCTCACAGACAAGGTATTCTGAGGAAAGGAATGTTTGCATGGCTTATACATTTTGTGGCGTTTGACGTCTGTTGGTGAATATGAAAGAGTGATAGTATTCTCTCTGGAAGTCACACTGGAGATAGTGTTAGCCCTGCAAGTGAAAATGTGAAAAGGAGAAAGAGTGTTTGAAGACGAAGTATTTATAGAAAATACGTGTCTTGGAATCGGCTACAAAAACGCGGGACGAAATTCAAATGTGGACGTAGTTTTAAACACTGATCGCGTGGTTCTCCTGGCCAATAGTTTCCCGAGATTGATTGTTTTTGTGCGTCCGCCATCTTTGTTTCGGAAACAAGTGGCATACCGCCTAATTTAAATCATAGGAGTGTAAGTCCTATAAGCTTTGGTATTAAATAACCCACGAAGGTTGATATGCTATTAAACAAACTATTCACTCATTTAAAAAACAACACAAAAATATTATTGCTACAATGCGTTGACCGAATAAATGAAACACGTACAAATTCTCCAACTAATTAAAACAACCTGTTCGAACATATGTAAAATATTCTACACAATCAGTGTAACCCGGATATAAGAGAGATTTTATCTGGTCCCAAATTAGAGCCTGTGTTACCTAAACAAAATAGACAAAACCCGAATATAAGAGACTACTTCTCCGGTTATATATCCGGGTTACACTGTAGTAAATTACACGCAAATTTCCGACCAACGTTCCAAGTACAAATTTCATCCACTGAGACAAAATAAAAGAATTTTTTTTTCGACGCAAGTGGAGAGGGAACACCAGACGTTCCTACCTCACCACTTCCTCTTAACTCGGTTTCTTTCTTTTCGTCATTTCCTCAACTTATTCTTACTGGCTACTGCAACATTTCACTTTTACCAAGTACTACTAGAACTTACACTTGTTAGTAGACATACTTACCTGGCCTTTTGGCTGGGCCGTCTGGCATTCGTGTCGGATGGGGTATCAATTAATGGCAGATTCAAGGCCAAAAAGCCCCCAACTTCTGTTGGGCCACCTTCGGGTGGGTGAGTTGCAACCTTTGTCCCCTATATATAGCACTAGACCTTGCAATCTAGCTTAAGCTATAACCCGGCATACGTGCCCGGATCCAAATTTGGATTCGTGAAATTGCTTGCCTCATTAGACCCACATTGATTGTACTTAGTGGGTTGATGAGCAGCACAGACCAGCAGGGTTCGAGTCTCATTCCCGACCTTCCCCTCCCTTTATCCCCACTTTAATCGGCCTTCGGGCTTTTGACCTTGTGTCAAGTCCTGTCTGGTGGGAGGCAGCGACAAATATCTTACACTCGTTAGTAGACGGCACACGGACGAATTTCAACAATATAAATTATGACGACACATCTTCCACCAGAGAAATATATACAGACATTTTCGAAACAATGCAAGCACAAATACAACTCAATTCACTGGACAGTCGCTTACTATCTTAACCATGGACACCTCTGGTGGTGTAATGGTTAGCAAGCTAGGTTAGACGAGCAAACCTACATGAGTGAGTTCGAGCTTCATTGGTGCCCCATTCATTCAGCCTTGTGCCACATCGAAGCAAGGAACTTCGTAAATTACTATCTTAACCATCATTTTGAAAGATTTTGAGGAAGAGGGGGTAAAATTTGAAGTGAGTGACACTAAAGCCAAGTTTAGTATTTAACAGGGTAAAGTTTTTAGGGGGTGTTAGTGTGCCATTAAACGCTAAGGTCATATGGTAATTCAAGCTGTAAATTTAAGCTGTAAGTTCCGCAGCTTTCTTGTTCGGATATTGGTTCGAAAAGATAACACAGAAAATAAAGTTTTTAAAAAGGAATTTTATACAAAGAAATAAGAAAAAAAAACGGATAGAAAAGATAAAGTGTTACAAATTTATAGTACAATTCGCGGGAAACTTATCTGAGTCCGGGAAACAAAGTTTTTTGAATTTGAGTCGTTTTCTTTTCTATTTTTGTTTTATCGAAAAGCTTCAAAGTTCATTAAATTTTGAGTTTTCTTTAAGGTTCTTTTCCTCAGAATTCTCGGTTAATTTTCTTTCGGTTGAATTTTCTTGGCAGAACTTCAGTAGTCGACTTTCATTTATTTTTATTTCTCGGGAAGCTTCATTCAAGAAGCGAGTAACGAAACCTATCTGCTGGCTAATTTTTCTTGCCTTGACAGTTCGATCCCCGAATTCGTACTGTATTTTTCCTCCGTCCCACCAACCGGACGAGTATGACACAAAGCCTTTTTTAAGTGGGTCCGGGCGCAGGGCCGTAACCCACACGCACCCGGCATTTCCAAAAATACCTCGGGCCCCGTCGGAATTCCCTTAAAGAAGGACACCAGGCGATAAACCTAACCCTTCCGAAGAGGGTTAAAGCCTTGGGGGAATGGCCCCCTGAGGCCAGAGGTATGTCCATTCAAGAGACACACCAGACCAGAACCGTGCAGTACGCAACATGGCCGGCCGAAATGTGTCCCATCAACTGGGAAGCCACGTCACGAATTCACGTGCTGCTGTCCCCGATTTCGTACTGAAGGTCAAATAGTAGTTTGGCAAAAAGGTGGAAGTCACTTTTTGGTGCCGCACTGTCTGGGACTACTTCTCCACTCTGGTCAAATCAAATGCCGCGTGGTTCGCCAATTTTTTTTCTTAGAAATAAATTTATATATATTCCCAACAACAGAAAATGCAATTTTATTGCATTGAGAATACATATTTATTTATTTTTATTTATTTACTTTTTAGTAATATGTATATTCATCATCAGCGGGATTTTTTCTCTTTCTTGAATTCGCCTTTCTTTTGGGGCGTAGTGAAGGATGAACATTTGTTTTAATCGATTTTAAGTTGTCAGATTCAGGCAAGGAATGATAGTCATCAGTTAGAGTCAACTCCAGTGGATAAAGATGTTTTATCGAGTGTTTTTGTGTTAATCCATCTCCTCTTTTCATTTTAACTGAATGTATTTAGTTGTCTTGTCCTTGGAAAAGTTTAACCACTCTCCCAAGTTGCCAATAAGGTCTGGGCTTGACAGGATTTTTTTATTAGAACTGCAGTATAACCTGGATATAAGAGACACTGATCTAAGAGAAACCCAGATATAAGAGATATTTTATCTGGTCCCAAATTTTGCCTGTGTTACCTAAACAAAATAGACTAAACCCAGACATAAGAGACTTGGTCCCAGTCAAACTCTCTTATATCCGGGCTATACTGTACGTCATCAATTTCGTCTTCTCGAATAATTTCGTCTTCTCCGAATAAAAAAAATGCAAGGACTTTCATGAGAAAGTCCTTGCATTTTTTTTCTCTTAAACTCAGAAAGTATTCTCCATACCATATTTCTCGCAACTTTAACATTTCATCACGAATTTCGACAGTTTTTATTAATACATCACTTGAAAGTAGACCAGTCTCCCATATATTTTGAATGTGAGGTTTTAGTATGAGTTCACTGTTAATATTAGGGCGCAAGAACAATTAAGGGTTATTCGTTGTAGATTGCTCTTATAGGAACATCTACATGTAAGGAGTGTAGTATTAATAACATTTGTATGTCTGAGTGTAGGGTCAGGAGTTAGAGATATTCTATTTTGGAATGCTCAAAAGTTTTATTTTAAAAAAAAGGATTTTAAATCAATTTTACCAATTTTTAGTCCTTATACAGTTTTGGTATATAACGAAATTAATTTTTCAGTAGAATTACTAGTTTAACATAGATTATCAACATGAAGGTTATTTAGTACTATTTCTGTACAGGAATTAGTTGGGAATCATTCAGCATAATGTCTTAAACAAAGTTTTGAATAAAGGGGCTTGCATTGAATCCAAAAATTAAGGTAGAGAGTTTAAAGCATATTAATTCATCTCCAACCTTGAGGAAGATACAGAGTTTGTTCTTATGCTTTTCGGGGTTCAGCTTAATCATCGAGAAGGCTTTCCTGATGTCAGTTAACATTACATGGTTATTTATTAAAGAAGCAGAAGTCTTAGCATGTCACTTAAAAGGTTAACTTTCTGGTAAGCAGCTTCATTAAGTGAATAGCTCTCCTTATTTTTTAACGAACCATAGAAAATTGGACGTATTTCCGTTGTTATTTGAGTATCAAACTTTATCCCAGGTATATGACCCGAGTGTAATTATAAAATTTAGAAGGATTTACTGTAATTTTTTCAATTATTCCCTCGTTCTCACGTTGGTAAAAAACGTCTTTTATCAAGTTTTTATTTTCAAAGTTTTTCGAGTATTTTAAATGCTACAGGATAATTAGAAGGGACTTTTTAAATTTTATTTTTATGCCATGGTAGATCCACATAGTACGCATTGTTTTTGTTGTGGATGGAATTTTCAAATTCTTTTATTTTAGCGTTGTCATAGTCACTGACAAATTTATCTTCATTTGGAGAAGACCCCAAATTATCAACATATTTTTTTAAATTTCTCTCTCCCAAACTTTCATCAAACAACTCACCCATAGGATATGAATAACTCTTTTTGGGGTTCAATGCGAAATTCTCGTGATAGGTAGGGCAATAGGAAAAGGGGACGTTATTGTATAATTATTTTCAGGAAGTTCTACACTTTTTCTTCCCACAGGTTTTATTTTATTTTCATGGCGAAAGCGTTGACTATTTTCAAAGGGAGCAATACAACAGGGAAACATCCAAGCAGACCTTTTCATGAAGTTCATAATTTTTACATTTTTCATAAATTGCATTACGTCAACACCTACAAGACCGTGGACGTAAATAATTTTCTCATTACGGTTTGCGAAGGTTAAATTGTTGTTTAAGTCTCTCAGGATGTGTAAAACATTTTTATAGTTGTTGAACTTAAATTCAATGTCGAAGTCATCGTTAACTAATACAGGTAACTGTGAGGGTAGGTTAAATGGCCTCCCTTGATTAAAAGTAGCTTTGAGTGATAGTTTGTAGTATTATGCAAATCTGGACGACAGGCCGTCAGATGGGGACTACTTATGAAGCAGTGGCAGCCGCCATTTGCAATTGAGATCACGTACATCACACGCTACGCCTCGTATATAATTTTTTTTCTTTATTCACTTCGATTTCCAAAGTAATTTTATTTAATTTTTCCACCATAAAATTTTGAAACGTTTTTATTTTGAATTCTACTGGAGCAGGATCAGATTCATTACAACCTAATTTATTAATGACACGTTCAGAAAAATAAGATCTCTGACTTCCAGTTTCAAATGAACTTTGGGGTTTCTTTTCTTTTGGTTAACGTAACACTGACTATAAGCAAATTATATGGTGGGTCTGGTAATTTCAAATTAGTGTATACCGTCGAAAAGGTAGCGGGGTTATCTTTCTTAGTTTTGAGCTCGCATGAGGGAGTGACATGTCTATTCGTTTTACATTGGTCACATTAAAAAGGTAATTTATTAAAATTTCCTAGACGGCTTTCAAACAGTAAGTTTAAACTGTTAGTTCCGCAGCTTTCTTGTTTAGATATTGGTTCGAAATGATAACACTGGCCATAAAGTTTTTAAAAAGGAATTTTATACAAAGAAATAAGAAAGAAAGAGATAGAAAAGATATCGTATTGCAAATTTTAAGTGCAATTTGCAGAAAACTTCTCTGTGAGAGAGAGAGAGAGAGAGAGAGAGAGAGAGAGAGAGAGAGTCCGGGAAACAAAGTTTTTTGAATTTGAGTCTTTTTCTTTTCTGTTTTTGTTTTATCGAAAAGCTTCAAAGTTCATTAAATTTCGAGTTTTCTTTAAGGTTCATTTCTGCATAATTCTCAGTTGAATTTTCAGTTGAATTCTGTTGCATAGCCACATAATACATATGCAACTATACACATATACGTGCAGAAACATAACGACAACACAATAAGGACGAGTGGACACAGTTCTTTAGAAAAATATACCTCTCACTTTATTCGAAAGGGTTACGAAAGGTATTATCTGTGAGAGGTGGGTTGGAGACTGAACAGAACTGCAACATATTGACCCCCCAGCTCCTCCGGCCATAGCAGTGCGTCTTTCTCGTCCTCCTAGACTGCTCAACCGGAGGCCTGGGGGCCCAGCCTCTGCTGGGACATGGTTCTCATTCCAGCATCTTCTCTCCAACTGATCTGAACTTCCTGTCGCCGGGGTTATATAATAATTTGACACCCACCTACTTCTTTCGAGCGTCACAATTGTACTCAATTCAACCTGTCGACAGTCAAGGTTATCTCCTGATATCTTCGACCGGATGCACCTATTATTTACACAGGTGCGTTTCTCATCTGACAGTCCGGCTGGGTCGGAGGTCAATATGTTACAATTTTCCTGGTAGAACTTCAGTAGTCGACTTTCATTTATTTTTATTTCTTGGGAAGCTTCATTCAAGAAGCGAGTGACGAAACCTATCTGCTGGCAAATTTTCCCTGCCTTGACAGTTCGATCCCTGAATTCGTACTCTATTTGTCCTCCGTCCCACCAACTGGACGAGTATGACACAAAGCCTTTTTAAAGTGGGTCTGGGCGCAGGGCAGTAGCCCACACGCACCCGGCATTTCCAAAAATACCTCGGGCCCCGTCGGCATTCCCTTAAAGAGTTAGGCGATAAACCTAACCCTTCCGAAGAGGGGAAATGGCCCCCTGAGGCCAGAGGTATGTCCAGTCAAGAGACACACCCGATCAGAACTGTGCAGTACGCAACACGGCCAGCCGAAGTGTGTCCCTTCAACTGGGAAGTCACGCCACGAATTCACGTGCTGCTGTCCCCGATTTCGTATTGAAGGTCAAATAGTAGTTTGGCAAAAAGGAGGAAATCACTTTTTGGTGCCGCACTCTGGCCAAATCAAATACCGCGTGGTCTGCCGATTTTTTTCTTAGAAATAAATCTTTATAAATTCCGCAAGACACACAAACTTAAAATCCCTATTGAGAGAAAACGCTGAGTCACCCATGACGTCAGACAACAACAACAAAACGTCGTAGAAACGTCACGAGAGAAGTTTCAATGCTAACTCAGTAACTATTTTTCAGAGGGGATTAATTCTACTGGACTTTCGGAGATAAATTCGTAACTCCGAATTAAAATAAATTATATTTAAAAATTCCTTTTCAAAGTATAATTAGGTATTTCATTGTTATTAATATCTAATAAAGGAACTTCCTGCTTACAGAAGCATTTCCCTAAGCCTAGCAGAGTGGTAGTAGACAACCCCTATATAAACTCAGCGGTCAAAGATCCATAAACATTCCCGCCGAGTGCCGGAGTGTCAATGCTCAATGGCAAACTTGAGACCGAATGGCTCCCAGGTTTCGGCTTGGCCGGGCTACCTTCGGGTGGCGGAGCTGCATTATTGACCCCCTTGACACCTTGTATAGCACTGGACCTCACTGTTCATTTTAAGCTATTATCAGGCATCCGTGCTTGAACCAATGTTTGGGTCCATGTCCAGCTAGGCTCATCAGACCCACATTACACTAAGTGGGCCGATGACCAGCATATTCCAGCAAGGCTCGAGCCGAGGCTCGTACCCGACCTTCCCATCCCCTACCACCACTATAAATCGATCTTTGGGTCATTGACCTTGTGTCAAGTCCCGTCTGGTGGGAGGCAACGACAAATATACACATTCCGGCTGAGACAGCCGGTGGGCGAGGAAGGTTATCTGAATCTCCTATGGTCATAGCACTCTGACCAAGGCCTTATCAGCAGTAGATGCCAGAGACGCACAGCTCCAGGCCTACCTTACAGCCGATGTCTTGACTCCAGTCAGCAGACGACGCAGGAATCAACCACAGCCGCAGACCCAGCACAGACAACCAAACCAAAAACAGTTGCTTTTCTCATTCAAACAGCTCTTCTAAGAGCTAACCTCAGAAAGTCTTCTGCGATTACTTTTGGCCTTCTCACATCTTCCCAGCTCCACCGGCAGCAGTTCCTGCACCCTTAAGCCACCAGCAACTGCAGACTAGCTCTATCTACACCAGCAGCAGTTCCTGCACCTTCTCGTGCCAGCAGTCCTGCACCTTCCAGCAACCAAAACTTGCTGACCGACTCCAGCTTAACCCAACGGCAAGCCCTGCACCGACAAGCAACGATACCAACTGCAGACTAGCCCCAGCTTTACCCAGCAGTGGATTTCCGCATCACCATAGTTTACAACCACTGCTCGAACTAACACAACACTCCGAGGCCACATCGACACATCCCCAGTTAACCAAAGTACTGCACAGCCGTCTCTCCGGCCATCCAGCTTCTGCAACCAGTAACTAAATTTTCAGACCCGCGACAGGCCAGTAACGCACACCAACTCAGACGACATCCTGGTTTCTGACCGAACCGATTTTTATTGTTATTGGTTCGCCGAATAAACCTTGCCCTTTCGAAATAACCCTCTTGTCTTTGTTATTTTTGCCTTGTTGGTTGTCAATTACTTATTTTTAAAATTTGGAGGATTGACGTATTTATCGGTTCAGCAATATCATTAGGTGTTTAGAGTTGAGAAGCCAAAAGCACCGAATGAAAACTTGGTGGAGATCAGCATAATATCTCGATACAGCAACTGTTTGGGTGTGAAAAAAATAGAATGTTATCAGTTTTAAAATTGAGCTTAGCATTTAATCAGAAATACATTAAAATTGATTTTGAAAATTTACAAGAACCAAACTGGGATGAAGTGACAGAGGAGCAAAAGTTAGATGTGTACAAATTTAGAATTGATGTTAAAGAAGATGATATTAATAAATGTAGAGAAGTTCTTCCTGTAATAATATACTTAATAAATTATTGCTGCTTTGTAGTTTTTAAGAAAATTAAATGCAATAGTTGCAAAGATTTTATATCTGGAAGAGACAATGCAGAAAAATACCTGAAATAAACAGCTATTTGGGGAGGATTAATAGAGGTTCTCTCTTATATCTTAATCAGCAGCAGCTGCCCACGAGGACTGCTCAAGGTTTCCCCTAAAGCCGACGTCCTGATTCCAGCCGCAGACGACGCAGGAAGATTGCCAGCCTCTCAGCTTAAAAGATCTTTTCAGGGCTACTCAGAAAGTCTATCCAAACACCCCTGAGACGGCATAATGCAGCAGACACAACTACCAGCCTCTCAATTTAACAGAACTTTTCAGGCCTAATTCAGAAAGTCTAACCCAATAACCTTTTGAGACGGCACCAGCAGCTACCTTCTTGCACCGGCGACCACTTCCCTGCAGCAGCAACTACCACTCCTGCACCGGCGACTGGTAGCTGCAGAAGCAGCTACCAGTCCTGCACCGGCGACCACCTTCCTATACCAGCAGCTACCAGCCCTGCACCGGCGACCACTTCCATGTACCAGCAACTACTAGTCCTGGACCAGCGACCACTTTCCGCCACCAGCAGATACCAGCAACTACCAGTTCTGCACCAGCAACTACCAGTCCTGCACCAGCGACTACCTTCCTGCACCAACAGATACCAGTCCTAAACCAGCGACCATCCCCCTGCACCAGCGGAAACCAGTCCTGTACTAGCGACCACCTATCCAACGAATACCAGTCTTGTACCAGCTATCCAGACCTGCTCCAACGATCACCATCCGACCGCAGCGATTGTTCGCCGTACGCTTTTTCGATTTACGATTTGCCATAATAAAGTTTGGCCTTTCGAAGCAACACCCTTGTTTTGTCATTCTTGCCTAGTTCGTTGTCAATCACTTATATTTCAAAAGTTTGCGGGGATCGGTATATTTATCTGGCCTCCGTATCACATATAACATTGAATGTTTTGGCAGATTTTGAGCTTCTTTTTAATGTTGACACTTGTGATGAGGGTCACAGTATTGAAAAGATACAAAGAATGTTTGTCTGAAGCTCTACAAATGCTCTTTTAAATAATTTTTGTTCCTAAGAAAATAATAATATTAAAAATAACAAGTTAAGCAAAAAACGAAAACATCAAACATTTAGCTAAATTTTGTATCTGTAACCTACTTTTTTAAAAGTATTATTTGATTTTTAAATCTCTTTATTGTTTGTATCTAATTTATTTGCTTGTTTGTATATAATTTATTTGTTTCTTATTTATATTCAATTATTTTATTTATTCATCATTTATTTGTAACTTTTTGTTTATTTAATTATTGTTTGGTTTCCTAAATCAGTTATTGATTTATCTAAGTAATTATCACTTAATGATAACAAAATTGTAACTTTACAAAATAATTATTAAAAATGAAATAAAAACATTCAAATTAAAACAATGCTGATTATGATTTATCAAAAATTATTTTCAAATTAGAAACAATTAAAATTATGAACGAATTTCAGTCTTAAAATTTTCTATCTGTAACTTATTTATCTCAAAGAATTATATTTGAATTTTAAATTTTTTTATTGTTTGTATCAAATTTCTTTATTTGTTTGTATTTAATTTTATAGTTTCTTGTTTATATTTTATTTATCTTTTACTTGTTATTCGTTTGTTTATTTATTCAATTATTGTTTGTTAGTTCTCTTATTCATAATACAGTTGTTACTATATATATATATATATGTGTGTGTGTGTGTGTGTGTGTGTGTGTGTGTGTAGGATTAATAGTCACTTAATAATTACGATATTGTTACGTTACAAAATAATTAGCGAAATTGAAATTGTAACAAATAAAGTAACGAACGAATTTCAGTCTTTAAAATTTACTTAAATGTAACATGATGTTTAGTTTATTTACTTTGACGTAGTGTAGCAGAAAGAACTTCGTATTTTTGTTTGGCGCGTAAATTAATTTGACCGTTATGATCTCGCAATATTTTCACCCAATGAGGATGACTTATCCTATTCAGCCCGGACCATTTTCCCGGACAACATAAAAATGGTGAAAGCCTGCCAAACTACCCCTTCCTCAGGACCTTTCGAACAGGACGGAGTACTTTCTGTCCGCTCTCTTCATAGCTGTAGAATCATGAGGAAAGGGACCAAGGGTTCCTAGTTGAACATGAATTAGATGCATGTAATCCGCCACTTACAGGAACACCTTTATGCCGCCTCTAACTTTTGCTATGTCTACAGCGACGCGTAATTCCGATCAGACGTCCAGCTACCTCATTCCTGGGCAACCTTTTCTGGAGACATTCATGCCTCTCTCCTACAGCAACCAGGACCACACATTTATGGGTGACTACATCATTCCTGTCCTTAAACAGCAAACACGACTTTTGCTATCTCTATAGCGACGCATTTCCGCTCAGACACTAGCATTGCCTTGATTGTAGCGACGCACATTACGCTCAGGCATTTAGCTGCTATAATTCCATCTCAACTCGATAACTACTTCCTTCCTTCCTACGAAACTTGCAGCATAAAGGTACCCTTTATTCTGGCTGCCATCAAACATTCTTGAAAACCTTACAGCATCTTTGTTCTTTTCCCTTTATTTCCTTCGAATATCGCGGGGAATTAACGTAACGACTCTTCTTCGCTAAAGCACCATTCAACAATATTTTTTTCGTATTAATTATTCTTTTAAAAATTGATGTCAAATAAAGTTCTGTATAAAATCCGAAACTGTTTCTTCCTTTTTTAAATGTATTTTTTTTAAAGTTTTCTAAAACCATTTTTTGTTACAATAATTTGTTAGATTATGATTATTGACTATTTCACTAATCTCATGGACTACTTTTGTGAAGTGACGTCACAATCGAACAGGTCTTTATATTTCGGTGGCCACGGCCTAACACAAGACACTTTCGGCAAATTCCTCCAGCGAAACAATTTAAACCTGCGTTCTTGGTTATAACATACAAAGAACAGTACGAGGGAACACCTTATACCCAGATCGAATGCCAAAACGTGCGAACCATTTTCCATACTGACACTTACACCTACATTTATCATTACAAAGCAAATAGAATCGTACATTAGCCTACACGTTAGAGAACCCATTGAAAAATATTTTCAATATTTATCAATCTGCGAAGGGAAGGTGTATAGGATTTACATTCCTATATTTTTTCAAATGGCCGTAATACAAAAAAGGTTCTAGAAAATAGGATCCTGATTCACTTGTTCCCGAAACAAAGACGGTGGACGTCTGTAAACTAATTAGTTTCGGGAATCTATTGGTCAGGGAAGTCACGCGATTTGTGCTCCCAACTACGCCGGCGCCTTTGATTTTGTCTCACGCAAAATAAACGGTGTGTTTGGAGCCAACCACGTGACAGGGTTATATACTCTCGACTTTCGATTAACTCAATCTCTTACATTCTGACTTCCTCCCAGCAGAGTGGAGCGTATGCACTACTCTCTCGGTGGCGCTGGGCTGGGTTGGTCGGTACACGGATCTGGTCGGGTGTGTCCTGGTTCCAGTGAGAGTCGGTCAAGGTGGACTTTGACCGGCATCCTCGAGCCTCAAGGGGCCGTCCCCAGGCTCTAACCCTCTTTGGAGGAGCTAGGTTTATCGCCTAGCACCCCTTTTAGGTGATTGCCGACGGGGCCCGAGGCATTTTTGGAGCCACTGGGCGTGACTGAGCACCGGCCCAGTGCCGGACCCACCTAAAATAGATCTTGTGCCACACTCGTCCGATTAGTAGGACATACGACGAATACTGACTTCTCTCCCAGCGCTGGGCTGGGATACACCTCGGTCGGTCGTGTTGGTCGGTACACGGACGTACGACAAATACCGTCTCATACATTCTGACTCTCAGCTAGCGACATGTACCTAAAAAAACACACAATAGCGAGTGTATATAGTATGCCACTTCTTTCTTCTCGTGTTCTGCCTATCTGCTGAAATTTTAAAATACTTTAAAAATGTTTTTTGAAAGAAATTAGTAACTAGAAACTCTAATAAACCGATTTACGTAAAATATTACTTAAACGTTGATAACTATATGATATTTAAATCCAAGTTGTTGGTCAAAATTAAGAGTTTCTGTGTAACTTCAGGATACTAATATTATGTACATGTTCATTTTCCGCCAAAAATTGTGAGTACGGAAGGCCAACTACGTATAAAAAAATAAACTTTTACGTATTGAAAATCGTATCGGAAATAGTTTATTTTTTGTATTTAATTTTGAAAAAAGAAAACAAGCACGGTAACATGACTTTGAATGTAAAATTAACAAAATTCATTAAAATAATTATTCCTTATTCATTATCAATTTATTAATAAAATAATGAAATAATAATACTTTTTAATTGCTTTTTTAATAGTGAATATCTTATCCAGTAATAATCTATAAATCTTTCATAACGTGTACGGCACTAATATTAATCTTTGTTTTTAATTTCCTATTTTATTACAAAATTTACATTTTTTCAAATGTTTCGAAAAGCTTTTCAGAGAATAAACAAATAATTTACTTAAATTGTAAAAGTTTTATGTCTGGTAACATTACAAGTATAATGTTGATAACCCCCTCCTCCAATGTTTGTTAGTTGAAATTTAAGATATCAAATTAATTTGAATTAATAAATGTTTGAAAAGAAATCATTGATCTTCTTTTAAATCTTCGACGTCTTTCTTTCAAAGAAGAAGCTAAGATTCGAGAACCTTTTAAAATATGACATTAGCGAAGTGTAAATAAAATAGAGAGAGAGAGAGGAAGAGAGCGAAAGAGAGAGCGAGAGAGAGAGAGAGAGTACGGGTATCCCAAATGCAGCAACTTCGAACAGAGGCCGAACGGTCACTAATCAGCAGCAGTAGCAGCAGCTACCAAAGACGCGACAACAACTTCAATATTCGCCAACAAATAATCACGTTATACGATATCATTTAACTACCATATGCGATGTCAGCTAAATATAATCTCGGTACATCACCCGAAAATGAAATCTTTCTCCTTCTCTTTTTAATCCCAAACACGTCTCAGCTCCATTTTTGTGTAACTTCTTACTCTTTTACAGTTCGCACAATTTATAGTACGCTAACACGAATACATTTGTACAAAGCTTCCCTTAACTGGTCGGCGCAATAACTCCGGCAACAGATTTGTCACGTTTGTAGTTAAGCAAGTGAGTTTTACTGGTTGCATTTCAGATTCAGAAAGCTTGCAGATTCTTTAGATCTATCCTAAACTAAACCATGGCTAACATTAATTTAACCATAGCATAAGCAAGAAAAGTACGTAATTTTCAAATTGATTTGACTTACGTGATTTGGACTTGACTAACGGGATAATCTATTAACGCATCTATCTATCTATCTATCTATCTATCTATCTATCTATCTATCTATCTATCTTATTTGTTTCTATCTATCTATCTATCTTATTTGTTTCTATCTATCTATCTATCTTATTTCTATCTATCTATCTATCTATCTATCTATCTATCTATCTATCTATCTATCTATCTATCTCATTTGTTTCTATCTCATTTATTTCTATCTATCTATCTATCTATCTATCTTATTTCTATCTATCTATCTATCTATCTATCTATCTATCTATCTAATTTGTTTCTATCTATCTATCTATCTATCTATCTATCTTATTTATATCTATCTATCTGTCTATCTCATTTATTTCTATCTATCTATCTTATTTGTTTCTATCTATCTATCTATCTATCACATTTGTTTCTATCTATCTATCTATCTATCTATCTATCTATCTATCTATCTCATTTGTTTCTATCTATCTATCTATCTATCTATCTATCTATCTATCTCATTTGTTTCTATCTATCTATCTATCTATCTCATTTGTTTCTATCTATCTATCTATCTATCTAATTTGTTTCTATCTATCTATCTAATTTGTTTCTATCTATCTATCTATCTATCTCTCTATATATTATTTCTCAGTCGAACTCGTACTTAAGCTAATACTTACAGAAAGGAAAACAACAGCCGACTCAGCTTAGTTGATAAGTGTGAGAAAAAGAAGCAGCTATTTTGACAAGACCAAACAAAATTATTCACTATGCGTTTGCCTGGTCAGTTTAAAAGCCAACCGAAGCATTTATTTTAAGTACTTAATTAGCTTTAAGTATTCATCGTAAGTTTTTATTTCAGTCGAGAGCCTGATTTAAAATCAGTTTTAAATTTCTTGCTGACGCTGAAGAAAGAAGGAAAGAAAGAAAGAATAAATCAATCAACGATATTTTGAAAGAGATGAAGAAAGAAACAAACAAACGAATAAAACAATCAACGATATTCAGAAAGAAAGAAAGAATTGTTGGTTTAAAGATGAAAATTCATTTTGTTTGGTTTCTTTGTTTAATGGCATATCAACCTTTGTAGGTTATTTAATGCAAAAGCCATTCTCCTAGAAGAATAGTAGTGCTACTATTTAACCCATAGCTGAGATGATAAGAGGGTTCATACCTTTACCAATGGTATTTGCCCGAAAGTGAACGTAGCAGCACGAGTGGAGTTCGAACTCGCTTACAACGATTCTACAATCCATCGTTTTAACCATTACACCAAATAGAGTGACCTGGGTTTGGCATTAAACTGCATTCAGTGGTAAGGTTTTAGTTCTGGACTTCTTGTTGTATACTGACCTTTGACAGAGACGTCAATCTGGGATTTCTCTACACAAGATGTACCTGTGTAAATAAGCAGAAGCAGCTCACGTGGGTTGACAACCGGAAGAATGTGTCGGCATTATGGAATTATATATACACGGGTACCCACATCAGATACGGTCAGTTTAGTGGTCACAGAGTCACGCACAGAGTCAACGGTCAGCCCCGCTGGGCATCATCCGCAGCGGGGAAGGCAGCGGCCTAAGCGTGCCCTCACATCAGAACAGTCAGTCTCAGAGTCACGATCGGGTGATGAAAAGGTTCGGAGAGCGCCAACGAGTGACCGGGATGGGGGGTCGCAGCCCATAGCGCAGCATTGTTGGATGACTCTCGTCGTGGGGGAGGGCAGATGTGGGAATCTGAGAGTAGAGTCACGGCGTGGGTTGGGAAAAGATCAATATAGCAGTCCTCCTTTGAGTCTATTTCCGAGTCCTCCGCCAGTTTCGGTCCTCATCCTCCGTCTCCATGTCTCTATCACAATTACAGAAGTTTCGACCCTTACGAAGAATAAAGAGTGACGTATATTTCTATGAGAAAAAGGTTATGGTCATTCATTCCTTCATCAGGCTACACTACACTTTGAGGGGTATCGAGACACTCCTTCATCTCTGTGATTCCCAGATCCACTTGGAGTGGTAGTACCTGTTAGGGTCACGTCTATGGGTCGAATAGATCTGTTTTTTGAATTATCTGTATTAGATAGGAATACTTTGTATCATAAAAATGCGTGCGAAAAAATTAAGAAACTACACAAAAAATGTGAATACAAACGTACGATATACCTAATTTCCAAACCTCTAGGTTATTTGTTGGTTTGTTTGTTTTGTTTTATAGCATAACCTCGGTGTGTAATTTAATGCCGACAAACTTTTGGTTTGGTTTTATGGTATATTAACCATTGTAAGTAATTCAATGTCAAATCCTCTTTATACACATATATTAAATATATAGGATTTGGTTTGGTTGAGTTTTATGGCATATAAACTATTGTAGATTATTTCATGTCAAATCCTTTTAAAACATTAAATATATATGATTTGGTTGGGTTTGGCTTTATGGCATATCAACCATTGTTAGTTATATAATGTCAAATCCTCTTCATATACACATATTGAATATATAGGATTTGGGTTTAGTTGAGTTTTATGGCATATCAGCTACTGTAGGTTATTTAATGTCAAATCCTCTTTATACATACCTATTAAATATATAGGATTTTGTTTGGTTTGGTTTTGTAGCAGAAGGTATTTTGGTTTGGCGTGCAATTTAATTCGACGCATAATTTCACCCAATCAGGATGTCTTATCCGATTCATCCCCGACCTCCTTTCCGAGCAGCAAAAATTGGGTAAGCTGCCAAACACACTCTCTTTGGCTGAACAACACCGTCCAGTGCAGACGTCCCATTGGCCGTTCTTCAATTGCAGCAATAGCAGCATGGATACATGAGGGAACCTATCTAATTAATGGATTCCTTGCGTCTATATCTTTTAGGCCAAGGGATCCCAGTTGAATATGAATTAAATACATTCAATACGCCACACACAGGAACAACTTTATGTCACCCCAAAATTGGCTATGTCGATGCGATGCCTTATTCCGCTCTCGGCACCTAGCTCTCATTTCACCTTTGGGCCACTTTAATGGAGACAACGCATGCCTCTCCCTAAATCCACCAGACACGCAAAACTCAACGGTGACTCCAAAGTTTATTTCCTCCAACGGCAAACAAGACTTTTGCTAAACTACGGCGAACACCATCCCTCGCACGTCCGATGATACACGCTGCTTTCTCAAAACTCCATTTCGTCTCTTTACTCACAACCTCTCCTATGAGACTTGCAGCACAAACGCAAGCTAAATATTCCATGCTGCAAATAAAAACTATTCCTAAAAACATTTCGACTTCGACATCTTGAACATTCTCCTTTATATACCTAACAACAATTAGCGAGGGACCTTACAAACTTAGCGAGGAAACAACTCAACGTAAACACACACACCCACGTTACACCATCTTCCTCGCTAAAAACAAAACTTTCCCTCGCTAACAATAACAATATCATTCCTACAGTTTGATAGCATATCAACCATTGTAGGTTATTTAATGTCAAATCCTCTTTATACTTATATATTAAATATATAGGATTTGGTTTGGTTTGGTTTTATGGTATATCTACCATTGTAGGTTATTTAATGCCAAATCCTTTTTATTCATTTATATTAGATATATATAATTCGTAAACACATTTTGTAGATAACATTTTTAAACATATCTGAACTCATTTTTTTACGTACAGTTAAATGGTTTCCCTTATTTCTATCAAATACGAATAATTCTTTTTACTATTAATCACTAACAATTCAATTAATCATCAGTCATTTTTTTACTCGCAGTTAAAGGATTAAACAGTTCTATTTCAAGTAATTCAGTTTAGCATAAGTTATTTGTTTGCATTCAGTTTAAATGTCAAACTGTTCTATTTGACCCATAGATAAAACTCTACCAGGTGCTACCGCTCCGGGCCAGAATAGACATAGGAGCAATGGTAATGAAAGGATTATCCGTGTTCCCCAAAGGTCCAGTGCAGTAGCTTCACCATCAGTTTAATGGCATATCCAGGACACTCGTTGCCACCTCTCCAAACGGGTCTTACTCCTCTGCAGAGATGCAGTCGGTGTATTCTACAGCCCCAGCCGACTAGACTGCTTTGCTTTCATCATATAATTATATTTCGGTGGTCATGACTGAACCCCTCCTTGAAAAATTCAAATATTTAAAAAAATATTTTGTTCAAATCGCATGCTTAATCAATAGCAAAAAAGAAAAAGAAAAAAAACATAAAAACGATGTGGCCTGTAATCAGAAATCTCGCCATAACATTTTAAATTCTATTTTCAGTAAAAATTTTAGCAGATTACTAAAGTTAAAGGTGGGGGGTTGTACTGTCATCTTTCCTTACCCAAAGTCTCGTGTGTGAAGGAAAAAAAATCGTAGTCACTTGCGTTTTGTACGCGCATAAGTCTCGATTCGTGCACGGCCTCCATCATAAAACGGTCTTGTGCTACATTCTGACACGGTGGGATCTCAGATAAATACCAGAGACTTGGATTTTGTTGAATTTTTTTGAGACAAAGTTATTCCTTTCATCTCTTACCGATTACTGCCGAGTTAGTTTCAGATCAAAAAACAAGACAGACAGCTGGCTCCACACAGAATATTATCGTCCTTAACCCATTGCAAAAAAAATTTTTCACAAATTTTGAAAAAACAACAAACAAAAAAAAAAAAAAAATCATCACAAAATCAGCAAAATTTTTTCATTCTCTCTAAGTTGATTACTGCATTTAATTTTTTAACGATCTACTCTCTCGTGGGATTATTCCCGACCCTGAGGATGAGACTTGGTGTCTCCTATCAATATTCTATTATCCCCCCCCCACCCCCGGGATAATAGAATACAAAGTACAGCAGAAACCTATGGGATATGAGAGGCTTGGGCATGCTGGGAAAGATTATGAAGTTGGTCACTTACTTTTACCCCTCCCCATTGACTTATTGTCTTTTTTTGTGGATTATTCAGGCTGAAGGGAATGAATGACGGGATACTTTCAAACTCAACTTTTATTTCTAGGTTTTCCACTTTTTCGTGGAGGGAATGTTCTTTCTGAACTGGTGAAATAGTCGTCCTCTCGGTTGAAGTGTCTATTGAAATCTAAGGAATTCCTTTTTAGCACCAGTAAGCCCATGTTTTTAGACATGCGTAGATTGCCATTCCTCTCAGAAGCCTTCTGGGATATTTTTATTTTTTGTATTTATTTATTCATCTTATTTTGCATTTATTCTATTCTTATTTATTCATTTTCTTTATTGTTTTTTTTTTATTCCTTATTCAATCCATAAACCCATCTTTCTGGTGTGGAAAGGAGCCTGCTAACAGGTTCTCCCATTCCAAATTAGAGTGGACCTAGGATGCTCAACACTCCCAGAGTGCCAAAAGGAGAGCTTCAACACCGGATACAGAAATTATATTCATGTAAACAATGAGACGGAGAATTTTGTATTTGAAAAGATGTAAAATGCCGTTTACGTGTAATTTATTTTTTGGCGAAAAGTACCTCTTTTTCTATGAATAAATAAATAAAAATCAGCTAATTATCTAATGTCGATAAAAAAAAAAAATTAAGGACTTATTCGTTTATGGAAGAATTTAATTGCTGAATAGGGCATTTTGTAAGAAAAAAATCGAATTCGCACCCTCTAAAAAGATTTTTCTAGGCTTCTTCAGATATGCTGTTCCTCCTCTCCCCCCCCCCACACACACGTTCTCCTGCAGTTGTAGGGTTCCATGTACCACTTCCGAATAATAGCCTTTTTGAGAATTAGTTATACCATAAAATACTCTGGAAGCACATCATGGAAGTGCGAAGCGAATCCACGCTGCTGAGAGTCCTAGGGCACTATAAGTTCTCGCAGGTATTTTTAAAAATTTTATTCTATTTCATTTTTGAGCCGTTTCACATTCCTTGTTGTAACGAATGAAAACAGGATGGCAGTACTAGCATAGAATTGGTGTCTGTTCACTGTTCAGGAATGAGAATAATGTACACAACATATTATGACGTCACACAGCGTTGTGTACAATGTTTACATTTGCATTTTCAATTAATCTATCTGGAGGCAACAACATGTTTGCACACAATGAGAATTATTTGAATGTTTGTAACATATCTCAAAATGAAATGTTTCCAGTCCCAACCCCCAACCCGATAAAAATTTTAATTCAAAAGTTAAAAAAATAATACTTAAAAAATAATGTTCGGCTGGGTGAAGGAATTAAACTATGAATATATTTCAAAATTAAAATCCCTTTCGAGTTGTCCAAAACTATAAAATAAGAATAGAAATTTACTTTGAAATCATTCAATGTTAGCACTAAACTGTCTTTGTTCTTCTACAAGGATGGTTTTAGCATTAAATAAGGTTGATGGCATTAAATAAGGTTGATATGCTATTAAGCAAAGAAGCTGTAATGTCTAAAGCCCGGCTCGCAGGTAACAAAGAAAAGAATAGAACACAAAGAGATGTTAATAGCTCGCTGCCGGAGGTAAGACTGGAAATTTACTATGCTTTTTTTTTGCTTAGATGTGGCACAAGGCCATATGAAAGGGGCACCCAATGAGACCTGCCGGAGGTAAGACTGACTTATTCCCCGGCAATATACTTTATTTACATCATTTACAAGTGCCGCTGTTTTGCTCACGACTCAACAGTTACTTCCTTTTCCGGATAGGTCAAGGGAAATATATGCTTGTGACATGGTTTGGGATTACTTCCCTTTTGAGTGGAATATTACAGAAGCCGAACCGAATTTTTTTTAACAGTTTGGATTGATCTAATATTCTTTCTAAGGTATTTGAAAATTAGAATTTCTGTTTGAGCTAAACAATTAAGCAGAGGTCTGAAGGAACGTTCAAGAAATCGAGTATCGGAAACTTTAAGGACAAAACCTATCCACAAAATTCAACAGTAGTAACAAAAATAGTTATTTGGTTGTTTGGAGGCAGGAAAAATATCTAATCACCAAATATTATTAAATAGACGGACTGAATCTTTTATTTGGAATGTAGTGTAAATAACTCAAAAAGATTTAAAACAGTTGTCCTCAAGGTTGAAACTGTTAATATATCAGGTAAAAGTAATTGACTGGCAATCTGCAGTCATTTTTAAAGTGTTGTTTTCGGTGTAACCTATTTTTTTTACGACGCATACGTTTCCTTATTTGCTGTTTGATTTTTAAATAAACACAAACCAAGAGTTTAAACAAAATAAGTTGTTTTAAAATAAATTTAAACTAATTGTACCATTCATTGTTTTCACCACGTCGACTGCTCCACTGCAGAACAGTTAGACTCCCACCAACGAGGGTCATGGGTGGTAATTTACGAAGCTTTTTTTTGCTTAGATGTGGCACAAGGTCATATAAATGGGGAACCCAATGAGGCTCGAACTCACTCCCGTAGGTTTGCTAGTCTAGCTTGCTAACCAATATGCTACCTGAGGCGCCCAACGAGGGTCATGAGTGGCGACCTTTGACCTAGACGAAGTAAAGTAGCAACGACAAAGTAGTTGTAGTAATAGTAGTAGTATTGATACGGAAATACTTTATTTAGTATCAAGTGAATATAAATACAAAGCTCTACCTTTAAAAACTGGGCTCTTTTAAATTATCAATCGCGGTAACTTCTCTGCTTTCCTATGGGAGCTTCCATTATCTAATAGGACGGTCCATTTCTATTCTCCAGAAGGATGGTCGGACAGGCACGATCCGATCAGTCTACTGGTCACGTCAAGCCCTAGTACCAATATGTTTAGTTCCGACCGTAATCTTCAATCTGCATTTGTAGTAAACTCCCTGCTCTCATGGGTGCTAGATGTTGGTGGCTGAGGGCCAATTGCGTTGAGAGGATGGGATCTTGATCAATGTAATTAGTAATGTTGTAGGGATAGAAAAGAAATTAAAAAAAAAAAACACTAACATAAAAAATAAAATAGATAAATGCAAAAGTAATAGTTTCCAAGGAGGCTTCTGACTGGAAGCGAAATCGGCGTATACCTAAAAATAAAAAAAGGGTCTTCCTGGCACCAAAGAGAAACTCTTCCCCAGAAGCTTTTACCACCTCGACTGAGACAGGCGCAACTGACTCAATTTCTATTTTGGGGGTTAACGACTATTCTGTTGCGGACAATGTTTTCTTGAACCAGTTGAATATTCGTTCTCTTCCAGACAAGGCGTTTGAAGAAATGTCACGGAATCATTCTTGGCAAATTAAAAGTTTTAGGGTTCGTCATGTGGTTCTGTGTTCAATGGGTTGGATCATCAGAGGTTGCTACTTGTAAGAGACATAACGCCCTGCTATGTTCGGGACTCAGCTGGCACGTGCATTCTCTACTTGCTGCAGAGAGATAAAGGTATCCTTGTCTTTTTCTTTCTGTTCTTAATTCCTTTTATAAGGCGAACAGCGTGAAGGAACTATTTTTTAAAAATTGCTCTCAAAAACATAATCAACTTATTAAAAACAATTGGCCTCCTATTAAAGATATAGACAATGTTACCAACACCTTCGACCCCAAGTTTATACAAACAAAAAGCTTTGACCTATTTTAAAACACTAATTCCGGACTATTTATTTACAATTAATATTCATTTATATATATATATATATATATATTAGAATTTGACACTCAATGACCCTTAAGAGGTTAATTTGTCATAAAACCCAACCAACACCAACCCAAAAATATGCGTTTTCAAATCATATATATAATATATGTGTAAAAAGGCTCTGGCATTAAATAACCTATAGAGGTTGATATGCCATTAAATCCAACCAACCTTAATTCCTTTGCAGTTTCGACAAACGAATAAGAAGATAACTAGGGAATGGGGTAAGAAGAAAAAGGAATCAGACGCAAACCTTCAGAATCTCCCAAACATACCAAAAAGTCACCACTACTACAAGAAACCTTAATGTGTTCCATAATGTCAACTGAAAACCTGAAAATTGGTTGGAGCTCGAAACCCCTACTCCCGGCTCGAGTATATTGATTGTTCACCCCCGTCTCAACCAAGGTGAATGTGTTTCTCTCTTCGTAAATTCCCAACATAACCTGAACTCCGTGGTTAATGGTGGAGCATAGGACCAACGAAAAATCCTCCCCTACACCTCAGTGTAGTAGCTATTACAAAGGGAGCCTTCTGGTCGCCCTCGACTACGGTCACCGACTTTACTTACTTATGGCTTTTTCAAAAGAAAAATGAATAAATAAAGTTAGGAACAGTGGGTTGTATTTTGTTCTGCTTTTGTTTTTTTCTGTTGTTAGTTCTTTTATATCTCAATAGTCATCCACAGACAGATCTGTTGCGTTCTATCAGAACTCATCAGTGTGGCTAGACAGTATCTTCCCGTAGCTGGGATCGAAACCCGGTTGACTCAAACGCCAAGTCCAAGCTTCTAACCATTCAGCCACGAGGAGATATTAGTTGCGAAGTAAATTTTAAACGGTTATGAATCACAATTAATATTATTTATTATTTAATAAATAAAATTTTTTTAATAAATACGTTTGCATGTGCGTTTGTGCACACTCTTAGTCCCCAATGATCCCTGAAATGTCAGACTTAAAAAAAAAAAAACAGGTAATGTGTTTATACTAATTCTTTTTAGAATTTATACTTTCAGTAAAAAGTAGTTAATTTATCACGACAATTTAACCAGGTTTGAGTTTTCTTCTAATTGCATGTATATATATATATATATATATATATATATATATATATATGTGTGTGTGTGTGTGTGTGTGTGTGTGTGTGTGTGTGAGTGTGAGTGTGTGTGTGTGTGTGTGTCGCTAGCTACGAGATTGAGGAATGAGAGAGCAAGTTTTTGAATGCGTACAGTCTATATAGATTTCTATATTATGTGACGCGCTCCAAACATAAGATTATTTTGTGCGGGACAAAATCAAATATGCGGACGTAGTTGGAAACACAAGGCACGTGATTTCTCTGTCCAATAGGTTCCCGAAACTAATTAATTTTACTGACATCCACCACCTTTTGTTTCGAGGACAAGTGAATCATGATTCTATTTTTTCTAGAATTTTTTGCACCACATGTCCGTCGACGGCCATTTTAAAGAATGTAATAATGTAAATCCCTAACTATAAGAACTGTTTTGATGTTCATTTTCATTATCATTTTATAATTTATTTTTTAACCCTGAAAAATTTTTGATGTTAAAAACTATTTTTTATCTTTTTATTTTTGTTTTATTCAAAAAATTATTTTTTAACCATAAAATGTTTTAATGATAAAAACTATTTTTATCTTCGTTTTTGTTTTATTCAAAAATTATTTTTAACCTTAAAATTTTTAATGATAAAAACTTATTTTCGTATTTAAAAAATGAAAATAAGTTTTATTTATTTAGTTTAGTTTTTATTTAGTTAGTTTTATTTAAAATCTATTTTTTAACTGAAAAAATTTTTAATGATAACATTTTTCTTTTTCTTTTTCCTTTTTTCTTTTTCCTTTTTCCTTTTTCTTTTTCTTTTTTCCTTTTTTCTTTTTCTTTTTTTCCTTTTTTCTTTTTATTTAACAATTTTTTTTTTAATCTGCTTTTCCAAAAATTTAACATACAGAACCACAAAATATGATTTTTTTGCTGAACTGAAATTATTCAGCTTCAGTAATATTCCTGTTTTAAACTCTCAAACCAAAGGATTGGGAGCAAATTGTCTGTTTGTTCAAATACTTATAAGAAGTAGTGGAGTAGTAGCAGTAGTAGTAATAGTGTGTTTGTGTGTGTGTGAAAAGAATTGTCCAGGTCTAATCCTCCTCCTCATCATCATCATCATCATCGGACATTATTATTTTTCTACCCGATGCAATTCTTGTCTCTCTCTATGTTGCTAGCACCTTAACAAAGGAACAAGTTGTTTGATGACTCATATGGAAATTCCAGAGAATTTCCACGGAAAAATCTTTTGTCTCCAAGCCCTCGTCTCTCCAGAACTACCATTACACTGGTTACCACCCATACCATTCTCTCTCTTTTTCCCCCAACTGTCACCTCCTTCTAGTCCAATCTCGGCCCTTGCCGAGCCCCCGAGGCCCACGTCAGGTTTGCACTCCTCTTCCCGTCTCACATTCATAACCAGGCCTTTACCGTTCTGCAACAGAACTAAAAACGATAAAACAGGAATAGTTTTGCATCGAGCTGTCCTTTTGATTCATCACATTCCTGTTCCATTTGCATCCAAACTTTCTTTCGTCCCCGTTATTTCCCTTCCATTTTAATTGTCAGCATCATCTTCTGACCGAGTTAAAAACAAAACAAAATAAAACTGAAAACAAAACAAAAACGGTGGTATTGTTTTTACCTGGTTTCATATAGTAAGAAAAAGAACTATTTAAAAGAATTTTTCTGAGACATAGAATATAGCAAACGCTCACAAACATAGAAATAAGTGTATGCCTAACTTTCACACCTGTACATCAACAAACACAAAATACACGTGCAAATGTATAATGAGTTTGTTGTTATTTACTACTAAGCTTTGTTTTATATGACACACGGGTCCAGGGTTGCTTACTGTACCTGCTGTGATTAAATAGTCACCTGCCTAATAGCGAACGTGCGGGACTGCGATATTGTAGTAAGCAAATTCAATCTCTTGTAGTTACATTACGTTCAGTTTCGGACTAAGACCCTTGGGAAAGGCATGAAACTTCTTATTCTTCTAGCTAAGGATTAAATAGTACTACTACTGTTCCTCTACAAGGATGGCTTTAGGATTAAGTAACCCACGAAAGTTGATATACCATAAAACAAAAAAACAGTAAACAGCTATCAAAAACAAATTCATCGCTGCTTAACCTCGGTAATCTAACGGAAACCGATGCTTTCAGTGTGTAACCCGTTGAGGGTTTTTATGCCTAGAGGTTAGGGAATCTCGTTTATTGTACACTCATATTTACATTTTTTGTGTAGTTGTTTTAGAGTTTGTTTTTTTTTGTTTTAGAGTTTTATTTTTCTGCACTCGCACACACGTTCTAACAAAATATGAATGATTTCCAAACAAATCTATTTAACCCCAAAATGGAACACGAACAGGTATTACACAAATAATATTTGTATTTCGAAACTATGCAGAAACTCCACAGTATATCCATATCTATTCCGTGGGGGTAGTCTTCATGGTATAATGACTGGACTGCAACGTCGAAGTAAGCGAGTTCGAACTCTAGTGACGCTATTACGTTCACTTTCAGACTAATACCCTTGGGAAAGATATATGAACCCCTTTATAACCCAAGCTGTGGATTAAATCGTTTCACGACTGTTCTTCTAAAAGGATGGTTTGAAATCAAATAACCTACGAGGGTTGATATGCCATTAGACAAATAAACCAAATCCTATTTGTCCTCAGCTCTTGTTCAATTTAATCTATATTATCAGTCTCTTCGTCTACCTATCTAAGTCTGGTCAATCTTTCTCTCTCTCTCTCCCTCTCTCTCTCCTCTCTCTCTCTCTATATATAAGTATGTATAAATCAGTAAGCCCAAAAATATACATCTCAGTCTTGTCCATATTTACCTATCTTATTTCAGTTTGTTCATCTATCTGTCTATCTATCTATCTATTTTTCGAATTCCTATTATAATTATTTGTCTACCCCCACCCGCACTTCAACTAAGGGAGAAGGTTTCTGATGATGCATGTTTAGGTGTCCAATCATCTAAATTCCTCCTCTTTCTCTCTCTCTCTCTCTCTCTCTCTCTGCCAGCACGAACACACATACATACTCACATGAGAGACAGAGAGAGACACAGAGAGAGAGAGAGAGAGAGAGAGAGACTGAGAGGCGAGGGTTAGAATAGAGTTGAATGTGATCGACCATCATTTTAGAAACTTGTACTTATAATGATATCCACAAAAGAATAACGTCGACATATTTTCACTGTATGCATTTTGACAGTGATAATTACGACAAAAGTAGTCAATCATCCTACTCGACGACTATGCCATTAGAGAATAAAAATCCAAACAGTAATTGCGATGCTTGATTATCATTGATTTTTTCGTATTCCATATTTTTTGTACTCGCTATCATTTTGAAGAAAATGGCTATTTTTTTCCTTGTTTTTTCTCTTTTTAGTTGTCGACTACAATTAAATGGGGAAAAAAAAGAAAAGAAACAGAAAGAAAGAAAGAAAGAAAGAAACCAGGACATTTTTAAAAATTAGTTTCTTGAATTTTTTTTTTTTTGGTTAAACCAATATTATAGTTTTAATGCATGAGAAAGTTTTAGAGTAGATTATTATTGTTTTACTTGATATCGTTTATCATTAAGCTGAATTTGAAAATAATGTGGTCAAGCAGGGGCGCCTTGGGTGGTTTAATGGTTAGCACGCTAAACTAGCAAACTTCCACGAGTGAGTTCGAGTCTCATTAAGTACCCTATTCATACGGCCTTGTCCCACATCTAAGCAAGAAGTTCAGGAAGTTATTACAGTGTAACCCGGATATAAGAGAT
Source organism: Sepioteuthis lessoniana (assembly GCA_963585895.1). Classification (NCBI taxonomy): domain Eukaryota; kingdom Metazoa; phylum Mollusca; class Cephalopoda; order Myopsida; family Loliginidae; genus Sepioteuthis; species Sepioteuthis lessoniana. Next base: position 65,686,061 of record OY757930.1, on the reverse strand, counting down.
TTTTTTTTTTAAATCTGGTCCCAAATTAGAGCCTGTGACACCTAAACAAAATAGACCAAACCCGTATATAAGATATTTCTCCGGTCCCGAAAACTCTCTTATATCCGGGTTACACTGTACTGCACTCAAACTGTAGCATGTACAAATTAATAACGAAAAAAACGATTGATACAAACGACACAAACATTTATTTAACAAAATTAGTAAATAGATACCTTTAAGGCATATATGTGACACTGGGCAGGGAATTTATTCTGGTGTGGTGTGTGTGTGTGTGTGTCTAGGGCCTCTGCAACACCAAGAGGAGGTCAGAACTCCTTTTACCATCACCACCACCCCCACTAAAAAAAAGTTTAAACGAAGAGAAAAGAAAAAGGTGATACTTTTGACCTTTGGTCATTTGTTACTATCTCCAGACTGCTGCTATAATCTATATGTCTTACAGTAAGAGACGAGTGAAAAAATAGCAAGAGAGACCCTCGTGGCATAGTGGCTAACGTATTTGATTGGGATCTCGAAGTAGCTAGTTCGAACCCCAGCTGCACTATTACGTTCATTTTCGGACTAACACTCGAGGAAAAAGTATGAACCACCTTATCCCTCCCCCCCAGCGAAGGGTTAAAGTTCTTCTACAAGGATGGCTTTGGAATTAAATAACCTACGAAGTTTGATATGCCATTGAACAAATAAACTAAAAGAAAAAAAACTTATAACTAACTATTTGACCAATAGATAGGACCATATCAGATGCTACCACTGCGGGCCAGAATGGACCTGGGAGCGATGACAATGAAGAGTACTCCGCATTCCCCTAAACTCCAGCATTATTGGAACCCCACCATCAGATTGTTTAGTGTCATATCTAGGACACTCGCTGAGAGAGGGTCTTACCCCTCTGCAGAGAAGCAGACTCTGTATTCTACAGTCCCAGCTGACTGGGCCTTATATATAGTAACAATATATATATATATATATATATATATATATATATATATATATATATATTCAAAAAACGCACCCTCTCGCACTCATAACAGCTATGTGGTAAACAAATCTTTCATCAAATGATGACTCTGGAAGCAGGCCAGATTTTGAGACTAAAGCAGTATCACTAACATCGTGTGATGACTGATCAAATATCTTCAAAACTAAATTAGATTAGAATTAACAATTATACAACTGCTTCGTAAAATTGAATTGATTTTTTTTATTTATTGATATATTCATTTATTTTCTTAATAACGTTAATGAACAACGATGCAAATGAACAACAAACATCGTAAAATAAAACAGACTGACATCTGTAGCAGTCACAGGTTTATTTCCTCTCACGAATCAATGCTCCGCCAAGCGATTCGGCCACACACTGACCAATCAGCGGGCAGAACTCATTGATTCCTTCTTCCTATCTAGAACTATTTTTTCTATCCCCTTTTGGAAGTCACGACAAGACAGAGGGCGCCTACTTAGCAGCCAAGACAGACATCTCTCGCGTCCTCAACTACGGACATTCCACATGGAAAACCTTCACTGAAGAACACGCTGCTACTAGCTTCACACACAGAAGAACCAGTCTTGCGGCCAGTCACACGAGCTACTTGCTACAGTGACACGCTTATAACAAACTCAAGGACCAACATACGAACAGGTGACACCAAAAAGCACCTTTTCTCACTTGTTTACTTCTGTTACAATAATAAACCTTTCATTGTTGTGTTGTCAAAAGAAGTTTCGTTATTTATTTGTATTGTGAATTAATTTATAGTGTGATGGAAATAAACCAATTAAACACTAAATTGGTGACCCCGACGTGATATGAACAAGCAACCTTTTGACTCCAGACATCAGAAGCAATATTTTTTATATTCTCTTCAGTACGTTTTACAATACAATTGCTACATGTGGTGAAGGCGCTGGTGGTGAAACAGTAAACGTTGTTGCAAGTTGACTCAGCAACCCGAATTCAAATCCTGAACGTGTTTGTATTTCACATAGCGATAATACTCTAGGGAAAATCATAAATCTAACCCTTATCCCTCCAGCTATGGATGAATAGTAGGGCAGACTAGGCATTGGTATGGCAACTAGTCAACGAGAAGGAAAGCTCTGAATTAGTTTTTATCACATGAAAGCATTGAATTGATTTTATAGAAATGCATTGATTTGATTTTATTACAGAAATATGTGGATTGAATTTAAAAGATAAAATAAAATAATGTAAACAAATGAAAAAAATAATAATTTCCCTGAAGGCTCTTGAAAAAGACGGGCTTCCTGGCGCAACAAAAAAAGAAAGAAAAAAAGAAAAAGAAAAGAAAAAACTCTCTGCCCTTCCTACCGGGCAGACAGTTTTTCCTGACTCGGAAGAAAGTTCCCTCCACGAAATAATTGTCGACCTGTAGAATAAAGGTTGAGTTTTAAAATATCCTTGTCTTAACCTTTTTTTTTTTTTTTTTTTAGTTCATTTTCAGCTCCGTCCAACCATAAGAGAACAGATTAATGGGGTAATTAAAGAAACCAATGAGTCAGATACCAAAAACAACAAAGTCATCCCAAAGAACCCAATAATTAACCAAACCGAAACGGACGACAACCAACAACCATGAACCACGAATAAAATAATAACGATCAAACAATCTCAAACTGAATAAATGCATTGAATTGATTTTATTAAAGAAATGCATTACAATAGAAATACATTGCGACGACAAAAAACGAATTACCATATAAGGAATTTAAACAAATATCACTGAATTAATTCACATTTTGTAATAATGTTTTCATAAATGTCTATGATTTTTAGAAATAAATGTCTTTGAAAATTTTTAAAAAGATGTAGGGTTTGTCGGGAGATTGGAATTAAAGCAAGTTTTTCTGATCGAATGAATTGAATAAATGCCTAATTTGTTTTGATTATGTCACCAAGTTGATGTTATATTTATTTTTAGATTTAACAAGCAAAAAAAAAAAAAAAAGATCTGTTCTCTTACAAATTTGGGCTGAGAAAATTGGGTTGAGGCGTTTTGTATGGGGTTTTTGCAGTTGAACGAAGGAACCGTAAAAAAAGAACAAAACAAAAATTTATGAATGAGACTTCAAGTCAATAATGACACTCGTTGTGTAATTGCCGCTTCACCAGAAATGAATGGCATTTCTCTCTGCCAACCCCACTTCCAGTCACCTACCACCTCATCGTCGCCAAACTAAACGAGACAATGAATATTTGTGTCTGATATTACACATCCACTTCTACAATAGAATAACAGGCAACGTTGGGGATGGGTCTCGTGGAGACCACCGAGGGAACTATTGAAGAGTATTTGGGTGGGGGATATGGAGGTGAAACAAGCCCCAGATTATTGACAGTGGTAGTAGCTGTGGTGGTTGTAAGAAGAAGAAGAAGAAGAAGAAGAAGAAGAAGAAGAAGAAGAAGGCGACAAGATATTCCGTCATTGGATTGCAATTAAATAAAATACTGCAGGGAAAATTCCTGAAATGTCCACAATTAACACGTTGAAGAATTTTTTCGAAGACGCACATTGACACACATTCGTACCGACGCACGTATACAGGTTAAAACCAGGTAGAGGGTCAAGGCCTGGTATAATGTCTGCGGCACATAAAGTAATTAGTCATGTATAACATGCATTCTTGTATAATACACATCCTTAACTCTCACCGACGAAATTCTGGAAAAAAACATCTCATGTAAAATACGCACCGACATTTTGGAACTTAGTTGGTTGGTTGGTTGGTTGGCGTTTCATAGCATATCAAACCTTGTGGGTTCTTTAATGCCAAATTCTGTTTTTATATATATATATATATATATATATATATATATATATTGTATACTTAGGCAGCAAACCATTATCTAAACTGGTTTGATTGAATACGGCGGATTGTTTCTTTTTTAAAATCTTCAAGTGAAAACATTCAAGTCTAATCACTAGTCTTCTTACTTCTGGGTCAAGTTGGTAAAGATGACCAGCGAAATAGTCGAAAGCGCTTGGGCTAATATAGGGTGTTTTCTTTACCAACTTGACCCAGAAGTAAGAAGACTTGTGTGAAGACTTGAACGTCTATACTTGAAGTTTAAAAAAAAGAAACAATTCTCCCTATTCAACCAAACCTATATATATATATATATATATCGTGTGTGTGTGTGTGTGTGTGTGTGTGTGTGTGTGTGTGTGAGGGAGAGAGAGATTTGTAAGCGAATAGTTGGTAAGTTTATTTTTAATCGAGTTGTTGGAGTTCATATCTTTGCACACAGTTAAATGGTTTCAAGTATTCCTATCTAACACTAATAATCTTATTTGATGTTAATCATTTGCTTATACATAGCTAAATAGTTTCAAATATTATTATTTAACATTAGTAATTCTATTCATCAAGTATCCCTATACAATATGAATAATTTGCACATAGTGTATAATTAATAGTAATTCTTAGTGAATGATAGAACAGTTCTATTTGACCCATAGATGGGACCCTAACAAGTACTGTCAATCTGTATCAGAGTGTATTCGGGAGAAATGGCAATGAAGGGGTACTCCACATTCCCCAACATTTTAGGACTGGATCTTCACAATTGAACAGTTTAGCGTCATAACAGGACACTCTAGCCCAGTAGGCTGGGACTGTAGAATACACCGACTGCATCTCTGCACAGGGGTAAGACACCCCCAATGAGTGTCCTGAATATGGCACTAAACAATGTGATGGTGAGGCCCCAGAAATGCTGGAGCTTTGGGGCATGCAGAGTACCCATTTGTTGCCATCGCTCCCTGGTCCACTCTTACCCCAGAGTGGTAGAACCTGATAAGGTCCTATCTGTGGGTCAAATAGAACTAAACAGTGTACTTATGCTAAACTGAATTGTTTGAAATAGAAATGTTTTTGACATTTAAACTATTGACTTTAATTAAACTGAATTGTCTGAAATAGAACTGTTTATATGTATAAAATGGATTTGGTATCAAATAACCTACAATGGTTGATATGCCATGAAACCAAATCAAACGAAAACAAACCAAGACACGCATTGGGGGTGTTATTACCCATCTGCGTATTTTCACCCCCAGCCTAAAGGGAGACTTTTTGGAATTTGTAGCAGCTAAATTGAAACAAAATTTAACATTTGTTCAACTTTTCATCCGGATTGTATCGACCTAATAACATTAATGAACAACAAAGCAAATGAACAATAAACATCGTAAAATAAAACAGACTGACATCTGTAGCAGTCACAGGTTTATTTCCTCTCACGAATCAATGCTCCGCCAAGCGATTCGGCCACACACTGACCAATCAGCGGGCAGAACTCATTGATTCCTTCTTCCTATCTAGAACTATTTTTTCTATCCCCTTTTGGAAGTCACGATAAGACAGAGGGCGCCTACTTAGCAGCCAAGACAGACATCTCTCGCGTCCTCAACTACGGACATTCCACATGGAAAACCTTCACTGAAGAACACGCTGCTACTAGCTTCACACACAGAAGAACCAGTCTTGCGGCCAGTCACACGAGCTACTTGCTACAGTGACACGCTTATAACAAACTCAAGGACCAACATACGAACAGGTGACACCAAAAAGCACCTTTTCTCACTTGTTTACTTCTGTTACAATAATAAACCTTTCGTTGTTGTGTTTTCAAAAGAAGTTTCGTTGTTTATTTGTATTGTGAATTAATTTATAGTGTTATGGACTAAGAACGGAAATTTAAGTAGTTTACATAACGTTTCGAAATACGAAATTAACAATATTCCGAGCAAAACCAGTGATCACCCGAAAATCTAACAAAATATCAGAGTTTTCCTTCTCTTAGACTGGTTGCCTTACCATTTCTATCAAAAACTTTGCTATTTGCCCTACTATTTACTTTAACTCAGTCGGTTAGCACTGTAGAATACACCGACAGCATCTTTGCACAGGGTTAAGACACCCACCCCGCAAGAATGTCCTGGATATGACACTAAACAATCTAAGGGTGAGGCCCCAGTAATGCTGGAGCTTTGTGGAATGCGGAGTATCCCTTCATTGCCATCGCTCCAAGGTCCACTCTATCCGGAGAGGTAGCACTGATAGAGTCCAAACTATGGGTCAAATAGAGCTCTTTGACGTTTAAACTAAGTGCAAACAAATGACTTAGGCTAAATTAAATTGTTATAAATAGAACAGTTTGATCATTTAATTGTGTGTAAATGAATGATTGATGTTTAATTGAACTTTTAGTGATATGTAGCAATACTTCGAACCATATCACTTTGTCGACTTATATTAAATTGAAGTGTTTAAAATAGAACTGTTTGATCATTTAACTGTGTGAATCTACAAAATGTGTTTACCAATCATATATTTGATATATATGTAAAAGTAGGATTTGGCATTAAATAACCAACAATAGTTGATATGCCATAAAACTAAAACAAACCAAATTCTTTCTATTTAATATACATGTATAAAGTGGATTTGGCATTAAATAACCAACAATGGTTGATATGCCATAAAACCAAACCAAACAAAACCAACTATTTACCCATAGCTGGTGAGAGGGGAGAAGGGCATTAGCACGAAGTGAAACGCAAGCAGCTTCTTCCAGGATTTGAACTTGTGTTGCTGAATTTGTTTCTTATGACGCTATAAATATGTAAGTAAGTGAATTATTTTCGAGGTACTTAAAGCTCCTTTCCTCAAATAAGATCTATGTATTAACCCAACCTTTCCGCAACGGGGAGGATGTGACACAAGGCCAGTTTTTAACCTCAGTACTATTGGTTTGAATTGAGTTTTTCTTCTTCTAGACTGGTTGCCTTACAAAGGCTGAAGAACTCAGTCTGTCCAACTATTCACCCATCACTGTGAGCAGAACAGTTGGATAAATGCAAGTAAAATGCAAAAACTATTTCGTCTAAGGTTTGATCTCGGGTCGCCAATTCCATTTCTTATGACGATAATGAAAGTAGATAAACAAATTCTTTAGGATTTACTATAGGTTCTGTTGCTTAAATAAGATGTAGTTATTGGCTATGTTGAACATAGTTGTGGCACAAAGCCAGAAGTATAGGAATTGGATTCAGTAGTAATGGTCGACTAGGTTTATTCGTCAAGAATTTCTATACACTAGATTTAAATAAGGTGCTGTATGTCCAAGAATAATTCGTAATCGTCTAAAAAAAAGGTAAACTATTAGTGTTTTATACTATACGTATACATGTGCAAACACAGGCACAAATACAATACAGGCGGACTCTGTTGTTCAGATACGAACGGTTTTATTAACTTCTTGACTTCGGCCCATAACGACACAAGGAGAGAGACATAATTCTTACTATGCTGACCATCCCCAACGCGCAGCACATCTTGTAATGTTTAAGATCTCTATCGGCAGAGATAAAAAAAAAAAAAAAAAAAAAAAAAAAACAACTACATCTTCAACGGTCAAAATTCAACTCTCAACTGACTCTTTTTCAATATCCTCAAATTCTCAGGATCATCTCTTCCGGGCATGACGTCATCCACACTCTAGCCCCATTTCCTGTCTGTGGTTTATGACAATGGTGGTTGTCATATCCTTTGTGCGCACGCGTAAAACAGTACCCAATGACTATGCACCTGAACTCTTAACCTGAATAGTTCAAAGCCCAACCAAACTGAATGGTAAAATATAATAAACGACACGAGTTCAAAAAATCATTCCTTAATTATATAACATTAGAATATCATGGACATATCAAGAAGGCTAGCTAATGCTATAATATCAGTGTATTTGATGGCATACAAGACAAACCACAATTTTAAGAATATTTTGCGGGAATTTCCTTCATATTCTCATTTTGGTTCAGTTCAAAACAAAATAACTAAAACTATAAACAAGTTGTTATTTTTTTATCTATAGAGATTAAAATTCGAAAATATCTAAGCAGTTTGGTGGAAGCAGTTTAAAGTATCAGGTGTATGAATACACAAGAGGAAATGTCTTGAATTTATATTGAGCAACAAGCAACAAAACCTTAAAAAAAATACTGTCCAAAATAAATAGGAGAAAAAATGTACAAAGAAGAAAACTAATTTTTCGTATATATAAATAAGTTGGCGATCAAAATCCAGGGCGATTTGAAGGCTCCCTTTTCAATAGCTACTACACCGATGTGTAGAAGGGCGCAACTCCTTTCCCAGGATTGCTGCACTTTTACCCTTGATCTATACCTTATAATGCTGAGTTTTAAGCAAGGAGGTATCAAGTACCAATGCTTGAGTCTTTGGTATGAACCCCGGTTTCCCGGGCCATTGGTGAACACTCTACCCACAAGACCAATGGGCCGGTACTATATGTAAATAATGAATATTAAATTATAAATATTGGTAATATGTTTATTTTCAAAAAAAGTCCAAAGCGGGGATTTCAGTCGCGCTCTGTTTATTTTTCGGTAATAGTATTGATTGAGTGATTAATAGATCGATAGACTGATTTTAATGGCATGTCAACCAGTCTAGGGTTATTTTATGCTTAGAAGTTAGGGAACTTCGTTCATTGTACATTCATATTGACATTTTTGTGTTGTTGTTTCTTAAGAGTTTTTTTTTTCACGTGGTTATATATCAAATTACCGGACATTGGCGTAATAATTTGTGTTCGCCAATGCCCCGGGAGACCTGGGTTTAATCCCAGGTCGAGTCGTACCAAAGACTCAAAAAATGGTACTGTGTTCGTTGTCACTATCTCACTTGGTGGGTTTGTGACATAATTTGGAGAGTGCTCAAAATCTGTGATAGAGCAATAATAATAATAAGTAGATGTACATGAGTTTTTATATATATTCAATGCCATAGAAGCTTGTCTGCGACCATAGGTTTCATGACGTCGTATAAGATGGCATGAAACCTATTGTTGCAGACAAGCTTCCATACTATCAAATATATATAAAAACTAATATATATTTATATATATATATATATACACAGAGAGAGACAGAGACAGAGATGAATTTGCGTGAAAGGATAAAAACTAATGATAAAATAAAACAATATTTTAAAAACTGACGCCCCAAGAGGGTGTGGCCTTAACTTATAGCTTATAAGTTCAGCACTGGGAGGTGCCCGTGGTGTAATGGTTACCGCCCTAGGAAATGGACACGGCGACACGAGTTCAAATCCAAGACGAGCCTGATTGCATTTCACATAGCACTAATACCCTTGGGAAAGGTATTAATCCAATTATTCTCCCTCCAGCTATGGGTAAATAGTATGGCAGGCTAGGTTCTTCGGCCTTGGTGAGGCAACTAGTCTAGGAGAGGGAAAACTCTGAATTCAAACCTGTTAAACTTCGCTAAAATATTGACTTTGTGTCACATCCTGCTCGAGCGGAGGGGTTGGGTAAATATGATAAGTTCAGCACTGGGAAGTTTAGAAAAAATAAATGAGATGATAAAAAGAGGATTGTAAAATATTGGTTTGTTTGGGTTTATGGCATATCAACCTTTCTAGGTTATTTAATGCCAAATCCATTTTTATACAAATAAACAGTTCTGTTTCAAACAGTCCAGTTTAGCATAAGTGCAGTTTTTGTTTACACACAGTTAAATGTGAAAACAGTTTTATTTCCAACAATTCAGTTTAGCAAAAGTACGCAGTTTAAATGTCAATGTAGTTCTATTTCCAACAATTCAGTTAAGCGAAATTACGCAGTTTAGTTCTATTCAACCCATAGAGAGGACCCTATGACCCGGGAGCGACGGCATAAAGGGATACTCCACTTTCCCCAAAAGCTCCAGCATTACTGGAACGTCACAATCAGATTGTTTTGTGTTGTATCCATACATGGTAATTCTAACCATACTTCTAAATTCGTGTAGAAATTTTTGTCATTCATGGTTTACAGATTATTGTCTTCGTCTTTATTGTTATATTCAAGATGAAAACAAGTCCGGAAACCCTGAATGATAAAAATCATCAATATTCGTCTCAGAAAATCAAACAATTAGTCTAGAAATGTCTCCAGAGTAAGGATGTAAATGTTTTAATATAGCTTTCACATAGTCCTCCGATGACTTCAAAGTCGGTCTAAAAACAAGAAAACCAAGAAATCTGTGTCCTGGTTATAACATTAAACCATCTGATTGTGAGGCTTCAGTCCTGGAGCTTTGGGAAATGTAGAGTATCCCTTCATTGCCATTGCTCCCAGGTCCACTCTGACCCAGAGAGGTAGCACCAAACAGAATCCTCTCCATGGGTCAAATAGAACTGTTTGACCATTTAACTGTGTGTAAACAAATGACTTGTGCTAAATTGAATTGTTTGAAATAAAACTGTTTGATCATTTAATTGTGTGTAAACAAATAATTGATGTTTAATTCAATTGTTAGTGATACATAGCATCACTTGGAACAATTCAACTGTGTGCCAATAAATGAGTAATGTTGAATTACTATCATTGAATTATTAGTGTTGATTAGCAATACTTTAAACTCTTTGACAGTGTGCTGAAACTGAATTGTTTGTGTAATATAATAATGCTTGAAACCATTAAACTGTGAACAAATAAAACTGTTTGATAGAAATATTTGAAACCATTTCAGTGAATGCAAGCAAGGTGACCCCACACATTTAAGTGAATGTGTGGGGTCAGGCAGAGGTCAAGGGCAAAGCTGTGTTACCGTTTTTTATATGACTCCATGCTGAGGTTATACTATTTAACCCCACGTTGACTTGTTGATGTAACTCCTTGAACAAGAAGGTCCAAAAAGAATTATACGAAAGAAGACAGCAACAGAGAGAAGACGAAGACGTTTTTTTTTTCCTTTATTTCCTGGGTTCAACAACCATTCAATGGGCGAGGGAATTTTCCCTGAATACAATTTAAATGGTTGAATCCCCCAGTCAAGGTGTTTAAAAATACGTTAATCGTTTCTTGGTATATATGTATCCTCGTTTGGTATTTTAAAGATTTAACAACGTGTTAGTCGCTTTTGGGAGTTTGTCCAAGTCCAGTGTTTTAGTTCGTAGTTCGATAGGTCCATTTCGTAGCTTTTTATATTTTGGCATATTGTTAACCGAGACGGCTGCTACGAGAGAAAGATTTAGCGCAACGTGGCGCCTTAGAGCTGCCGCGTTGGCTTCACTTGCAGCCGGGAGATTTAGATGTTGTAACTCCACCGGTTACTGCTGAAAAAGAATGATCTTCCTCCTTTCGTCGGGGGGCCCTTTTTCTTTATGCATGCGTCGACCCTTTTTCCTGTCAGAGGCTTCTGGGAGTTTCTGCATATTTTAATCATTTTCTTTTTTTAATTCAATTTGAATTTATTTATTTATTTATATATTCCCGACAAATGTAAGCAAATGATCAATACTAAATAGAACTATTCGTGTTAAAATATTTAGAACCATTTAACTGTGTGCAAACAATAGTAATACTTGGATTTGGAGGTGCCCGTGGTGTAATGCTTATCGACGTAGGAAATGGACACGGCGACACTAGTTCAAATCTTGGACGGGACTGATTGCATTTCACATAGCACTAATACCCTTGGGAAAGGTATGAATCCAATTATTCTCCTTCCAGGTATGGGTAAATAGTAGGACAGACTGATTTCTTCAGCCTTGGTGAGGCAACTAGTCTAGGAAAAGGAAAACTCTGAATTCAAACCTGTTAAACTCCGCTTAAAAATTGACCTTGTGTCATATCCTGCCCGTTGGTAAATATGATAGTAATACGTGGATACAAAAAAATTGGTCTGACTCATTGAAAATAAGACGACCTTCAAACTATTGACTTAAAATTTTTATGTATAACCATTTAACTGTATGCAAACCAATGCGTTCTTGCTCATTTAAAAAATATTACCAAATCATATACGTGGTGAATTCAATAAGTTTCCAGACTTTTTTTGTACAGGCATTTAAAATTGTCGTAGACTCTTGAAAATTCACTATGTTATTGCTATATATCTTATGAGATGACTGACCAATTTTTATGAGTTCAGGTTCAAATCAACAGCTACTGCAGCATTGGAATACACTCTACTAAAGCCTGATTGTCACAGCTGGTGAATTTCAAAAATGCAATCTGACACTTTAGAAGAACGATATGCAATAAAATTCTGTTTTAAACTTGGAAAAGTTGCCACAGAAACGGATGGAATGCTTCAGACTGCTTTTCGACCATCTTGCATAAATCGAGCATCAGTTTTTGAGTGGTATAAGGGATTCAAGGAAGGCAGGGAGTCTTTGATGGATGATGAGAGGTGTGGGGGGAGTAAGGAAGTCAATGCACAAGAGTTGATTGGCCAAAGGGTTAGGGTTGGGGTTACTATGTTAAGGTTTTAAGAGAGTTCAGCAAGAGATTCCGTTGGAAGAAGCCAGCACTCTTCAATACGGATCAGTGGCATTTCCACCAGGACAATATATCAGTCCATAACTCCATCCTTGTCACAGACTATTTGAGCAAGATGGGCATCAAGACAGTTCCTCAGCCTCCCTATATTCCAGATCTTGCTCCTCGTGACTTTTGGTTATTCCCTAAGCTTAGAGGCTGTCGTTATGAGACAATTGAGGAGATGAAAGAGGCTGTGACGAAGGTCATTGATACGCTCACACAAGAGGACTTCCATGGGGCCTTCCAGAAGTTGTTGGAATGGTACAACAAGTGCATTGCAGCCGGAGGTGATTACTTCGAAGGGGACAAGAGTTTCATGGGTGTACTATCGATAAAAGTTCCCATACAAAAAAAGTCTGGAAACTTATCGTATGCACCCCGTATATGTATAATGATGATTTGGCATTAAATAGCCAAGAATGGTTGATATGCCATAAAGCCAAATCAATAAATCTGACACAAGTTGTAGATTAGGCACAGAAAGATTAAGGCAGGTTGATTTTGGAACCGTGCTATTGTGTTTAGTATTTTCTTTAAGTGTTCTCTCGACTGAGCAAAACTTGACAGCCAGCCATTTGGTTTAATTGTTCGATCAGGTCTTGTTTTGTTACTTCAGAATGAGATTCTGCCGCTGGAATTAGTCAATGTATTTTTGATGCGTAGAGATGGGTTTGCCAGTCTAGGGGTTTAGGTATTGCCAATAGATGTCAGCGATTTCGTTGAAATTTCCTTCCGTTTTCCATTTGTACCAGGTAAGATCGGGGTTGCCACAGGCATTTTATTCTTTTTCCCTTTTTAGACCATGTCTTGCCATCGTGGATATGCACATAATTCCCCCGATTCAACAGAAGAAGTTGGCAGTGTTTTTTGTCGGGTTGCTTTTCGACACTACCTTTTGTACTTGGGTCTGGTAATAATTAGATTGCCCAGTCGGCTGGGGCTGTAGAATACACCGACTTCACCTCTGCAGAGGGGTTAAACCCCCCCCCCCAATGAGTGTCCTGGATATGACACAAAACAATCTGATGGTGAAGTTCCAATGATGCTGGGGCTTTGGGGAATGCGGAGTACCCCTTCATTGCCATAGCCCCCAGGTCCACTCTGGCTCGGCGTGGTAGCACCTTACAGGGTCCTATCTATGGGTTAAATAGAACTAACAGCATACTTATGCTAAATTAAATTGTTTGACTAAACTGAATAGCTTGAAATAGAAATGTTTTTGACAATTAACCCTTACTTACATTTCTGAATTATTTGAAATGGAACTATTTTTTGACATTGAAACTGTACTTACACTGAATTGTTTTATATAGAACTGTTTTGACATTTAACTGTGTGTAGACAAAATATGAACTTATACTAAACTGAATTAGCTTAATTAGAACTGCTTGACTAAACTGAATAGATTGAAATAAAAATGTTTTTCTCAATTAAATTGTACTTACTTTTAAACTGCGTACTTATCCTAAACTGAATTGTTTGAAATAGAACTCTTTTCATAAAAGTGGATTTGGCGTTAAATAACCTACGCAGGTTGATATGCCATAAAACCCAAACAAACAACCAACCAACTATAATTGGAAACAATGATCTTAATTCACATTTCATGAGTTTGGTTGCAGGTGAATCTGTATTGTCTTTCCCAGGTGTGGTATGTAGAGTAAGTAGTGCTAGATATCTGTCTTCACCGCCTTTTGACTACTTAAGTAAGGTCTTTTTTGCCGTTTAAAGTGATCTTTCTTCAAGGCCATTAGATTAAGTATATTTTGGGTTAATGGTCTCGAGTTCGAAGTCCTAGTTTGCAAAAATCATTTTGTATTCCACAGATGTGAATTCAAGACCATTGTCTGAGAACACGAGTTTTAGAATACCATACCAAGCGAAAAATTTCTTTGAGTGATGCACAACCGTTGGTTTCTGAGATTTTGCTAATCTCAAAATATTTTGTAGTCAACTGTTATGAGATAACACTTGCTCAGCAGCTTGAATAGGTCTGTGCAAACTTTAAATAATGGTTGGTTTGAAATTTTATGGTTTAGTTCCTTGACGATTGCTGTATAGTTGGCATGTTTCACAGTTCTTTATCAAGTCAGTAATTCCCACGTTCCTCTTGGGAAAGGTATGTGTTTGGCAGGCTCTAAGTTTTATTTTTTTTTCAATGTCTAAATTGGTCTGATGTAAGATTTTTGCTCATTTCAGAGCGGAGTGTTGTGGGTACAATAATTTCTTGTCCCTTGAGTAGGAGTCCATTTTAGTAGGAGAGTTCATCTCTGTTGTGGTTGTATGATCCCAAGTTTGAGCCGAGATTGTGACAATGTTCTAGTCATTCAACCACAATTTACAGCCTTTGATGTTTCAGTTTTCCAGAAGGACACATGGCACAGCGGATAACGCGTTTGGCTGAAAAAGTGCTTTTGTGTGAAATCATCTGGAAGTTGCAGGTTCTGTCCCAACTACAGATAAGAATAACAAGAAATACTGTTACGGACCGGATGGTTGTTAGAACGAGTGAACGATACTTAATGCAAACCTGCGGATAAAATTTCAGTCTTAGCACGAGGTTTCCGATTATTCCACTTCTTATCCTAGACTTTGCTCGCAATTATAAATACTGCTCAAATAGGTCTATAATATTTATGTATGAATATCATTCACATAAATATTTTTCAACAATCTGCGGTATCAACCGTGATACATTAAAAATAAAAATGAGACGGGAATTCCCCCAAAGAATGTAAGCCGAAGACAATTTAACAAACTTATCTAACAAGAAATTTATTTCGTTCAAATGCGAATAAAAATGGAAGTACAAAAAGGATTAAATATACTTATTACAAACAATTTAAACATTATATTCTTGGGATGGTGCATGCTATAATGCTATGCTTTTTACGGTTCTATGTTGTGGCCTTGGTTCCGTGACTACCACACGTATTTCCGGGTAGTGGTTTATCAATTCCCTCTGCCCATGTTGTGTTTGAAAGATCCTCAGATGGGGGATGAGACAATCTATCCGGAACTATTTCTGACGGTCGGGGTGGTTTGTTGGAGCAAGTTGCCTTAGTGTTGACAAGAAAAACTTTCCGTTTACAATTAACAATTATTTATTGAAACAATTTATAGAGAGAAATTGTCACTTTTGTTGTGTTTGAGGGACAGACAATCGAGGTATTTGGTGGGTGCAGTTTTTCTATCTTCTTTAATTTTTCGGAGAGTAAGGATTTTGCTGGAGGGACTTTCGTTCTTGAAGCGATTTCTTTTCTTATTCTCTTGTCTTTGGTTTGGGCATTGGATCTCTTCTCGCATCTAACTCTAAAAATATCAATCTTTATAGAGGAACAAACATTCCCGATTAACTAACCAATCGTAGATCATTTTGTATACTTTTACTACTTTTTGACTCGCAAACCAATCAAATGTGCTGATCTACGTCTGTGGGAAGAGTATCCATTCCACGTATCAAATTTTGATTGGTCATCCAATCAAACCAAAATATAAGGGCTCGGTTAATTAAGGTTCCCAGCCCACGTCTTTCTTTTTGCTTTAATCAAAACAAAAATCAAAGATCTGATCTTTTAAACCCAGCAAGTGCGGAAGAGATGTCATCATCTAAAATTGGGTCAACGGACGGACAAACCCCGAAGTTTAGTTTACCTTTAGTTTTGACTATCTGAAAGTTCGATTAGTAATGGGCTTTGAAATTGACTTTTCAATTTCTTTCAATGTACATAACTTTTTTAAATTAAATTTTATTACATTTTTCTAAATAAAAAAGGTATTATGCTGTTCATAAGTTTTTAGCACCATGGAATACCTCACACTGTCATAATACGGTATATATATATATATATATATATATATATATATATATATATATATATATATATATATATAGTGTGTGTATGGGATAGTAATATCATTAGACCAAAGAAGTTAGTCATAGTCTCAACTTATCTCATTGGAGATTTCATAAGCGTCTTTCTTTTCCTTGCCCAGTCGGCTCTGGCTGTAGAGTACATCAGCTGCATCTCTGATGAGGGGTAAGACCCTCCCTGCAATGGTTGTCCTAGTTATGACACTAAATAATCTAATGGTGAGGCTCCAGTAATGCTAGAGCTGTTATGAATGCAGAGTATCCGTTCATTGCCATCGCTCCAAGTTCCACTCTGGCCAGGAGTGGTAGCAGCAAATGCAAAGGGGAGGGAAAAGTATAAAAATAAAGGAGATAAAAAAGGGGGGAAGGGACGCTTACTTTTGTTTCCTGAAATAAAAGTGTGTCTATATTTCTTAAAATCAAAAACAACCAGTTTCCACAAAGTGATTTATTTCAAGAGAAATAAACTTTACAAAATCCGGCTTTGCATATTTTTCCCAATGCTTGTCGAAAACATTGAATAAGGTAGCAAAAATAACATACATTCAAGTAACGACAATATTATAACAAAAAAAGAAGGGTATAAAGAAATATAATGACGGACTTGTTCGAAGCCCTGCCGTCAATCACCTACAGTCAGTTTAACTCTTGTTAATGATAAAATACCTTCCTTTGGTATTTTATGTCTAAGTTCTTTGTGAAGCCAATTTTTAGGGTTTATTCTTCTCCTCGGCGTCTCCTTGGGTAGATTCAACCTGGACAACTGTGTTCTTCTAGTTTCCTGTTTAGACTTGTTGAAAACAAAGTTTACAATTTCTTAAAGTGAACTTCGAGTGGACCACTGCTTCCTCCTCTTTGATGAATATCTTTTGTTTCAACTCGAATTTTCTTCTGTTGCGTCTACGGAGGCTTTACCACATCTTCTGACCCGAGTAATTGCTTCTTTTGTCTGCAAAGAGTCTCAACTTTCTTTTGAAGGGGACAGCATACCAAAACCACAAATAGCCTGCAGTAGGCTTATCGTTTCAACAAGTAGCAATAAAAACCCTATAAGGAAAATAGGCTTAGCCAATAGCGACTAAAAGAATCTATTGTGCTCAAGCTACTTTTCTAAAGAAAAAACTGCCTAAAGTCGAAGGCAAATAAATCAGAGCTCGCAAAGCAAAATGAGCGAGCCAACCAGAGCCTTCTTCTCGCGCTGGAAAAAAAAAAGGAAGAACCCTTGTGGGTCTCATTTATATAACAGTAGAGGAGGGGATGACGGCGCAACTTCAAAACAGCCAATCAGATTCGAGCAGACATTAACTGAGAATTTACAATTTTCAACAAAGAACATATCAGCCGAAATGTTATGAACGTAGCAACGAAGTCTAAGACAATAGTCCGAATATTGTAAGCAATAAAAATTTCAGTTTTAAGTTGCTGTATAAGTCTTTCTAAATTTGGTGATTGATGACATGCCCAAGTGAACATAGCAGTTCATCTCTTTGTCTGCAATTTCTGGAGTGTTGTCTTTGAGCGCTGCTCAGCTAAGAGTGTCTGATATCTGCATCAGACTGCCCTTTGTGCAAACTATACCAAAGTCATATTTTTCAGTTCTCATCAAGTGAAAGTGCTTTCAATATGGGCTTGTTTATTCAACTTTGCAGTGGTTTGTAATCATTGTAAATTGTAAAGCGCTGTTCATACACGAAGTCATTAAATTGTTCATATGCAAATAGTTTGGTTTTGTTGGTTTTTATAACATATCAACCGTTATAGGTTATTTAATGCCAAATCCTCTTTATACATATATATTGAATATATATGATTTGGTGTGGTTTGGTTTAATGGCATATCAACCATTTTAGGTTATTTAATGCCAAATCCTCTTTATACAAATATATTCAATAGATATGATTTGGTTTGGTTTGGTTTGGTTTGATGGCATATCAACCATTGTTGCTTATTTAATGCCAAATCCTCTTTATACATATATATTAAATATATATGATTTGTAAACACATTTTGTCAATAACATTTTTAAACATTTATTTACTACCATTTGCCAGCACACAGCTAAATGGACTCAACTATGCTGTATAACTGTTACAATTTAACTTCAGTCATTTGTTTGCACACATGGTTTTAAGTAATTTAATTTCTAAATGAGTTGGAACTAATTTGTTAGTACACTAGTATTGTTTTTGTTTCTACACAGTTAAATGGTTTCAATTATTGCTAACACCACTAATTCTATTCAGTATTAATCATTTGTTTGTACAGAGTGAAGTGGTTAAAAGTATTGCTATCTAACACTAATTCTACTCAGCAGTACTCATTCAATTTCACAGCTGAATGGTTCTAAGTATTGTTATGTATCACTAACAATTTGATTAAATTTAATTTCAGTTATTTGTTTGCACACAGTTTAAATTTCAAACAGTTCTATTTGACACATAGATAGGATCCTATCAAGTGCAACCACTCAGGGCCAGTGGACCTGGGAGTAATGGTAATGAAGCGGTACTTTACATTCCCTAAAGCTCTAAGACTGGAGCCTCACCATCAGATGGTTTTGTGTCTGTTATACATCCTACCTGTGAACAGTAATGGTATGTCCCTGTTGTACTCCCTACATAATGGACTCGCCCTCCTCTATAAATACACGTCAACGAAAGCATCAGACTGAGTGCACCAATCAGAATGACACAATCATGTGTGATACCATCTGCGTAGTGGACGGATAGTCACTAACCCACTGGACTCTCAGCTTCCTATTAACTAATTGATGGCATATCAACCATTGTTGCTTATTTAATACCAAATCCTCTTTATACATATATATTAAATATATATGATTTGTAAACACATTTTTCAGTTCTCATCATCTCTTTGAGTCTCTTTGAGTCTCTGAGGGCCGTCCTCCGAGGGCCGTCCTCTGAGGCTCTAAACCTCCTCGGAGGGATTGAATTTATCACCGGGCGCCTGAGGCACCCCTTTTAGGAAAATGCTGACAGAGCCCAAGGCATTTTCGGAATTGCCGAACGTGTCTGCATTACGGCCCTGCACTGGACCTACTGTTTGCTGGTGCGCGCGACAAATCGCTAAATATGCTACCTAAGTAGTCACCACGAGCAGTGGTTACCTTCTTCAAGCCGCTGGCGAGTATTGTATTTTGTTAACGTTATAAAGATTTCCATTTCATTTCCAACCTCCGTTTTGGTTATTTCTCATTACATAACCTTTTGTTAGGTTTCAACACTACCAGAAGCCCTGTCGGCTGGGGCTGTAAAATACACCGACTGCTTCTCTGCAGAAGTATAAGACTCCTCCAATGAATGCCTTGTTTATGACACTAAACAATCTGTTGGTCAGACCCAGGTAATGCTGGAGCTTTTGGGGAACGTGGAGTACACCTTCATTGCCATCGCTCCTCGGTCTACTCTGCCCGGAGTGGAAGAACCTGATAGAGTCCAAACTATGGGTCAACTAGAGCTATTTGATATTTGAACAGAGTGCAAACCAATGACTTGTGCTAAATTGAATCGTTAGACATAGAGCAGTATGATCATTTAACTGTGTGTAAACAAATGACTGGTGTTTAATTGAATTGTTTTTGATATATACCAATACTTCGAACCATTTCAATTTGTGGATTTATGCTAAATTGAATGAGTAGAAATAGAATTGTTTGATCATTTAAATGTGTGTATCTAAAAATGTGTTTAAATGTAAATACAGAATTTGGCATTAAATAACCAACAATGGTTGATATGCCATAAAAACCAACCAAACGAAATCATATATATCTAATCTGTATGGAAATTTACAAAGCTTTTTGCTTAGATGTGGCACAAGGCCATATGAAAGGGGCACCCAATGAGACTCGAACTCACTCGTATAGGTTTGCTAGCCGAGCTTGCTAACCATTACACCACCAGAGGCGCCTATATCTAATCTGTATGTATAAAGAGGATTTGCCATCTTATAACCTACAATGGTTGATATGCCATAAAACCCAACCAAACCAAATCCTATATATTTGATATATATGTATAAAGAGGATTTGGCTTTAAATAACCAACAAGGTTTGATATACCATAAACCAAACTAATTACCAAAATCCGTTTTAAACATCAAGTTGTCATTTACTTCTAGTTTGATTCTGTTAGTTGTTTAATGGCATATCAACCCTCTTGGTTTATTTAATGCCAAATCCATCCTTTCGAAGGATAGTAGAGGTACTAACCCATAGCTGGAAGGATAAGTGGGTTCATGCCTTTCCTTGGTGTATTTGATCGTAAGTGAACGTAATAGCACGACTGGTGTTCGAACTCCCTTACATATATTTACCAATCGGGCAGGATATGACACACGGTCAATTTTTAAGCGGAGTTTAACATTATTCTCCCTCCACCTATGGGTAAATAGTAGAGCAGACTGGGTTCTTCAGCCTTAGTAAGGCAACTAGTCTTGGAGAAGGAAAACTCTGAATTCAAACCTGTCAAACTCCGCTTAAAAATTGACCTTGTGTCATATCCTGCCCGAGCGGAGGGGTTGGTAAATATAAGGAATTTTTTATAGGGAGACTTTTTATTGGGAAATTTTTATAGGGAGGTTTTTAAAACTATTTTTGTGCATTTTACAATCTTAGGTTCCTCTTCAAGTTGTTTTACCCGGTGCTTTGTTGCTTCTGGTTGTCTATCCTGTCTTTATTGTTGCATCTAGAGTTGAGTTATTCTCTGAAAGAAGTTTTTTTCCTAGTAGGCGGTAATCCTTTGTCCAGATAATGATCAAATCCCGGAGCAGACCATCTTGGATTTGTCCTAGTTCGCATTCCTGGCTAAGTGTCTTTTGTCTGTGAAAGTTTTTCTTGAGAGCTTCTGCTTCGTTTTGGCCTGCTGTGAGGAATTTGAAACGGTAGTACATTTTAAGCTTTTTCTTGGGTTGCAGTACTCTTCGATTTTTCATCATAGCATTGTACTTCTTTTTTTTTTTTTTTTTTTGTCCTTTGAAGAGAATTTAAAGTTCGACCGGCAGTACTCTGGTGACGCGGATCTGATCGGGTGTTTCATATCTCTGACAGCGGTAGGCGACCATGGCTGCCCGATGCGGATACCGAGTGGATCCCTGTATTCACATCAAGGAGCCAAGACAGACATACACCTCGAGTCTCAAGGGGCCGTCTCCCAGGCTCTAACCCTCATCGGAAGAGCTTGGTCTATTGGCTGGCGCCTGAGGTGCTCATTTTTTAGGGGGATGCCAACGGAGTTCGAGGCATTTTTAGAGCCGCTGGGCGTGTCTGGACTACAGCCCAGCACCAGGACCCACATTAAAATGGCCTTGTACCACACTCGTCCAGTTGGTGGGACGTACGACAAATACAGTAGAGAGTTTACGACCAAAACAGACAGTGTTACACCTTGCAACAAAGACGAAAAGAGTCAGGAGCCTCGAGCCAACATATTACGATTTCTTCACTACCGTGTCCAAGAAAATATTAACTCCCGCGCTCACGCAGGAACACTAAGTACATCTTTTAATATTCATTATCTTTGAATGTTAACTCTTTAATATATTCTAGTGATTCTGCTCAATGGACCCATTTATTTATACTCATACATATAAACTCTTAAACATTAAACACTGACTTTTCAAAAACTGTAATTTTGCATTATAAAATTTTTTATCATTTACAACACATGAATGTTTTGTTTTGTTTAGTGTTTTTTTTTTTTCCCTTTTGTGCTATTCTTACGGAGGCTGATCTGTTTCTCTAAACCGGCCAATGTTAGAGTCTCATTTAAGAGTCAATAAAACTGTTCAATCTTTTACTTGGAATTAAATAGAACTATTAGTGTCATAGAACAATACTGGAAACCATTTAACTGTGTACAAACAAACGAGCTCTAAATTATTTTTAGAAATAAACTTACATACAAACTATTCACTTTAAAAAAATCACTCACACACACAGGCCATATTGAGGACGAGAAGGATGTATCCTTTTGTCTATTTCTCGGGAAAAACTTGACGTAGTAATAAAAACTTATTATCAAATAGAATTAAAATGGATAATCAAAATGGATACCATTGAAACACTGTAACTAAAAATACCAATTATGTTACAGGCGAAAGACACTTAAGCACAAAATCAGTAGATACAAAAGCCCGCCTAAATTCAACTGACAAATTTTTAATGAAATTTTCAGGTGGAGAATTTTTTTATACGAATCAAGTAACAAAAAAAAAAAAAAAAAGAAATGATTATTGTTGAAACTTATTACATTCTTTCACATTTCAAAATAAATCTTTTTTTTTTTAATGCAAACAAAAAATAAACAATTTTTTTAATTCAATTCATTTTATTTTATTTTTTACCAAAAGAACATAAAAACTGTAAAACGGGTTTTTACCAAAAGAACATCAAAACTGTAAAACTGTTTTTTTTTAGATAATTTTTACGAAAAAGTCCAAACGAGCAAAAACTATTTTAATTCAAATTATGTATTTTAAGAGATATTACGTAAAATGAAGCGATTTATACAATCGCAAAAACCTTTATTTAGTAATTTCAAAATTTACTGATTTTATTCCTTTATTAAAGTTTTACTAAAATTTTAAAACTCTTTAAAGTTCCTTTTTCGATTCAAGATGAATCAAGAAGAAGAATTCATAATTGTTTTTTGTATATATATATATATATATATATATATATATATATATATATATATATATATAAATATATATATATATGCACCAGCTTCAAAAAATTGTCTTAATCTTTTGTTATGGATACGAGCAAATATTAAGGCTGCATTAAAATCAAAGTTGTGGTCAGTTTTAGAAATATATAGAAAAAGTGGATAATTAAGATTGCCTAATCTGATATCTCTCTTATGTTCAAAAATATATTTATGAATATTCATTGCTGTTTTGCCAATGTATTTTAATTTACTGTCTTTGTATGAAATACAATAAACGTCGGCGCCAGACTTGATATCACGCCGAGAACATGAACGAAGTAAGACAGGTAAAGTTTTAGAAGATAAAGTGACAGTTTTAATACCAAATTTATTTAAATTCTTTTCAATAAAGTTAGTGGAAGAATTGTTGGGTTAAATAATGTATTTATGTGGAAGTTTAATATTATTAAAGGGTGTGTTGATGGCAGTTTGAGAACGATTTTAAAGTGAATTTTAAGGGCTTTTGATTTAGCAAAATGTATAAAAGGTTTAGGGAAGCTGCTATTTATCTTGCTAAATCTGATGCACAGTAAAAATGATACGAGTAAAAATTGCATAAGTGGAAAAATAGGAAAAAATGGCACAAAGCGAAAAAAAGGTGGAAGTACATTTTTTTTAAATCCCAACTTTTTTTAAATACTATCGTGGGTGTCAATAATGGTCAAGGGCAAAGCTGTACTGCCGTTTGATATCTGACTCTATTATGAGGTTTTCATTTTACTCCACGTTGGCTAGTCGGTGTAACTCCTTGAACAAGAAAGGCCCCAAAAGTATAATACGAAAGAAGACAGCAACAGATAGGAGATGAAGACGTTTCTTTTATATTTTTTCTTTATTTCCTGGGTTCAACAACCATTCACTGGGTGAGGGAGTTTTCCCTGAATACAATTGAAGAGGTTGAATCCCCCAGTTAAGGTGTCTAAAAATATGTTAATCGTTTCTTGCACATGCTTGTCCTCATTTGGTATTTCAAGGCTTCCTCAATATTTCAAAGTCTCAGCAATGGTTAGTTTCTTTTGGAAGTTTGTGAAAATCCAGTTGTTTTAGTTATATATATATATATATATATATATATATATATATATATATATATATATATATATATATATTCAGCTCTTAGGCTTGTGCTTTAATTTATTTGTTTAACGGTTTATCAATTCCTTATAGATTATTTAATGCTGAATTTGATTCATTTATTAGTGTTTCATTATAATCATAACCCTATTTTCAATGTTCCATTGGATTTATTTTATTTTTTTGCACAAATTTATGTGATACCAAGTATTCCAATCTGACACAAATAATTTGCACACAATTATATCTGTAACTATAAGTAACTATTTATATGTGTAACTATAAGTAACTATTTCTGTTTAATAACAATTATTTGTTTGCACACAGTTATATGGTTTCAAATAAATTCTTGCGGAACGATTACAGATTCAATAAACTATTCTTAATACAAATAATTTGCAAACCGTTATATGGTATTCTGCGATTGTATAAATCATAAATAAGCTTAAGGGAGGTAACCACGTAGTGAATTGTTTGAAAAGATATAGGGGTAGAATTTAAGCAAAATACAGTTTGAATAAATACATTTTTAAAAAATAGATAAAACACTCAACTAAAAACCTTAAAAGTTTAAGAGAATTTATTTTTTATCTATCTATCTATCTATCTATCTATCTATCTATTGAGCTTTGGGGAATGCGAGGTACCCCTTCATTGCCATCAGTCACAGGTCCACCCTGTCCGGAGTAGTTAGCACCTGATAGGGTCCTACTTATAGGTCAAATAGAACTAAACTGTGTACTTATGCTAAACTGAATTGCTTGAAATGGAACTGTTTTGACATTTGTAAAAAAGTAAAGTTGGTGACCGTAGACGAGGGCCACCCGAAAGCCCCCTCTTTAATAGTTGCTACATCAAGGTGTAGGGGAGGGCGCTACTCCTTTCCCTGGATTGCCCCACTTTACCCTTGATACGTACCTTATATTGCTGAGTGTTAAGCAACGAGGTATCAAGTACCATTTTTAAAGTCTTTGGTATGACGCGACGTGGGATTGAACCTACGTCTCCCGGACCATTGGCGAACACTCTATCCACTAGGTGTAAACAAAAATTACACTTATACTAGATTGAATAATTAGAATTAGAACGGTTTTACTAAACTGAATAGCTTGAAATAGAAATGTTTTTACTATTAAATAGTGTACTTACGCCGAACTGAATTGTTTGAAACAGAACTGATTATTTGTATAAAAATGGATTTGGCATTAAATAACCTACAAAAGTTAATATGCTATAAAACTCAAACAAACAAACAAACAGTCTATCTATCTGGTGACTGTAGGTTTAGGAGTGTGTGTTATGACTTAACACAAATGCAGCTGATGGATACGACTTCAAACATCTATGAGTCAGATCTGTTTAAGATAATGAAGTTTGAAATGCTTGTAAATATTTATTTTACCATATATAATTGAAGACCATAATTGTTAACTTGACTTCAGTATTTGATCATCTGAGTGCCTTGGGTGATGTTATAGTTAGTAAACTAATCTAGCAAACCTTCACGAGTGAGTTTGAGTCTCGATGGGTGCTTCATTTATCAGCCACATCTAGGCAAAAAGCTAAGTAAATTACTTGGGCGCCGCAGGTGGGGAAATGATTAGCAAGCTAGACTAGCAAACCTTCTCGAGTTAGTTCGCGTCTTATTGGATGCCCCATTGGTATAGCCTTGTGCCATATCTAAGCAAAAACTTTGTAAATTACTTGGTCGCCTCGGACAGTGCAATGGTTAGCAAGCAGAACTAGCAAACCTTCATAACTGAGCTCGAATCTCATTGTGTCCTCCATTTATATAACCTTGTGCCACATCTAAGCAAAAAGCTTTGTAAATTAACCTTTGATACTGATTGGATTTGTCAAAGACGATAGTATCAGGAGGTATGTATTCGATCGAAGCCCTCTGGCATTCATGCTTGTTGGTTGAGACCGACAATCCCTTGGCTTCTGGAGGCCGACCCTCAGATTTTACCAACTTGCAGGACTAACTTTATCGCTTGGTGCCAGAAATGTTTCATCAGGAGAATGCCGACAGGCCGAAAATTTTTGCCCATGCCTTGCATGGGTTTCGACCTGTGAAAGACCCCTCCACTATGAAGTAACTTTGTGGGATGTCAGAAAAATACATAGTTGATTACCTACCAAAAGTTGATATGCTATAAAAACAACCAATCAACCTTATTAAGCAAATACTACAAAATCCTCTTAAGGAAAAAATCAATTTTCTCGAAGACTGCAAAACCCCCACTTCATGCAGAGAAAGTTAAACTGTTTTGTTGGTGGGTGGAAATATGAAGCAGTGTGAAAGATAACGGAACATGGCGAGACAAAACCGGAGTTCAATTAAGTCAAAAACAAAAATTTTATTTTAAAGAATTATTTTTACTTAATAAACTGAACAAACTTTTTGGGTACCTAAATTTTATACGTGTGTGTTAAAAAAGAGAGAGAGAGTATATTAAACGAAGGGAGGTAATAAAAACAGTAAATTTTTACCAAAATTTAGAAACTAGAATTATCTCCCTTGATGGTCAGCTGGACCACGTCGGCATTTGTGCCAAATCAGTCGGCCTGCTCTTGTGCTTGTACGCAATATTTTCCTCACAGTTCTTTGATTTAACTCCAAATTCTGTGGATAAAAGAAATTCTGAAGAGGTACGAATTACACTTAACCATTCCATCATGTCTTTAGAAGAATTAGAGAAGAGAGTTAGCGAACTCGAAGAGAAAGTGTCATTTTATGAGAAACAGAATGGACTTGTAACGAGAGAAAAAATTGATGAAATGAGCTCTGAAGTTGTTGATTCAAATCCTTACAGGTAAATCTTTCTTCTTCCTTTTTTTTTTAAATACACTTGATCG
The DNA here is from genome assembly GCA_963585895.1 of Sepioteuthis lessoniana. Lineage (NCBI taxonomy): Eukaryota > Metazoa > Mollusca > Cephalopoda > Myopsida > Loliginidae > Sepioteuthis > Sepioteuthis lessoniana. The sequence goes on along the minus strand of OY757930.1, from coordinate 65,659,147 downwards.
ATTTAAAAATTAAATTATTGATTTTAAATCTAATTTCACACCCTGCTAAATTTAATTTCACATTCTTTTGTTCAACTTTTGAAATATTCTGTTTTGCCTTGTTTTTTGTTTTTTTTAACTAAAACTTGTCATTTCGTTGTATAGTTAAATTAATTAGTTTTCTTCTAAAATTCAGAAATCGTCATTCATTATTTTTTAGTGATGTTAATTATATTTTCAAATCAACATTGAATTCTGGTATTTATATCTTGTTTAACAAAAAGCTAACTAACAAAAAACTACGGAAAATGAATAAATCAAAAACGGATCCAAAAAATTAAATTTTGGTTGTTTATTTTTGGTTTATTCGCCGCGGATTATTTCAAATTGTTTTTTGTTATTTTTTAGCAAAAAATATATTGTACTTAATTTGAATATTCGTTTAAAAATCAAAAACAAAATAAACAGCTGTTCTCGACACAGCAGAGCTCAGAAAGTTATTTAAAAACAAAACGAAACAAAACTAAAAGCAACAAAAAAACACGTTTTTTTTGTTTTTTTTTTTTACGAGAGAAATTTTGTCTCACCACGATGTCAAATAGACTTTTAAATTTTGTTTTATCATCTTCGTATTTACCTTTGCCGTAAATCATTCTGTCGAAAACGTTTACAAAAGTTGATCAAAAATTTTATTGAGAAATTTAGGTTGGACTTCCTTTTTGTAAGATTATTGTAAAATTACTTATTGTGTGGGTAACATATGTTTGTTAATTTTAGCCATATGTACGAAAAAAATTTTTTTTCTTTTCTTTTTTCATCAAGAGATGAAATTTCGATTATTTTTATTTTTTACTGGATGTAATGAATAGATCAGTTGATTACTTTTTTGATTGATTTATTTGTTTAAAAATTTTTAGACTTAAAATTGTCTGTTATACTATATAAGCTAAGTTACGCATGACGAAAAAAAAACCCACACAAAAAGAGCATCTGTCATTATCATTTCTCGTCCTAAGACAAAGTGAGTTTGAACCTCTCTAGGAGCTCCTCTATGATGTTCTTGTACCAGTTTAAGGGATGTAAATTCTTTAAAAAAGAATTATCAGCTCTTGTTACCATAGCTAGTTTCCCAAGCTATATTGGGATGGAGTTTGGATCGCAATAGGTTCTTTAATACTGATTATCAGACATTAGCAGACATAAAAATAAGTGTCACAGTCTTGATATCTATCTTCTTTTTAACTTAACAGCTGATTACCATGTCTCTTGTGATGTGCCTCACTGTCTACTTCACAGCAATGGTTTTCTGCTAATCTAAGATATATATATATATATATATATATATATATATAACAACTGTGTATAGTTGTTACCATCTCACTTGGTGGGTTTGTGACTGACTAAATGCGGTATAATTTGGAGAGTGCTCAATAACTGTTATAGAGCTATTATATAATAATAAATAAATATATATTAGTTTTTATATATATTTCATATATATTGGTTCATGCCGTCTTTATACGACAATCATCAGGCAGAAAAAATTACTGCCTGATGATTGTCATATAAAAACAGCATAAAACCAATGGTCGCAGATAAGCATCTTTGCTATTAAAAATATATAAAAACTGATATATATTCATTTATTATGATATATATATATATATATATATATATAGTCATCCACAGACAGACTGTTTTGTTATATCACAACTCTTCAGTGTGGCTAGACATGCAGGACAGTTCAAGCAGGGATTGAAACCCAGTCAATTTTACTTTAGACTTAGTATCTTACTGCTCAGCCAGCAGGCGACATACATACATTACTTCGGTAAGTATCAGGCATTATATATTAGCATTCTTCATATATATATATATATATATATATATATATATATATATATATATGAGTATAAAAACTCAACAATTCAGAGTTTCATGATTTCAATCCACTGGTGAGCTATAGCCCAGTTGGCTGGGGCTGTAGAATACACCAACTGCATCTCTGCAGAGGGGTAAGATCCCTTGCCCCAACAAGTGTCCTGGATTTGACAATAAACAATCTAATGGTAAGGTCCAGTCCTGGAGCTTCAGGGAATATGGAGTACCCCTTCATTGCCATTGCCCCCAGGTCCACTCTTGCTTAGAGGGGTAGCTCCTGATAGGGTCCTCTCTTAGGGTCAAATAGAACTGTTTGACATTTAAACTGAGTGCAAATGACTTATGTTAAATCAAATTGTTAGAAATAGAATAGTGAAATGTAGCAATACCTGGTACCATTTAACTGTGTATAAACAAATGATTAATTGTAAATAGAATTATTCATGTTGGATAAGAATACTTGAAACCATTTAAATGAAAAAATGAGCTTGGGCTCATTTAAAAAGTGTTATCAACAAAATGTGCTTACAAATACATACAATTATATGTATGAACAAGATTTGGCATTAAATAACCTAGAGGTTGATAGCCATAAAACCCAACCCAACCAAACTTAGTGAGCTATGTTCAAAACATCTGTCTATCTATCCTAGTTATTATAAGTGTCACAGTCTTGATATTCCCCAAGCCATATCTAGCCCAGTCGGCTGGGGCTGTTGAATACACCAACTGCTTCTCTGCAGAGAGGTAAGACCCCTCCCCCGAGTGTCCTGATTATGACACTAAATAATCTGATGGTGAGGTTCCAGTGATCCTAGAGCTTTGGGGAATATGGTGTACCCCTTTATTGCCATTGCTCCCAGGTCCACTCTGGACGAAAATGGTAGCACCTGATAGGCCCTATCTATGGATTAAATAGAATTAAACTGCATACTTATGCTAAACTGAGTTGTTTGAATTAGAACTATTTGACTAAACTGAATAGCTTGAAATAGAAATGTTTTTGACAAACTGTATACTTATGCTAAACTGAATTGTTTCAAACAAACAAAAAAACAAACAATCTAAAATTTAATGTTTTGTGTATGACACTAAACTGTATGCAATGTTGAGACTTTAGTTTGGGAGCTCAGCAGAGTATAAGTCACTTTTTCATTGCCATTACTCCCAGGTCTACTCTTACCCTGAGTGGCAGCACCTGTTAAGATGAGCCCCAATAAGTCAAATAGATCTTTGGAAATTATTAGTATTAGATAGAAATACTTGAAACTATAACGGTGTGAAAATTATTTGTATTAAAAAAGTTACTTTGAAGCAACTATCATTTCTACAAATTATCATTAGTTACTTGAAGCAATAAGATTGCTTGCAAAAAAAAAAAAAACTGACTTTAGCATTGAATAACCTAACACAGGTTGACATGCCATAAAACCAATATCTGACATCCGATGTAATATTCAGGTTGGGATAATTTGGTATTCAAACATAAGAAAAGCAAGAGAGGATCTTTTTGGGAAGTGAGATGATTTGGTTGGTTGGTTGGGTGGTTTTACGGCATGTAAACCTTGTTGGATTATTTAATGGCCAAGTCAGTTTTTTATTTATTTAGTTATTCATTCATTAGCCATTATTCCTGTTTAATAGTTATCATTTGTATACAATTATGACTTCAAGTAATGATTATTAATACAAATAATTTGCACAAAGTTATATTGTGTCTGTAGTATCTATTTCAGTACTAATAGTTTTTAAAAGGATCTATTTGTGCCATAGATTGGACCCTAACAGCTACAACTGTAACAAAGGACCAAAATGTTGTGTTTGAAAGAAAGGAGTCCGTAGAAAAAGAAACACTCAAACTCGAAATTTAAGGAAGAAAAATAGTAGTCATTTTTTATTCACTTGGACTACAACAGTTTGCAGCTCGAAAAGTTTGTTTCGTGCGTTCTTCCTCCCTCTTCTGCCTGGTAGCAACGGCAGGTATCGTATTAGCTAGCTTGTTGACATGCTCCTGTCAGTCGTATCGTGACAGGCTGGTTATGCCAGGTCGGGGTCTCCTGAACCTCTGACCCACCTGTTTAGTAACCTGTCTTGAACTGCCAAAATCTCCTGACTTGATTTCTTATATAGAGATATTTTGGAACAATTCAAAGGTTCCAGAATGTTCGGTGACACTAGTGAAAACTATCGTGAAACATGTGACAATTCATGTGTGATTATATTAAAATCACGCCTGAACTCTGTAGGTCATTCTACCCACACGCGCTAGGTTTGTGACATTTTCACTGATTGACGACAGCTGATGTACTCGCGCATTCTCAACGACAGCACCTGTCCGTAATATTACACAACCACTCAGTGTCAGAGTGGACCTGGGAGTAATGGAAAGGAAGAAGTGACTACACATTTCCCAGAGCTCTAAAACTGGAGCCTCTCCATCAAATGCAGTTTCGTGTCATACCCACAACACCCCTTTTTGGGTTTGTTTTTTTTGGGGTGGGGGTAGTCTTACTCTTCTGTAGGGGTATAGTTGGTGTATTTTAAATGTTACTGACAGAGCAGATAAAATTCTTTTTTTTTTTCTTTTATTGACTCTTAGTTATATATATATATATATATATATATATATATATATTTTTTTTTTTTTTAACAGTCGTTTGATGGCTCTGAAAAGAATGGGAATTGTTGATAATTATGAGGTAAGTCATTTTTTTAAATTATTTGCTTGACATAATGAAATGATATTTAATATTAGTTCTGAAATTATTTTAGTTTTTATACTGCTCTGCTTGCCAGTATATGAGCACTTTATTTTATCCAACATTCTTAAACAATTTTTTTTTTGCATCTGCATATTATCATCATGGCCTGGCTCCATGAATGAAGATCCAGACATGAGTGGTCAACACCAATCGAAGGCACAGTTTTGGCTGATACGGCCAATGTAGAACAGGCAGGTACAGTCACAATGGCTACTGTAGCCTGCCTGGCTAAAGCTTGGTCGAATAGTGTTTCAGTTCGTCTTCCTGCATCTTTTGTTCTTTAGGGTGGCCCTGCAGGTATTTTTAAAGTAAGAGACAACATGGTTGGTGGTGAGATGCCAGGTGTCATCATTCTCAGTTATAGTGGACAATTGGCAATGGTCAATGTAAGTTACCTAGGGGTTTTTATTTTGTATTGCTTCATTGTTGTCCCTCTGTCATGATGACCAAAAGAGAGCTCACTGTACTGTGGGATCTTCGGGAAGTGATGATTCCCCTTCATGGAGACATGTCTTGTCAAGTGTATCTGGGACTTCAGTGGCATGGAAATCTTTGTTTTTGCAAGGATTTTAACATTGGTAACAAAGTCACTTGAGTGGATGTTGAGGATGGTGCTGAGGCAGCACTGGTGAAACTGCTCATAGAGTCATAGGGGATGATTGTAATGTGATATGTTAGGTCCAAGTCATAAAGAGAACAAGAAGCTAATTTCTGGGGAAGGAGAGAGAGAAGAAAAAAAGAAGAAAAAGCAGACATAGAGTCTATGGCAATGGCCTGCTGATCTCTTTAGAAAAAAAAAAAACCCTGAGAACCCAGATCTGCTGCGTAGGTGTGGAACCACCAAAAACCTCAACACCAGGCGAAAGTTGTCGAGAACTCAGGTTTGAAAGTTAGCAGCTGGATATGAAGGGATAACAATACGAGTGAACACTAGCCAGGACAATGTGAAGATTGCCAAAAGTTACAGTCCCCATTTTGGGGTGGGCTCTGAAAAAGTGTCTCACACCAGACACGAGCCTGTGAAGATGAAACTAGCGTACAAGCATGTTAAAGCAAGAAAATACAAGGTCTGTGTCTGCTCTCTCTTTCTCATGACATGTGATTTCTCTTTGTCTAGCTAACATGAGCAACTCAGTTTTCATATGTTGTTTCTTTCTCCAAGTGACTACTTAAAAAGTGTAGTAGCACATAAAGCTTTATGTTAGTGAACTAAGTCAGAGTTTCATGTATTTGTCAACTTTCTTAATGGCAAGGTTACAAAAGGGTCTGACTACTACTTATGATGTAGTGATACAGCAATCAACACATTCAAGCATGTGGAGGTACAACCGTACATTTGGTAAGTAACTTTACAATGTCCTATTTGGTGCAGTAACATTACAACATTCCATTTAGTACTGTGATGTTACAACCAAGTGACCTATGACTCTGTGCTATATAGGAGGGTGGCAAGGACTGTGGTTCTATACACACTGATTTTTGTGATCTTCAGGTGTCTATATATATATATATATATATATATATATATATATATATATATGAGTAATGGAGCTTTGTCATGAAATATTAAATTCACTATTTATTCTTTTTCAGAATATCCGTAATTTTGCTGTGGCTGTGGTTGGTGTTGGAGGTGTTGGCAGTGTAACAGCAGAAATGTTGACCAGATGTGGAATTGGAAAGGTAAGAGATGAAGAACAGGGTTGGATGGGGCATATGTGTCTCTCTCTCTCTCTCTCTAAGCAAACACCCAAAGTTTTTTATTTAGATGCTCTTAGAAATATAAAATTTTCAAAGTTATCAAGTGTTGTATATTTTACTGCACTGATGAAGAAAACCAAACGAAGATGCTGGGTCCCATGTTTCTTAAAAAAAACTTCACGCATGTTTATTGTGAAGAAAATAAAGACTTAGTTTCTTATACTGCTCTCAGTACTTATTCTAAGGGCTGTTAACCTTTTGGAGCCCAAGTTTCACTGGCCATTTCCAAATCAAATTTGGTCTTTCATATTTTTGTTTCACTTAATGAATCAAAATTTGATAAAAAAAAAAAAGTAGACAATATTACATAGATCAGCCAAAACTGAAATCAATACAATATTTAAAGGTAAAACTTGAATCTGTTTGTGCATATGTTTATATATAAATATAATGTGACTCTTTAAGCCAGCCCATTGATATAATGGTTAGAGTGTTTGCTAATGGCTTAGGAGACTGGGGTTCAATCCCAGGTTGAGTCTTACCAAAAATAGCACTTGATCCCTCCTTGTTTAACACTCAGCACTATAAAGTATGGATCAAGGAGCAATCCAGGGAAAGGAGTAGCGTCCTCCCCAACACCTCGTTGTAGTAGCTATTGAAAAAGGAACCTTCGGGTCGTCCTTGATTACAGTTGCAAACTACTTTTACTTATAAGCTCTTCTGTCCCTACCTATACATATTTTGGTGTTATAATGCATATGCATGTATGTGTGAGTATGTCTAGATAAGTATGTATGGGTTTATGTATTTACCCAACCCCTCTGCACAAGCAGGATGTGACACAGCTGATTTTTTTAAGCAGAATTTAACAGATTTGAATTCAGAGTTTTCCTTCTCCTAGACTGGCTGCCATTAAAGATTAAAGAGCCCAGTCTATTCTACTGTTTACTTATAACTGGAAGGAGAATGGATGCATACTGTTTGCAAGACTATTAGCATTATGTGAAATGCAAACAGCCAAGGCCAGGATTTGAACTGTGGTCACCATGTTCATTTCCTACAGTTATAACCATTGCACTATGAGCACATTTGTATGTACATGCATGTGGGTGCGAATGTATCTGTCTGAACATATATTAAAATAGGCATAGCATATATGTGTATATGTATGTGTATAATAGTGTTAAAGGCGACTTAAATAAGTTAGGGAGGTCAGCAGATTATTTTTTTAAATAATAAAGTTGGCGACTGTAGTCGAGGGTGACCAGAAGGCTCACTTTTCAATAGCTACTATACCAAGGTGTAGGGAAGGGTGCTACTCTTTTCTCTGGATTGCTCCACTTTACCCTTGATATGTACCTTATATTGCTGAATGTTAACCAAGTACCATTTTTAAAGTCTTTGGTATAACGCGACCTGGGATTGAACCCAGGTCTCGCAGTATCATTGGCGAACACTCTACCCCCTAGGCCAATGAGCCAGTTAATGAAATATAAAGGGAAGGATTTCTTGATGGAAATGAAAGGCTTATTTTTTAATATCCATAATAAACTGAAATCTATGACACTTGTATGGTCAGAGGTCTGCAGACAAGAATCTGATTACTTTTATATCTTTTAGTTCTGGGTGGTTGAAGTGGGAAAAGCAGTTTTTCTTTTCCATCGAGGTGACCAATGATTCCCAAGACTGACACAATGACTCACTTGGAAGAGTCATAAGTGAAATACTTAGGTAGACTTCATACAAAAATATGGTAGACCCTAAACACCACAAGATCACTTGTTATATCTGAAAAACTCTTTTTTTTTCTTCTTGCTCATTACAGTTGTTACTGTTTGACTATGACAAAGTAGAACTTGCCAACATGAATCGCTTGTTTTACCAGCCTTACCAAGCAGGCATGAGTAAAGTTGAGGCCGCTGAGCGGACCTTAAAGTAGGTGGAATTTTTTTTTCTGTTTGTATTTTGTTTTTGTTTTTTTTCTCCTTGTACGCCTGCTTAGTACACAGGTCTGCATGTTTGTATTCATTTACCCAACACATGAGCAGATATAACACAAGGTCAATTTCTAAGAGAAGTTTTACAGGTTTACTTTCAGAGTTTTCCTTTACCTAGACCAGTTGCCATACCAAGGTTAAAGAGCGCAGTCTGCCCTACTATTTGCCCAGAATAGTTAGAGACATGCCCTTCCCAAGGGTATTAGCACAGATTGTCCAGGATTTGAACTCTGGTTGCCATGTCTATTTTTCTATGACAATAACGTTAGACCACAGAGGGAATTACAGAGGCACATGTTTCATATAATGGTTTTGTTTGGTTTGGTTTTATGGCATATCAACCATTGTAGGTTATTTAATGCTAAATTCATTTTATACATATGCATTAGATATTTAGTATTTAATGGTTTATTTCCATAATACTATAAATTAATTGACAATACAAATAAATAACGAAACTTCTTTGAAAACACAACAAAGAAAGGTTTATTATTATAACAGAAGTAAACGAGTCAGAGTGAGAAAAGGTTCATTTTGATGTCGCTGGATAGTATATTGGTCCTTGAGTTTGTGGGAGGTGTGTCACTGTAGCAGGTAGCTTGTGTAACTGGCTGCAAGGCTGGTTCTTCTGTGTGTGAAGCTAGTAGCAGCGTGCTCTTCAGAGAAGATCTTCCATGTGGAATGTCTGTAGGAGAGTACAGGAGAGAGATCTTTCTTCGCTGCTAGCTGGGTACTCTCCGACTGTGTTGACTTCGAAAAAGAGCTAGAAGAAAAAGTTCTTGAGAGGTAGATGGAATCAATGCACTCTGCCCGCTGATTGTCAGTGTGTGGCTGAATCGCTTGGCGGGGTCATTGATTCGTGAGAGAAAGTAGATCTGTGACTGCTACAGATATCTATGATTTGTAAATATATTTTGGAGATAACATTCTTAAACAAACCTGAGCTCTTTTTTGCATACAGTTAAATGGTGTGGTTTTAGGGTGGATAATCCCCCTGTGTGTTGGACTCGGGATTGAACCAGGGACCTTTAGATTTCAGTCTAAAGTGCTTATTACATCACTTCCCTCTTTGCGTTCCTCCTCCACTTTCCTCCTCTCTCTCTCTCTCTCTCTCTCTCCTTTCCACTCTCTCTGTGCTTCTTCCTTCGTTTCTCTTCCACCTGCTTCTGCTTCTCGCCGAGAAAAAAGACGACCGAAAAGAAAAACGAGTCGGCTTTTATTTACGCCACCTTACCCATAATCCATTTCCTTAGCCTATAAAAATTCCGGTCAGGCGCCTCCTCTCTTTTTTCCTTTAATGGGCTGAAGGTGGATTATTGAAACAGCGGTGAGTATTTTTCTTTTCTTTTCTTTTCATTGTATCAAATCACTGACCTGCACGCCAGACACAAACGAACCCTCTTTTGTCGAGAGCTGCCGTTAGTCCCACTTTCATGTCCACAAATGGTTTCAAGTATTACTATATAACTGTCATAATTTGATATCAGTCATTTGTTTGCTCACAGGGTTTGTTCTATTTGACCCATAGATAATACCCTATCTGGTGCTACCACTCCAGGTCAGAGTGGACCTGGGAACAATAGCAATGAAAGGGTACTCCACATTCCACAAAGCTCCAGCACTGGAGCCTCACCTTCAGATGCAGTTTAATATCATATCCAGGACACTTGTTGGGAGGGTCTTACCTTTCTGCAGAGATGCAGTCAGTTTATTCTATAACCCCAGCTGAGTGGGCTGATTATATCCACTTGATTTGGATCTTGGCTGTATTTACAAAAAAAGTATTGCACACACGCAACACAATGGGGCGGGGAGAGGGATTCAGTTTACTAGTTTAGTTCAAAATTTATTAAAAAATTAACTACCAAGATAAGGACAATAGTTTGAAACATCTAAATAAAGATATGTTAAAAAACATGCACCTGTTAAGTTTCTCAAGATCGGCTAATTATCAGATTTTGATAAAATTTTCTCTCATCATCATGGCATATAGAGAGTACAGATTCCCTTAACTCTATCAGTTATCACTCTTGGCAAGTCTTCTAGACAGCATCCAGTGTCTGCACAGAGCTGCTGAATGTAAGTTTTTACTGATTGGCCAATTTCCATTTTTAATTAATAAAGAAAATTTTTTTTTTTTTAAAGAAATTTTTACCCTAAATTTGAGAGACATGTTTTTTTGTTTGTTTTGTTGTTGTGCATCAACTTTTTTTTTTTAATTGTTCAGTTAATGAAGTTGCGACTGAATTGTTATTTTACATTTTTTTAAAAGATAATCTCATAATGAAATAGAGTTTGTTTACCTGTTTATGACAAAATTACTAAAGTATGTATTTACCCAACCCCTCTACCATGAGTAGGATGCAACACATAGTCAAATTTTTAAGAAGAGTAAAGCTGGTTTGAATTAAGAGTTTTCTTTTTACAAGACTGGTTGCCTAACCAAAGCTAAAGAACCCAGACTGCCCTACTATCTGCTCATAGCTGGAGGAGAGAACAGATGCCTTTCCTAAGGAAACATTAAAGTATTTGTAGAGATGATTTATTTTTGGGTTTTTGAGAAACGGTGTAATATTGTTATTCTAGATAATCTTTTTAGATTTGACTATGTGTTTTTTTTTAAAGTTCATTCATTAGCTTAGTTTTTAGTAATATGGTCAACAAAAGAGAAAACATATTCACCTTAATCTTTTTAAAAAAGATTTTTAAAGGTGTTTATAAAATTGACAAAAGTAGATTAAATTATTTACTGCCACAAACTTGGATTTTGTTATTTAATGAAAATATTCTGAATAAATATGACTGATATTGTTAAAAAGTCTGTCTATATTTTAAGAAACTTCTTTTTTTTTTCTTTTGTGGATGATACTTTTGGTATGGAGGTCTATAAGTGTTATAAATATACTGTTTAGGGGGAATAATCCCTTCAATAATTAAATATGTGATTTTCTTTTCTTTTGCTGCTGTGAAACAATTATCTTCATACTTTTCTTTGTACAGATCTTCAAGCTTTTATTTCTCTTTTCTTTTCTTTTCTTTTTTTTTTGTATCAAATTTTTATTTTTCATCTTTTTTTTTAGTTTAGTTTGATTAGGTTTTACAGCATATCAACTGTTGTTGGTTATTTAATGCCAAATCCTGTTTTTACACACACACACACACACACACACACACACACACACACACACATATATATATTAAATACATGATTTATAAACACATTTTGTAGATACATTTTTAAACAAGCCTGAGCTCATTTGTTTGCACACAGTTAAATGGTTTTAAGTATTGCTTTATAAGTTACATAATTACTGTTACCCACAGTAATAATATAACATCAGTTATTTCTTTGCATACATTTAAATGGATATACATATAATTTGTAAGTAATTTCATTTTTAAATGAATTAGAACTAATTTGCTTGCACTCTAGTATTGGTATTGTTTCTACACATTTAAATGGTTTTAATTATTGCTATCTACCACTAATAATTCTATTCAATATTAATCATTTGTTTGCAGACAGTGAAGTGGTTGCAAGTATTGCTATTTAACACTCATTATTCAATTCAACACCAGTAATTTTCACACAGTTAATTGGTTTCAAGTATTGCTATGTATCACTAACAATTCAATTGAACATCAGTAATTTTTTTACACAAAATCAAATGATCAAACATCTCTATTTTTAACAACTCAATATAATGCAAGTCATTTGTTTGCTGAAAGTTTAAATAGTCAAAGAGTTCTATTTGACCCATAGATAGGACCCTATCAGGTCCTTCCACCCTGGGTCTAAGTAGACCTTGAAGTAATGGCAATGAAGAGATACTCCACAATCCCCAAGGCTGGAGCTTTGCCATCAGATGGTTTAATGTCATATCCAGAGCACTTATTGGTGGGGGTCCTACCCCTCTGCAGAAATAGAGTTGGTGTATTCTACAGCCCCCGCCAATTGTTTTTTTTAATTTTTTTGTTGTTTTTTAGTTTACTTCTGAAGATATAACATTTAAGGGGCATAAAGCTCAAATATAATACTCAAAAGGCACAAATAATTATTACCCTTTTGATCTCCATGCTTAAAATAGTGAATCATAGCTAAAGTAATATAAACAAATGGAGGCGCTCATAGTGTAATGGTTATCATCATAGGAAATGGATACAGTGACCCAAGTTCAAAACCTGGACAAGGCTGTTTGCATTTCACATAGCGCTAATACTTTTGGGAAAGCTATGCATCGAAATATTCTCCCTCTAGCTATGGATAAATAGTAGGGCAAACTGAGATCTTTAACCTTGGTATGGCAACTGGTCTAGGAGAAGGAAAACTCTGAATTCAAACCAGTAAAACACTGCTAAAAAATTGACCTTGTGTCACATCCAGCTCATACAAAGGGGTTGGCATATATATATATATATATATATATATATAATGCAATTAGAAGAAAACTCAAACCTGGTTAAATTATCATTATAAATTTATTTCAGCAAAGAATATCATTATACTCTTTGTTGCATCAGATTACTTCACACAGTTAATTTGAAGTTGCAGGGACGAGCTCATAAGTGATGTACTCCTATGGACCCCCACATATGGCCGGGCAAAAGCAGGATGACCAGCACGAACATACATCCAGCAGCTATGTGAGGATACAGGGTGTGGTTCTGAAGACCTGCCGGAGGCGATGAACGATAGGGAGAAGTGGCGAGAGAGGGTCAGGGATATCCGTGCCTACGGCACCACATGATGATAATGATGATGATATATGCATGGAAAAAAAAAAAACTATATAAATTTGAATTCTCAAACTAAATTAAAGGGGGTTAAAACAATAAAATGTTAGAAGAATTAAGAAACCAGGGAAAAGGGGGTTCCAGTAAATTAACCCATCCTAATTTGAATAAATACTAGATTTTTCGTTACAGGTGGAATTTTATGAATAATATAAGCTCTACTTCTAACAATACTTCTTTGCATAATGCAAACCAAACAATTACCTTCATATATTTTTCAGTTTACTCCTTTTACATATGTTAAATCCCTCAGCTAATGGGGTCATCATCCTTCTCCCAAAAAAAACAAACTCTTTGGCAGTCACCAAGTGCCTTTTAATTAACCCTAACATGGTCAAACGGAATTAACTACTCCAGAAATTAAAACCCAAATTGTGAATTAATATCTAAAGTTCTCTACATAAATCCCCTCCCCGTCATATAATATTTGTAATTACTGAAATAAATGTTATAATTTCCCCCCAGAATCATCCAACATCAATATCTCTGCTATTGTCTAGAGTAGGAGCCTCGGTGGCCTCCAGTCAGGATAATTTAAATTTACTTTCATGTCTACATTTAAATACAAGCTTGTTACATTCATTTAACAATAGTCTGCGATCTTTAAGATTAGTTTTTTTTCATCGATATGCAAGTTACATCTGCCATTGAAGCTATTTGCGGTTGAAGACTGCCTGACTATTTTCCACTTTATTTGGGAGGTTATCCCCTGATCCTTAAGGTTCCAAAAATATTTAGATAGCGTGGTTTGGTTTCTAAGTCACAGATTGGAAAAAGAATGTCTGTGGTTATAAAGTCTTTGTTTCCAATTCCCAGCAGATATACCTATATAAACCCTTTGCCCATCATGATTATATTCCATGGAGGTTATGCATGCTTGGTATATGACGTTATTTGAGTTGCATCATCCAACCAAGGGGCATTCTCCTTCTACAGTTACAGAACACGTCATCTGGTCCCCCATTTTACCTATTTAATTCATCCAGTAACCTCCTATTGTGGTTGTTTAAGATACTATGCATATTGTTTGTACAAGAGTAACTAATTTTTATGGTGTTCCTATTAAAAATTTCCTTAATGGATTGTCCCTATTAAAATACCTATCCAGGGGGTTTAGGAAGTATTTGCCTCTGTTATTGTTGGTAAGATTACAGAATGGCAGTTTAAACTAGATTACTCTTCTATTTCTATTTTTTCCTCGTTTATTTGATGGTTTGGTTTGGTTTCTTTGTTTAATGGCATATCAACCTTTGTAGGTTATTTAATGCCGAAGCCATTCTCCTGGAAGAACAGTAGTGGTACTATTTAACCCATAGCTGGGAGGATAAGGAGGTTCATACCTTTCCCAAGGGTATTTGCCCGAAAGTGAACGTAATAGCGCGACTGGAGTACAAACTCGCTTTCTACGATTCCGCAGTCCATCGCTTTAACCATTACACCACGAGGACACTCTCCTCGTTTATTTGTGTGATTATTATTGGTATTACCTTCTTTAATGAATGCGTGGGTCCCACTATAACTACTACTTCCATTAGAGCCAGAGTTCACTGGGTTCACATACACCAGCCTACCTTGGATCCGCTATATTTAAGGGCTTCATCATATATCCTTTTGCTCTCCTCAAAAAATTTTTTACATGAGGATACTCTATTTATCCTCTGGTTCACGGCATTAGGAGGAATCTGGTTTAGTATTGATCTTGGGTGGTTAGAGTCAATATTTATGTAGGTGGGGGAGGAATTGTTCTTACTAAAAGGTTATTTAAATTGAGTGTGACATCAAGAAAGTCAACTATCTTTTAAGTTTGAGGCGATTTCAATTCATAGACCTAGTAATTTAAATGCCCTAATAATCTTCTTGTGTATTTTAGAGGTCTTGTGGTCATTACTATCTGGGATGAAGATAATTCCACCATTCGGTAAAGCCCCCACCTGCTCTAAGTTGACAATGCAACCCAACATGTCCAAAATATGTCCCTATTAAGTCATCCACCTGGGCTGAGTCATAAGCACCCATGAGTACATCAAAATTATCCACATAAATTTTCACCTAAGTTCTACGGTTATCATATTTACCATGTTTACCAACCCCTCCGCTCAGGCAGGATATGACACAAGGTCAATTTTTAAGTGGAGTTTAACAGGTTTAAATTCAGAGTTTTCCTTCTCCTAGACTAGTTGCCTCACCAAGACTGAAGAACCAAGTCTGTCCTACTATTTACCCATAGCTGCAGGGATAATAACTGGATTCATACCTTTCCCAAGGGTATTAGTGCTATGTGAAATGCAATCAGTCTCGTCCAGGATTTGAACTCATGTCGCCGTGCCCAATTCCTACGACAATAACCATTACACCACGGGCACCTCCACTAAGTTCTACGGTTATCGGATAGAATAGATGTCCTGCATGCTAGAATAATTTCTATTTCTTCATCAATGATGTCCATATATTCCCTAGCGTGGTTCTAGCTTTTTTGTAACAATTCTCTAGTAATGGACAGGTATGATATCAAATTGGATGAATGTAGACCTCTTTTTATAAAAACAAAATGGAGAAACTGACGGGGCGGGGAGACCCTGTCATGTAATTGTTAAAGTACTGGCCTGTGGCCTTGATGTAAGTGAGTTTGAACTCCAGTTGTATTATAATGTTCACTCTTGAGCTAATACCATTGCGAAAGGCATGAACTCCATTTTCTCCCTCTGCTCTGGATTCTACAAGAATGGCTTTGGCATTGAATAACCCATGAAGGTTGGTATGCCATTAAAAATGAAGAAGAAAGAAACAGAAACTGATAAATAGTAACAGATTATATTATAGAAATAGTTTTCTTTTTTTTTCTTTACTTAAAAATTTGGGACTGGTTCTTTTCAGCAAAGAAAAAAAAGGAAAAATTTCAGGACTTTTTAGATTTTTAAATGTTTTAAATATAGTTGTTGAAATTCAACCCCCACCAAGCCTCTGTTTTCTTTGCATGCCTTGTAAATTGTATGAATAATAACTTCTCTCATATATCTAGATATTATACTTTAGTACTTTTCATATCACAGGAGATAACTGAAGGACTCAAGTATTATTATACTAATACAAGTACACAATCTCATATCGGAAAATTTTGGAATGGTAGTCAAGATATTATATTAAGAATTCATGAGACAATTGCTGTCCATCTGTGAATTTAGCCTTTTCACCATCTTTAAAGTAAAAAAAATTACTGAAAAGTGAATGAAAACTTCCTGTACAGCAGACACATCTTTGATAATTTCTCTTTGCATTAATTCTTAGGAAGCATGTGTAACACTTAACTTTTCAGCCTAAAAATAATTCTTTTGAAACATGTGTAACACCTAACTTTTCAGCCTAAAAATAATTCTTAGGAAGCATGTGTAACACTTAACTTTTCAGCCTAAAAATAATTCTTGACATTATATATATTAGTATTATTAATGGTTAATGTGGCATAAAGCTATACTGTTTTTTTTCTTTGTAGAGAAATAAATCCTGATGTGGAATTTGAAGTGTTCAATTACAACATCACTACCATGGACAATTTCCAGCATTTCATTGATAAAATAAAGTAAGTTCTTTTTTTTTTTAACCTTACAAAAAAGTGTGTAAATGATTGAACAAAACAGATTATACAAATTCAATAATTTTTTTTCTTTTTAACTTGAGTGAAAAGTTTGTTGGTAAAGAACAAAATTAAGAAAAGGTAATACAAGTTATAATTGTCATATTCTTTATGATACCAACAAGAAGATAATTAATTGCAGTGTGCATTGTTTTAAATCTCGATAATATATTTTGTGTGCATGAAAGATCTTTGTGGGAATATGTCACCATGTAGAGGGAAAGTATATTTATGCACTAATATGTAAGTTTAATGCAGCTGAATAATCTAGCTGTAGGCATTTGATATTTGTTGAAGAATTGCTGTCAAAAAGGGGTAACGAGAAGAAAGATTTTCGCTCATTAAAATAATCAAGCTGTGTTTAAATTAAAAACATTCTTGAAGGAATAGAGAATCAGATTTTCACTCAAGAGGAATAAAGTTGAAATTTTTTTGTTGAATAGAAAAACTAATCTCTATATTTACTGAAGGTTTATCTATTTTATCACTTTATTGATATAAGATTTAGATAGGCTCCAAATAAGATGAAAAGTGGATTGATTTATCCATGATTCTAATTGGTTAAAAATGTATTTTTATTATAATCTAGGGGAAAAAAGATTTCTTAAATTATGTGGAGTTTTGATCCTTCAAAATGTGCACGGTGATTCAAATATTATTGTCAGCCATCTCAAAGAAATTCAAAAAAAGGTGGTATCCCAAGCAAAGGTACTGATTAGTCAATAAATGCAAAAATTCCAATTTCTCAAGTCTATTTTTGTACAAAAATTAACATTTTTTAGTATCAGAATCAATTGATTTTCCATAACAAGCCTTTATTATTATTATTATTATTATTTGTATATTTTTTATATGTATTGTTGACTATTGGCCTCGGGCCCACTGGTATTTGGAGGCCCACTGAAACTAATTTATTGCACAGCATACCAGATTATAACTTTGTTTCAAGTGTACACTGATTATTTAATCATGTAATATATTCAAAACTATGAGGGCTCTTGTACAATAAATATGGGGTCTGAAGTATAGGTTACCTGTACAATAAGTATAGGCCCACAGTGGTCTTCAACTGTTGAACCATGGGAAAGTTCTCTGATAGACCACAGATATAAGCCCCATTGTAAAATGAAAGAGCTGCTTGATGAATTTGGCCTAGGGCACACAAGTAGATAAATCCCACCCTGGGGAATTATAAGAAGTTTTTAAAATTTGAAATGTTCTTTAATGCAGGAAAAAAAAAGTGTTTAGCCTTACACAATGGTATTCATTTATTTTATTTATTTTATTTTTTATTAATTTTTTTTAAAGGACAGGTGGTCGGGAGGCAGGTACTCCTGTTGACCTTCTACTGAGTTGTGTAGACAATTTTGAAGCCCGAATGGCCATCAACACTGTAAGTAAACTTCTAACACTATTAAAATGTGTCTTTTTCCAGGAAGTAACTCCTGAAATTAACCATTTAAGAAACATCTGTTTTTTAATCCTTAGACTTTTAGTTGTGACTATGACCACTTAAGTAAATTCCTTGGTGCGGTCCATGGCCAAACTTGAGTGAAATCAGAAATACCATAATTTCTCAAAAGAACATTAGCATTTTTTTTCATTAAACATATATATATATATATATATATATATATATATAAAACAAATGTGTATCTCTACTGGCCCACTTGACTGGGTCTGCGGAATACACTGACTACATCTTTGCAGAGGGCTAAGACCCCCCCCCACGAGTGTCCTGGATATGACACTAAACAATCTGATGGTGAGGTTCCAGTAGTGCTGGAGATTTGGGGAATGTGGAGTACCCCTTCATTGCCATTGCTCCCCGGTCCACTCTGGCCCAGAGTGGTAGCACCTGATAGGGTCCTATCTATGGGTCAAATAGAACTGTTTGATAAGCGTGTCGACTCCGCAAATAAATTAAGTTAAATGCATGTGAATGTAGTGTCAGCCAGAGACAATGAAGGAAACAAAAGGCAGGATAATAGATACAACAAAAGTGATGATTTTATTGCCGGAATTACAAGCGTGTATGTAAATGTCCGTGGCGGTTGTATGTAGTCTTCAGCTAGGATGGGTTACGTCGTTAGCTGGTATAGTCATGTTGTAGATGTTCGCAGCTGGACGTTTGATGAGGGTAGCTGGCGTAGGTCGAGTCGTGGAGATACAGCTGGATGTTTGATGCTGGTAAGCTGAGATTTGGTCGGGTCGTTGGATACCATTGGACAGTCGTCGCGGGCAGCTGAGGTCGGTCGAGTCGTGGCGGAAAGCCGAAGTTGGTCGCTGTTAAATCGATGTCCCGGTTTTGACATTTTGTTGGTATGGTCGAGTCGTGGTTGTTAGCTCGTAACAGCGAGTCGTTACGTGAGCTAGTTGTTGCAATGCTAGTGTAGTCCATAACAGCGAGTCGTTACGTGGACTAGGTGCTGCATTGCTAGGGTAGTCCGTAACAGCGAGTCATTACATGGACTAGGTATTGCGTTGCTGGGGCAGTCAGTAACAGCGAGTCGTTACGTGGACTGCTTTGCAGGAGCATTGTGGTCGGTAGATCGATATCCCAGTTTTGACAGTACATTGGGTTAACCGGGGGTGTGTCGATCTGGTTTCTGGCTCGTACAGCGGGTCTTATGTGAGCCAGTTGTTGCAGTGGTAGGACAGTCCGTAACAGCGAGTCGTTACGTGGACTGCGTGTCTTAGTGTTACGGACCAAGTGAAAGGTCCGCCAGGCCTTAGTACAGACGAGATCGAGCGAACGAGTCGAGAAAAGCTAGGGCTTTGTCGTGCCCCCTAGCCGCGTGGACGTATCGGACGGGAGTGAAAGCTTTGCCGTGTCAAAGCCATGCGAACGATGGCTATGGCTGGGTTGCGCCAAAGCCGTGTGGACGTATCGGACGGGAGCGAAGGCTTTGCCGTGTCAAAGCCGTGCGGTCAATGACTATGGCTGGTTCTCGCCAAAGCCGTGCGGACGATGACTATGGCTGGGTCGCGCCAAAGCCGTACACAAACGAGCGGACAGGCCAGGAGGCCGAGGCTAAGATGGGCGTTATCTTAGCGCTGCACAGATATCAAAGTGGTAGCTAAAGGCTGGACCGTGCCATTAGCGCTGCGCAGCTTATCAGACTATCGGAACCGAGCGAGGGTTAAGACCGGCTGGTCTTAGAATCCGTCTTCATGTTTGCCTCCTGGCCGTCTATTTCGACTGGTCATTACTGACCGCCAGAGATGCACCGACCCGCAGAAGGTGACCTCTCATAGCCCTTAAAAAGGACCGTAAAAAAAGGTTGTTGAATCCACCACTAGAAGTGGCGGTGAGGTGGGTGCAACCACAATAACGTAGGACCCGAGCCTTGTGGAGCCGAGTGGCCCCTGAGAGCGTCCGCGTGAACCTCTGAATTTTCGTCGCCTTTTTATATGGAAGAAAGGGAACTCCACTTCTGTCGCGCCATGTGGATAGAAAGTTCTTCTACAAAAAATGGACGCAGAAAATAAGTATTTCTTTAGCCCAGTATAGGCTAGCGAAAAGTATTACTTCCATTTTTATAGAATTATTTCTGGCAGAAGTGTTTTGCAAATGTTGATAAATATTAATTTATCCCTTTCTTAGCTGTAACAGCCGGTTAAAATCGAAAAAGGGCTTCATCATTTCCGGCCGCGCCCGGATGTTATTTCTCTAGGGCGAAATGTAATCCGATCTGTTGACGTTCGTAGGCCGGTCACGGCATACTTATGTTAAACTGAGTTGATTGAAATAGAACCATTTGATCATTTAACTGTGTGTAAACGAATGACTAATATTTAATTGAATTGTTAGTGATACATAGCAATAATTGAAAACATTAAACTGCATGCAAACAAATGATTAAAAGTAAATAGAATTATTCGTATTAGATAGAAATAAGTGAAACTGTTTTATTTTGTGCCAAAAAAATGAGCTCAAGCTTGTTTAAAAATGTTATCTGCAATGTGTGTTTAGAAATCATATATTTAATATATATGTATAAAAGGATTTAGCATTAAATAGTCTACAATGGTTGATATACCATAAAGCCCAAATAAAACAAACCCTATATATTTGATATATATGTAAAAGGATTTGGCATTAAATAACCTACAATGGTTGATATGCCATGAATCCAAAACAATGCAAAGTGTATCTCCACATGTATATATATATATATATATATATATACACAATTGAAGAAATACAAATAAAAGTTTTCACATAAAAACGTGCTTGATGCTATTATGGCTGAGCAAGTATATAAACTAAAAGATATAGTTCTGGTCACTTGAAATTTTTTACTTTAAGTTTTATGTTTTATGCACAATCTTCAGACAGAAATGTGGGTAAAGTGACTAATCAGGTATCTATATAGCATGAGATAAAGTCACATAATAAAATGTTAGCACACATAACATTCACACTGAAAAAATGTATACATATAATTTAGGGCAATCTGATTAGCCACTTACATTTCCATGTGATGACTGTGCACATCACATGAGACTTCTACTATCCCAAATTATCTCCTAATAATATAAAACACAAGTGTAGCATTCTGTGTGTACATCTGTGTGTTAATACACAAATCTAAAAAAGAAAGAAAGAAATGATAGAAGGTGAGATCTCTGATGTTTTTATTGTAATCTTTAAAGAAGAAAAAATTTAAGTGAGAAAGAAAGAAAGAATGAATCATGTGATTTGCTGCTTGCTACATTGAAAGAGAAAAGAAAAGAAAGCAGACCAGCTGTCAAGTCAGCAGTCATTAACAGCAGGCTGACTTGTTTTTTTAAGATAGAAAGAAATGAAAGTAAAAAAAGTAAGAAAGATTGAAGAAATTGAGTGATTTGCTGTTTCCCAGTATCGAAGAAGGCATCAAAAGAAAGTAAAACAAGGTGAGCCATGTCCATGGAATGATTTTAAAAGTTATGAAAACTATCATTTCAATGTTTAAACAGTTGTGTCGGAGGAGAAAAAATATTTTCCAAATTGGAAATTGTTCTGTTTAGAAAGAAATTTAATAATCTTTTTTTTTTAAATATGGAAAGCAGTTTCTAAGGGGTATTTTTGAGTCCTTTTTTTTGTGTGTGTGTTTCATATCAATTTTTGCACATCATATTATGAGATACCTATTTATGGAATCATCAGTGTATCTTGCAAAAACAAAATTGCAGTTCTTTTGTTTTTCATTCATTTATTCATTTTGATATATGCAGATATTTTATATAAGATTCAACCGTCCTTATTGACGGGTGTATTCTAGTATATGATTTCAAGATGAACAAACAGGAATATTCTTATGTAATTATTTCTTAATTTTTAATTATGAACTAATTTTTATTTTTGGTCATCAGCACAAGAAAAGTTTTTGTGTAGTGTTTTTAGAGTTTTGAAAATTATTAATATTCCACAAAAGTCATGAAAAATGAACCAGTAATATAGCATATCCATTTGTTGAATAAAGATTATTTTTATTATCCAAGTTTTTTTATTCAAGACAGTTTTATGATTATAGTGTACCATGGCCACTTGACATTCAGGGTGACATGTTGAAGGCAATCTCTGAACTACGGCCAGGATTTGTTGTTTTTTTTTTCAAATTAGCTGTAATTATAATTGTGCTCTAATTTTTTACATTTACCGATTTTGTCCATCAAATGCACTTCATATAATTGCGTGGTATTTATTTTTGATTATTTTCAGGCATGTAATGAACTTGGCCAAGTTTGGATAGAGTCTGGAGTTAGTGAAAATGCAGTTTCAGGCCACATTCAAGTTATTAAACCAGGAGAGACCCCATGTTTTGCCGTAAGGGATTTTGTTTTATTCTTTTATGTGGACAAAGTAATAATTTTTTGCTCAAATAATAGAACAAAAAAAATTTTCAGATATGATCTTTGCTTGAATTCTGTCAAAAAAGACTTAGAATTTTTTTTTTCCTTCAACATTGCAGATTTTTTTGATGTGAAGCAACAATCAAATCATCGCTAAAACCTAAGTACAAAATCATTGCTATACTTATTTACTCGTGCCATAAAAAATGATGGCAATAAATAATTTTTGTCATGATATTTGGCAATTGGACAGACTATAGATTCATGCCTTTTCCAAAGTGTTTTTACATTGTACTTAAAAAATATCAAAACCTTTCTTGTTCTAACATTGAACATTCCCTGAATATTAAAGTAGAAGTAAAATTAATTACTAACAATTGATTCTCTGCTTTTTGTCCCTTGGTGTAGTGGCTAATGAGCTGGACTGTAACATTGTAGTAAACAAGTTCAAACTCCAGTCGTGCTATTACGTTCACTTTTGCTCTAATACTCTTGGGAAAGGTATGGAGCCCCTTATCCCTCCAGCTATGGGTTAAATAGTGCTGTGGCTCATTAGGGGCCCAAAAGAAGACACTGAAGAAGAGAAAGTAGGTTGAATAAGTGTATTGTATAAACAGAACATATGTACAAAATAAAAGTGTTAGTATTGCAGATAGAAGTGTCCATCCAGACTGTCAGGTTTGACTGTTGGGAGAAAGTCGGTATTTGTCATTTGTCCCACAACCAGACGAGTGTGGCACTTGGCTTTTTTTTAGGTGGGTTTGGGCACAGGGCTATGGCCCAGACATGCCCGGCAGCTCCAAAAATGCCTCAGGCCTGGTCAGCATTCCCCTAAAAAGAGTGCCTCAGGCACCAGGCGATAAACCTAGCCCTTCCAAGGAGGGTTATAGCCTAGGGGATTCCCCCCACTAGGCTTGAGGATGCCGGTCAAGGCACACCTTGACCAACTGCCAGCAAAGTCAGAACACACCCAACCAGATCCACGTACCGACCAACATGGCCGACCAAAGCATGTCTCAGCTCTCACTGGGAGAAAGTCTCAGTGAGAGTAAAATTGGGTGAGTATTTTTGAAAGAGGAAGAATTCATTATCATGTTGGTAGGTCACCATAACAGATAGAACCCCTAATGGTATTCTACAAGGATGGATTTGGCATATTTAAACATATCATAATTCAAAAATTCATTTATATAAAAAGCTAGAAACAACTTGACAGGGAAATTTATTGATATAAAAAGCTAGAAACAACTTGACAGGGAAATTTATTGATATAAAAAGCTAGAAAAAAATTGACAGGGAAATTTATTTATATAAAAAGCTAGAAACAACTTGACAGGGAAATTTATTGATATAAAAAGCTAGAAACAACTTGACAGGGAAATTTATTTATATAAAAAGCTAGAAACAACTTGACAGGGAAATTTATTGATATAAAAAGCTAGAAACAACTTGACAGGGAAATTTATTGATATAAAAAGCTAGAAACAACTTGACAGGGAAATTTATTGATATAAAAAGCTAGAAACAACTTGACAGGGAAATTTATTGATATAAAAAGCTAGAAACAACTTGACAGGGAAATTTATTGATATAAAAAGCTAGAAACAACTTGACAGGGAAATTTATTGATATAAAAAGCTAGAAACAACTTGACAGGGAAATTTATTGATATAAAAAGCTAGAAACAACTTGACAGGGAAATTTATTGATATAAAAAGCTAGAAACAACTTGACAGGGAAATTTATTGATATAAAAAGCTAGAAACAACTTGACAGGGAAATTTATTGATATAAAAAGCTAGAAACAACTTGACAGGGAAATTTATTGATATAAAAAGCTAGAAACAACTTGACAGGGAAATTTATTGATATAAAAAGCTAGAAACAACTTGACAGGGAAATTTATTGATATAAAAAGCTAGAAAAAAATTGACAGGGAAATTTATTTATATAAAAAGCTAGAAACAACTTGACAGGGAAATTTATTGATATAAAAAGCTAGAAACAACTTGACAGGGAAATTTATTTATATAAAAAGCTAGAAACAACTTGACAGGGAAATTTATTGATATAAAAAGCTAGAAACAACTTGACAGGGAAATTTATTGATATAAAAAGCTAGAAACAACTTGACAGGGAAATTTATTGATATAAAAAGCTAGAAACAACTTGACAGGGAAATTTATTGATATAAAAAGCTAGAAACAACTTGACAGGGAAATTTATTGATATAAAAAGCTAGAAACAACTTGACAGGGAAATTTATTGATATAAAAAGCTAGAAACAACTTGACAGGGAAATTTATTGATATAAAAAGCTAGAAACAACTTGACAGGGAAATTTATTGATATAAAAAGCTAGAAACAACTTGACAGGGAAATTTATTGATATAAAAAGCTAGAAACAACTTGACAGGGAAATTTATTGATATAAAAAGCTAGAAACAACTTGACAGGGAAATTTATTGATATAAAAAGCTAGAAACAACTTGACAGGGAAATTTATTGATATAAAAAGCTAGAAACAACTTGACAGGGAAATTTATTGATATAAAAAGCTAGAAACAACTTGACAGGGAAATTTATTGATATAAAAAGCTAGAAACAACTTGACAGGGAAATTTATTGATATAAAAAGCTAGAAACAACTTGACAGGGAAATTTATTGATATAAAAAGCTAGAAACAACTTGACAGGGAAATTTATTGATATAAAAAGCTAGAAACAACTTGACAGGGAAATTTATTGATATAAAAAGCTAGAAACAACTTGACAGGGAAATTTATTGATATAAAAAGCTAGAAACAACTTGACAGGGAAATTTATTGATATAAAAAGCTAGAAACAACTTGACAGGGAAATTTATTGATATAAAAAGCTAGAAACAACTTGACAGGGAAATTTATTGATATAAAAAGCTAGAAACAACTTGACAGGGAAATTTATTGATATAAAAAGCTAGAAACAACTTGACAGGGAAATTTATTGATATAAAAAGCTAGAAACAACTTGACAGGGAAATTTATTGATATAAAAAGCTAGAAACAACTTGACAGGGAAATTTATTTATATAAAAAGCTAGAAACAACTTGACAGGGAAATTTATTGATATAAAAAGCTAGAAACAACTTGACAGGGAAATTTATTGATATAAAAAGCTAGAAACAACTTGACAGGGAAATTTATTGATATAAAAAGCTAGAAACAACTTGACAGGGAAATTTATTGATATAAAAAGCTAGAAACAACTTGACAGGGAAATTTATTGATATAAAAAGCTAGAAACAACTTGACAGGGAAATTTATTGATATAAAAAGCTAGAAACAACTTGACAGGGAAATTTATTGATATAAAAAGCTAGAAACAACTTGACAGGGAAATTTATTGATATAAAAAGCTAGAAACAACTTGACAGGGAAATTTATTGATATAAAAAGCTAGAAACAACTTGACAGGGAAATTTATTGATATAAAAAGCTAGAAACAACTTGACAGGGAAATTTATTGATATAAAAAGCTAGAAACAACTTGACAGGGAAATTTATTGATATAAAAAGCTAGAAACAACTTGACAGGGAAATTTATTGATATAAAAAGCTAGAAACAACTTGACAGGGAAATTTATTGATATAAAAAGCTAGAAACAACTTGACAGGGAAATTTATTGATATAAAAAGCTAGAAACAACTTGACAGGGAAATTTATTGATATAAAAAGCTAGAAACAACTTGACAGGGAAATGTCATAGTCCAGCTATGTAGTTAGTGACTTTGAACTTCAGTCACACAATTCAGTTCATTTTTGGACTAATATCCTTGGGAAAAGTGTGAACCCATTTACTCTACAGCTATGAGTTAAATAGTACCACTGCTGTTCTACAAGTAGGGATTTGGCATTAAATAACCCCCAAAGGTTGATATACCATTAAACAAAGAAACCGAACTAAACTCAACAACTTGAGTTTCTTCACAACAATATCTAGTTTCTCAAATAAAAAAATGTTCAGCTCACTTCCGTAAACCTCCAAATTGGCAAATAACATTCTGTTCATCATTGAATTATTATAAAGTTTTATTTCTCAATTCTCATTCTCCATCAGCAGAATACTCTGTAACATTTGGAGGTACACTTGGAATAATGGTTATCATCATAGGAAATAAAATTGGCTTCCCAAGTTCAAATACTAGACAAGGCAATTGATATTTCACTTTGTGCTAATACCATTAATCCGTCTGTTCTTCCTCCAGCTACGAATAAAGAGCAGGATGAGTTCATTTGCCTTGGTAAGGCAATCAGTTAAGGAGAAAGAAAACTGAATTCAAACCAGCTTTACTCCACTTAAAATTTGGCCTTGTATCACATCCTTTTTGTGGCAGATGGGTTGGGTAATGCCCCATTATTATAACAGTGAAATTTCTTATTACCCTTTAGTGAGGTTAGGTCTTGTGTCAAAATACAAGTTACATGGTAGTGGGCCCCTTCACACGGACGAGCAAGGGTTAGGTGACCAGCTAGAACCTATCTAGAACAGCTCTGTACTGATACAGGATGTAGCATGGAAGACTTGCAGGGAGTGATAGACAATAGAGATGAGTGGTGAGAGAGGGTCAGGGAAATCCGTGCTGGCAGCACGACAGGATGATGATGATGATGGTGTACTGGTTAACAAGCTTGTTTTCAGACCTTTTCACTTATATAGTCAGTTTGATTCTCATATGGGGTTTATTAGTGCAACCTTGTACTAGACTAAGTTATGCTCTGTAAATCCCTGAGCTTTCACAGATCATTTCTCTGAGGTAATGAGTTTGATCCTCACTGAGTGACTGATATCAGAGCATTGTGTGCAATCAGCACCCTTGTCTGTCAAAGCATTTCTGCTTATGACTGCTCGAAGTAGTACATAAAGAGGCATGAAAATCGCATCCTCTTTATCCGCAGATAAGACCTGATTCTTGTTCTCTGGAACAGGTCCTTTTCATCCCGATCTCACCTTGTGCTTCATTAAACATCAAACCATAGAATAGTACACAGCATTCAATGTACTATGCTTGCTTACTTATATGCAAGCATATTTAATTCCACACAATAAACAACTACGGAACACTTCCCAAATATGTTTCTCTCAAACTTTCATTTCTCTTGGAAACCTGACATATATGTTCATACAATAAAGATACTGGGAACCTTGGCTGGTGTAATGCTTGCAAACTAAACTAGCAAACCTTCATAAGTGAGTTTTAGTCTCATTAGTTGCCCTTTTCATACAGCCTGTGTCACATTGGGTGCCCTTTTCATATGGCCTGTGCTTAGTAAATTACTGCAATAAAGATATTTCTCCATATGCACCTTCATTTACACTTTTTGTATGATTCTTATATTAGGTTAGGTCAGGCAGTGAAATATGCTGTCATTGTACGTAACTGTTCTCGCATTCATTCTTCAGATAAAACACTAAGATTCCTCTACAACTGTTTCAAAGCTAAGTCTAGTAAATAACTGAGCCCCTCATTGTTGGGTAATGGTTAACGAGCTAGTTTCACAGATCATTTACTATGGAATAATGAGTTTGATCCTCACTGAATAATTGATATTTGGTGTTCAAATTAAGCTAAGCTTAGTTAATAACTATATAATACTTATTTGAAACATTTCAATTATTCATTTTTGACTAACATTTCTATGATCTTAACCTTTTTGTTGGTAGATAAATTCTTTTAATCCTTATAGAGTGTGCTAATTATTTTCAGAAAATTTACAACAAGCTGCCATTAGAAAATACCTTACATTGAGCTATTAGTAATGACAAAAATGTCTCTCTGCCTGGAAAAGGGTTATTTTTGGAAGCTTTTTACTGCAATATTCAAATATTATTCTTTGATTGAGAAAAAAAGGAATTAATTATTTTTGATTCAGGGTGTTTATTAATATTGGCTTAAGTAGTTGCAATAAAAAGCAACTGAAATTAAGATTTTAAAAAGAAATAGTTAAAGATTAGTAATAATTGTGCAGGTATAATTTTACCCTTTTCTTCTTTGATCGAAAACCTTACCAAATTAGATTTGCTCATCTGTTTTTGTTTTTTTTTTCTTTTCTTATTCTACTCATCAAGTGTGCACCACCTTTAGTTGTTGCAACAAAAACGGATGAAAAAACACTTAAAAGAGAAGGAGTGTGTGCAGCCAGTCTGCCAACCACGATGGCTGTTGTTGCAGGATTCCTTGTGCAAAATACTCTCAAGTAAGATGGCTGATTATTTCTTTTTTTTTAAAGTGCAAATTTTTAAGTACTGTGATTATTTGTGTTTACGACTCACTATTTTTCCAAAAGTTAGGGATGTGTATTATATACATGAGCTATATGATTAACTTTTTTCTGGCCTCATCCCTCACCATACACAGAAGGCGATAACCAAAAGTAAGTTATATCTGTAGTCCAAATTAATGTGTTTTATGCTGCTACAGAGAAATTCCCACTGGAATGTGTGTTTGTTTATTATTATGTTTCTCCTAACGTGGGCTTTTTTTCCCTACAAACTTGTATTTTTGTGTGTTTTCTCTAAATGCTGTGTCAATTTTGTGTTTTAAGACATAATGTCATCATCATCATCAAGTTTCACTAACAGAATGGATTTCTCTGACCCTCTCTCTCACCATCGATCACTATCATCTATCACTTTTGGTTGGTTCTCTTGGCTGTATCCAGTGTCTGTACTGAGCTGATGGATGTAAGTCTTTGTTAGTCAGCTAACACTGGTGATTCTATGTGTAGGAGTCTATTAAAAAAACATTGTTTATAAGTCTGTTCTTACTTCTCCAGCAGTTCTGTGTATGTCTTGTTCATCTTACTTAGATTTTTGTGATGGGAGGTAGGTGGCTGTACAAAAAAGTAAGTGCGTATTATACATGAGAATTTTTTTTCCTAGAAATTAGTCCAAGGGTGGGAGTGCATGTTATGCATAAATAATTAAGGTAACAACTTTCAGGCTGTTATATGATTGTAGCATTGCTTGTAACTTGATTGTAACTCTCTTGCAAGGTTGGGGAACCCATACAATCAAGTTTCCTAAAGATAAAGAACATGAGTTCAAATCTTACCTGGGACTTTTTTTCTTTATCTAATCAACGTTTTTTTTGTTTTGTGGAAAGAAGAAAAGATTGATTGATTTTGATAGCATATCAACCTATCTAGGGTTATTTTATGCCCAAAGGTTAGGGAATCGCATTCATTGTATGGTCATATTTACAATTTTTTGTGTGATTGTTTTGGGGTTTTTTTAAGAGTGAGTTTGTTGAAGTTTTTTTTTTTTTTTTTGCACACAATCCTATCAAATACAAATAATTAAAAAAAAACAAAAAAAAACCCGGATCTATTTAACCCATTGCTGTGACCCTAACAGGTACTACCACTCTGAGTCAAAGTGGACTTGAGAGTAATGGCAATGTGTATTACACACTTCCCATATCTCCAGAACTAGAGTCTCACCATTAAATGCTATTCAGTGTCATGCCCAGGACACCCCCCCCACTTTTTTTTTGAGGGTCTTACCCCTCTACAGGTTATACAGTCAGAATATTAAACCCCATCGACAGGGTGAACGATAGAAGAGTGTATGATTTGTTGATCATTTCTGTAGAGAAATTGTTTTTTTGTTTTTTTTTTTAAAGCAAGTTGTAACTATGCATTTCAAACTTCCAATGTTTTAAACACAACCAGAAATTATTTGATTAAAGAGTTCCTTCATTGGTCCCTTTTATTTAAGTAGTGAAAAAGTGTGCATCATAATTTAATCTATGATCTCACGAGACTGGAAGTGTATATTCAACATGTAATGGTGTGGGAGTTTAAGAATAGCAAAAATACTAGCTAAGAAAATTTGTAGTGTATATGACCAAAATATCATTTCTGATCACCAAGTTTGAAATTGATATTTAAAGTTTTGTTCAGGTGATACTGAGAGATGAACCCAGACTAGAATGCTCATCAAATACTGATCAAGATGCTTTTAAGATGGAATGCAATCTGCATAAAAGTACTTGGGAATTATTACTTGACATCAACACATCTTAATCCACAATCTGCTGCTACTTGAAAAAAAAAAAAATAGAAAAAGTGAGCAAGCTGGGCATTTGGCTTCCTCATACTCTTAGTGAGAAGAATAAGGAAGGTTTCATATCCATAGCAACAAGTCTTCTTTCAAGGCAGAGAAATGACCTGTTTCTCAAGAATATCATTACAGGTGATGAAAAATTGGTCTTTTATGACAAATTGTCAATGCAAAAGGCAATGAAGAATCTCTGCAGATTATCCCAAAGGCAGAACTTCCGAGAAAAAAATGTTGTGTGTATGGTGGGATCACTGGTATCGTTGATTTTGAATTTTTAAACTGCAATCAGATACTGAATGCAGACTCATACTCTCAACAGTGGCAACATGTACATGGAAGCCTGCTAAGAAAAAAGCCTCGCACTTGTCATTTAGAGAAATGTTGTGCCTCACCATAATTGAAGGCCACATTCAGCAAGAATCAGGAAAATGGGTCTTTTAGGACAAATTGACAATGCAAAAGACATTTTACAAGGTTGAATCTTTGCTGCCCATCCTAATGGCAGAGCTTCATGGGAGAAAATTTATGTCGTGTGTATGGTGGGATCACCATTATATTATTCATTTTAAGTTCTTTGCAATTAGACACTTAGTGCAGACTTATACTTTCAACAGCTGCAACGTGTGCATGAAAACACCCCGTACACATCCATAAGAGAAATGCTGTGCTTCTCCATGATGACACAAGGCCATATTCAGGTAGAATCATGTGGGGAAAAAATATTGGATTTTGGCTGGTCTCTATCAACCATATTCTCCAAACCTTACACAAAGTGATTTCCATATTTTTCATTTTTTACGAAATGCATTGAATGAAAAAGTTTTTTTCAGGTAGATCAGGTGAAAATGTTTATGGAAAAATTTTGAGCTCAAAATCAGCTGTATTTTACCTGAGAAAAATCAAAAAGTTACCTGCTAAATGGCAAGAAATGATTGAAAATAATGGCAAATATACTATTCATTGAAGTTATTTAATTGTGAAATTATTTGTGAATAAATCATATTCTACTAAAATGAAAATTATTGATGACTCAACCTAATAGAATTACTTAGAAATTTTGAAACAATTTCCTTTGGTTATTGCTTTGCAGATATTTGCTGGAATTTGGAAGTGTCACTCATTATCTTGGCTACAATGCCTTGGAAGATTTCTTTCCTACCATGCAAATGAAGCCAAATCCTCAGTGTGATGATAGCCATTGTAGACAACAACAGGAAGAATTCCTGGTAGGATGAATTTTTATTTTATTTATTTCTTTTTAGACATTTTGCAGGCAGGCCAACATCTTTGTCGATAGCAATAGCTCAATGTAAGGCATTTTTCTATTGGCTGCTCATTGACCAATACAATATTAATTTCTATGGGTTGCTCATTGACCAATACAATATCAATTTCTATTGACTCCTCTTTGACCAATACATTATTAATTTCTATTGGTTGCTCATTGACCAATAAAATATTAACTTCTATTGGTTGCTTATTGACCAATACAATATTATTTTCTATTAGCTGCCCATTGACCAATACAATATTAATTTCTATTGGTTGCCCATTGACCAATACAATATTAATTTCTATTGACTGCTCTTTGACCAATACAATATTAATTTTTATTAGCTGTTCATTGACCAATACAATATTAATTTTTATTGGTTGCTCATTGACCAATACAATATTAATTTCTATTGGTTGCTCATTGACCAGTACAATATTATTTTCTATTGGTTGCTCATTGACCAATACAATATTAATTTCTATTGGCTACTCTTTGATTAATACAATATTAATGTGTAGAAACATTGCTAAGAAGCCCTACTGTTCTGAAGGAGTGTGTAAAAGTTGTTTTGCAAAATATCAGATTTAAAAGTGACTACTTTGTTTTCATACTGTTGTGCTATATCACTCAGTTGCTCATCACATTATCATGTTTTCTTTTCAAACAAGTTAATTAATCATGTATAAAAATATCCTCTATTTTGCAAATTTTCTGAAAATAATTTTTTCCTCTATACAAAGGTTAAAAAATTATCAGCCTGAAAAAGGGTTAACGTTTAGGAAAAGTCTGATATGGCTGACCATATCTGGAGGTACAACAGGGTAACATACTGTTATTATAGAAGAATACTTTTAGGTAGTTTGATTCAATGTAAAGAATCAAATTTTTATTAATTAAAAAAGGGTTAACCTGATTGGATTTTAATGAGAAGAAGAAGATCAGTTCAAAGATGATGATTAGAAGCCATAAACTGAAAAATTCAAATTGGCTCTAGGGAGAATTGAACCCTGGACCAAGTCAGATTGGGTATCACTGAATCCTACCCACCTAATGTCACATACCACAAGTTTAGATTTGACATGAATTTCCCTCATACAAGGATCATTAAATAAGTTTCCAGACTTTTTTCAGATGGGCACTTTTATTGATAGTACACACATGAAACTCTAGTCCCCTTTGAAGTAATCTCCTCCGGCTGCAATGCACTTGTTGTACCATTCCAACAACTTCTCGAAGGCCCCATGGAAGTCCTCTTGTGTCAGTGTGTCAATGACCTTCATCACAGCCTCTTTCATCTCCTCAATTGTCTCATAATGACAGCCTCTGACCTTAGGGAATAACCAAAAGTCACAGGGAGCAAGGTCTGGACTTATAGGGAGAGTGAGTAACTGTCTTGATGCCCATCTTGCTTAAATAGTCTGTGACAAGGATGGAGTTGTGGACAGATGCATTGTCCTGGTGGAAATATCACTGATCCGATTTGAAGAGTGCTGGCCTCTTCCAACGGATTCTCTTCCTGAACTCCCTTAAAACCTCAACATTGTAACCCTAACCCAAACCCTTTGGCCAACCAACTCTGGTGTATTGACTTCCTTACTCCTCCTACACCTCTCATCATCCCTTACAGACTCTATGCCTTCCTTGAATCTCTTATGCCACTCAAAAACTGATGCTCGATTCATGCAAGATGGTCAAAAAGCAGTCTGAAGCATTCCATACGTTTTTGTGGCATATTTTCCAAGTTTAAAACTGAATTTTATTGCATATCGTTCTTCTAAAGTCCAGATTGCATTTTTGAAATTCACCAGCTGTGACGATCAGACTTTAGTACGGTGTATTCGAATTTCTGCTGTAGCTGTTGATTTGAACCTGAAATCATAAAAATTGGTCAGTCATCTCATAAGATGTATAGCAATAACATTGAATTTGCAAGAGTCTACAATAATTTTAAATGCCTGTACAAAAAAATTCTGGAAACTTATTGAATGCACCACATGCATCCAAATTTCTTAAATAGCCCACTGTGCAGAAGATGCTCTCCAAAAGTTCAGGGAACACAATTTACATAAGTATTTTTTCTCTTTTCTAGAAACGAGAAGCACTGAATCCAAAAGAAACAACATTAGAAATTGAAATTTCACCTGTTGAGCATGAAGACAATGAATGGGGTGAGTTAATCCCGACAAAAACCAAGATTTCGAAAACAGGATTTGATGGTCTTTAAATTGCTAAGATTAAGGTTTATCATTAATTTTTAAATTTATTTTTTTTGTATAGATTTTTTCTCTATTTTTTTTTTTTACACTAGTTGTATTAGATGAAATAGTCTTTAATTTTCTAGGATGGAGCATTGTCATTATTATTGATTTTTGACTTGTATTTCTTTAATCATTATTTCTCTGAATCTTTATTACTCTAGTAGCATTAGATGTAACAGTTTTTACATTTTTTTACATTATCACTTATAAATTTTTGACTAGTATTTCTTTCATCATATTTCCTTTAATCTCTATAACACCTGTAGTATTAGATGTAATTGTCTTTAAATTTCTTACGTGTGGCATTGTCATTTATTAATTTTTGACTTGTATTTCTTTCGTCATATTTCCCTTGGTCTTTATTACCCTAGTAGTATTAGACATAATAGTCTTTGAATCCCAAAACGTTTTGACTCACCCCCCCTCCTCTGCTGTTTCTGAATTCCTTTCTCCTCCTTTAAATGGCATTCACCTGATGTCAGTTAAACCAGTTCTAAACGTGTATTCATGTGTGGAGGTTCTTGGGAATTTGTGTCCAAATGTGATCTCCAACTACATTCATGTTTGAATTCAAAATTTTCCTTCTCCTAGACCGATTGCCATACCAAAGTTAAAGAATCTGGTCTGTCCTAATATTTAGCCATAGCTGGAGAGAGTAGATGGATTCATACCTTTCCCAAGGGCATGAGCACAAAAGTGAAACATAAACAGCCTCACCTAGGATTTGAACTTATGTCACCATGTCCATTTCTTATGATGATAACCATTAGGCCACACACCTTTATTGTGTTTGAATTCATTATACAACAGCCCAATTGGCTGGGGCTGTAGAATACACTGACTGTCTCTGCAGAGGGTTAAGACTCTCCCAATGAGTGTCCTGGATATGGCAACTCAGTTGGCTAGCACGGTAGAATACACTGACTGCATCTTTGCAGAGAAGTAAAATCCTCCCCCAACAAGTATCCTGGATATGATACTAAACCATCTGATGGTGAGGCTCCAGTCCTGGAGCTTTGAGGAATATGAAGTACCCCTTTATTACTCCCAGGTCCATTCTGACCCAGTATTATAGTACTTATTAGGGTCCCATCTGTAGGTCAAATAGAACTGTTTAATCATTTAATATACTGAAAACTATTTAACTGTGTGCAAATAAAATATTAGATGAATATTAATTAAATAACAATATTTGAAATCATTTAATGATTTGCAAAGAAATGAGCCCTGGCTCTCATGTAAAAATTATTGCCTACAAATTATTCATTTACATTTATATATATATATATCTAATTATATATATAATATATAAATATAAATTGTATAAGTACTAGGGTTTGACACGACTAGCCGATTGATTGGATCGGACCTCTCTAATCACCTGTCGAACCAAATAAGGACCAAAGTGAAGTGTTGCAAGTCACTTGACCACTTTGGTCGCTAGCTCAAGGATTACTCATTTACGGCCGACAAGTGGCTATGTTGGGTTAAACCTTCTGCAGAAGTGCAGACAAAGCACCCAAAAATGTAACTGACTGTTCTTTGTGGAGCCTTTGTAATCTAATCCACACAAAGATGAGCTCTAAAGGGATGTAAATTCAAAAAGAAGGGCTGCAACCTGAGACAGGACTATTGAGTGGCTCTAGAAAGGTTATTTATACTTCTGTGATATCTATACAACCCAGTCAGCTAGGGCTGTAGAATACACTGACTGCACCTTTGCAAAGGGGTAAAACCCTCCCCAATGGGAGCCATTCATGGCAACCTGGTGGCTGAGTGGTCTGTGACCCAGGTGGCCACATGGTCTGCAATGCACCAATTTGGTCCTTATTTGGGCTAGAAGGGTGGTCAGAAATCCCTGATCAGCAAATCACATCATGCCTTAGCCTCTAAATGATTAAGTCCTAACTCATATTCGACAAATTGTTTTTATCGCAAACAAACACCTCTTTTTATCGTAAAGGTGCTGGAAGATAATAGCTGAGGATCAACCGCATCAATAGAAACAGTTGATGAAAATTATTTTTACCAATATATAAAACATGAAATCAT
This sequence comes from Sepioteuthis lessoniana, assembly GCA_963585895.1. Classification (NCBI taxonomy): domain Eukaryota; kingdom Metazoa; phylum Mollusca; class Cephalopoda; order Myopsida; family Loliginidae; genus Sepioteuthis; species Sepioteuthis lessoniana. The sequence continues at coordinate 65,622,873 of OY757930.1, read as the reverse complement.
ATATACAAAAAAACAAAATTTGACATTAAATAGCCCACAATATTTGATTTGCCATTAAATAAAATAACCAACCAACCATGCTCTTGTAGCTGAGTTGGCAAAGCAACTTGTATGTAGAACAAGGCTTCACCAGGGCAGAAAGGAGCATTGGTTCAAGATTCACTTGAAGCTTATTCTTTTTTCTAATGTTCATTTTGTTTTGTTGGCAGGGCTTAGAATGCATCTCCTCATTTAGGATAGACTGGGTTCTTTAGCTTTAGTAAGGCAACCAGCCTAGGAGAAGGAAAACTTTGAATTTAAACCAGCTGTACTCTGTTTAAAAATTGACCTTGTGTCACATGGATTGGGTAGATTAATACTTTCCTCTTTGTTTTTGCTGTTCTAGAAATTGAACTTGTATCCGAGACAACAGATGAGGAATTAAAAGCTGCCGAAGGAGATGTACCCGTCTTGTCGGAAGGAATAAAATTGGCATACACTGTACCTGGAAATGCCGTAAGTTTTATTTATTTTTTATATTTACAGTATATAATCATTTATTTGGTTTAATTTCAAAAGCCAAAATTTTATTATTGTTATGACCTGTATTTTCCTTCATCTTAATTTTGGTTGCTTTTTGATCACAATACCGGCCCATTGGTATAATGGTTAGAGTGTTCGCCAATGGCCCAGGAGACCTTAGTACAATCCGAGGTCGAGTCATACCAAAGACTCAAAAAATGGTACTTGATGCCTCCTTGTTTAACACTCAGCATTATAAGGTGAAAATCAAGGGTAAAGTGGGGCAATACAGGGAAAGGAGTAGCGCCCTCCCCTACATGTAGTAGCTCTCGAAAAGGGAAGCCTTTGGGTTACCCTTGACTACAGTCACCAACATACTTTGACAATTGTAATACCATTGTTCTTGTAGCTTAGAGGGTAAAGTAGCTGGTACAGAAAACCAAATTTACCCAAGATAGATGTGAGTTTGAATCTCACTAGTAGCTTATTTTTTTATTGTTATTTCTTATATGTATTGTTTTTTGGTATCATAGAGATAATCCTATTTACCCAACCACTCGGGCAGGATATGACACAAGGTCAATTTTTAAGCAGAGTTTAACAGGTTTGAATTCAGAGTTTTCCTTCTCCTAGACTAGTTGCCTCACCAAGGCTGAAGAACTTAGTCTGTCCTACTATTCACCCATAGCTGGAGGAAGAATAATTGGATTCATACCTTTCCCAAGGGTATTAGTGCTACATGAAATGCAATCAGTCTCATCCAGGAGTTGAACTCGTGTTGCCGTGTCCATTTCCTACAATGATAACCATTACGCCACGGGCACCTCCATAGAGATAATGACTCAAGTAAGTTGTGATTAGAATGCAATCAAAATTAACATGATGAAAAAAATACGACCATGATTATTTCTCCGTAACATGTACCCCTAAATTTGGGCTTCAAATTCTTTAAAAAAAATACATTTCATATAATATACACTGACTTTTAGATTTTGTAGCAGCTAAATTAAACATTTTATCCAGTTTGTATTGATTAAAAATACAAATTTATACAGTTTACTTGTTTTGAAACAAAATATTTATGCAATATTTAGAGCAAACACACGGACATGTTCATACTAAGATGCAACAAGGTTATGGCAAAAATAAGCTCACACTAAAAGAAACAAAATGATAAACAAACTCATATTTCAGTCACTATTTCCCTGTAGTAGTATGAAACAGAAGTGTTTATTACACATTTGTTAGTTTGGATCATTGATATTAGTTACATTTGGTCATACTATTTTGAATATGATGATGCCTGCTGCCAGAAAAAAAGTTCATATTTAGTCTTTGTGTATAATAAGCATCTCTAAGTTTTTTGCCTTAAAATGTAGAAAAAAAACAGTGTGTTATACACAAATAATTATGGTAGTTAAAATTAACTTACTATCTTCATCTAAAAAAATTAAAAATATATACCAAATTACTTAATCCAACATTTATGGCAGGTGAGGCTTATCCTCCCTATTTATTATTATTATTATTATTATGACAGGAACATGTATGTATTTTATCCAACCTCTTCAACATTGGCAGGATGCAACACAAAGTTAATTTTTTAAGTGGAGTAAAGCTGGTTTGAATTCAAAATTTTCCTTTTAGATTTGTTATCTAACCAAGACTAAAGAGAACAGCCTAACCTACTATTTACTAGGGAAAGAAGGATTCATGTCTTTTTTAAGAGCATTAGCATGAAGTGAGATGCAAACAACCTAGTCCTGGATTTGAACTTGGGTTTCTAATATCATATCTTACACCCATAATCATTATACTAAGTGTGCTTCCAGGAAGGGCTGAGTGTTAGTATCCACAAGCAATACAAATTTGTTTGTTTCTGCTATTCATACATCTCTTGTTTATTTGTTAGTAAAAAGTTAATAAAGTTGGCGACTGTAGTTGAAGGTGACCCAAAGGCTCCCTTTTCAATAGCTACTACACAGAAGTGTAGAGGAAGGCGCTACTCCTTTCCCTGGATTGCTCCACTTTACCCTTGATCCATACCTCGTAATACTGAGTGTTAAGCAAGGTGGCATTAAGTACCATTTTTTGAGTCTTTGGTATGACTCGACCTGGGATTGAACCCCTGTCTCCCGGACCATTGGTAAACACTCTACTCATTAGGCCAATAAGTTTATTTGTATTGTAGCATTAAAAAAAAGGTTGTCACTTGATCCTGATGACAGGAAAAAAATGACAGACATGTTTCATCACAATTTCTTGATGGAAGATTTTCTTCTTTGAACCTGTCTCAAAAGGAAAATGGAGGAAAAAACTTTTTTTTCATTCATTCATAAGGGGTTGCTCTCAATCACAATTCAACTTCAATCTTGGGACCCTATGATAGCCCAATCGGCTGGGGCTGTAGAATACACCGACTGCATCTCTGCAGAGGGGTAAGACCCCCACCAAACAAGTGTCCTGGATATGACATTAAACAATTTGATGGGGAGGCTCTAGCCTTGGAGATTTGGGGAATGTAGAGTACCCTTTCATTGCTATTGTTCCCAGGTCCACTCTGACTCGGAGAAGTAGCACTTGATAGGGTCCTTTCTATTGGTCAAATAGAACAAACTGTATGCAAACAAATGACTGATGTTAGATTGTGACTGTTCTATTGGAATACTTGAAACCATTTAACTGTGTGTAAAAAAGAGCTCAGAATGTTATTTACAAAATGTGTTTACAAATTGTATATATATATATATATAAAGAATTTGATATTAAATAATCCACAAGGGTTGATATGTCATAAGATCACACCAAACCAAACCAACTCAATGAATGAATAACTATGTGATTCTCAGACCTGCTTTGTTGATTATGACTTGTCAATTATCTTTGTGCAAATCTAACAGTTCATGATGGTGATGTGTGTGTGTATTGGGGGGGGATATTATGTCACTTCAATATTGGAGTGGTTACCAGTTATTGGTAATAGTTGGTTCTAGGGAGAATATTTAGTCTTGTCTCAACTCACCCAGGTCCAATATTAGTATATTGAATGATTCACTAACATTAAATAGACAGATAAACTTATATACCATATTCAGGACATCTAATACATACATTAAAAAACATATGAGAAGTAATGGATTTGATTGTTTTATCACATATCAACCCTTGTGGGTTATTAAATGCCAAATCCTGTTTATACACATATATATATATATATATATATATATATATATGATTTCTAAGTGAATAGTTTATAGGTAACAATATTTTTAAATAAGCCAGAGCTCATTCGTTTACACACAGGTAAATGGTTTCAAGTATTGCTATCTAACACTAATAATTCAATTTGATATTAATAAATGATTAATAAATCCTTAGTAAATGATTAAACAGTTCTATTTGACCTATAGATTGAACCCAAACAGGTACTACCACTCTCAGTCATAGTGGACCTGGAAGCAATGGTAATAAAGTGAAACTTCATATTCACTAAAGCTCCTGTACTGGAGCCTCACTATCAGACGCAGTTTAATGTCATTTACCGAACAGATATAAGAAGTATTACAAGAATACACAAATATGTCCCAACAGATGAAATGTACACATTGTTCACTGGGTTGGTGCCCAATTCATTAGGCCTTGTGCCACATCTAAGCAAAACATTTTATAAATTACTACACGGTATTCACTAGACAAGCAGTATGTAAAATGATGAATAAAAATCTTGTCTTACTTGGTTTAGACATGTGGCTTTACATTTCAATGCTGCAGCAAAATACTATCACTGGAATTGAACACAAAGTCTCTCTTCTGTTCAACAAACAGAGACAGTGAGACTGGTCTCATATATTTGAAGAACAGTGTCAAAAAAAGGTTTCTGAATTCTCATATGACCACATGACAATTTAGAAGGAAATCAATTATTTATTGTTTCCTTATAAAAGGAATGCCTATAGAATTTCCCTTTTATTTCAATGAGTAGTAGGGTAATGTTGGCCTCATCCCATTCCAGGGATTGAATTCACAGTCTGGTGATGTTTCTTTGAGAGCTCCTCAGATCTCTTAGCTTTTCTCTTAAATTTTTATGCCTCTGTCAAAATAATGATGCATGTTCAATACCTCTTCTCAGAAATCATATTCATTTGCTTTCATTTTCCTTTGGACTTTTTCCAACTTTGGTGAACATCAAAGAAAAACAAAATTTCAGAGAGAGTCAAAAGTTTTGCAACATTTTCGGATGCTTTTGCAAATTGTTGAGTGACAAATGACACTAGACTGTGAGATACCGAACTTGCTTGATACTCAATGTTCTACGGGGCAGATTTGTCTCTATGGCTTGGAACGCAAGCTGCAAGTCGATGGTTTTAAGTTTACCCAACCTTGTCTGATCTTTGAGGTTCTTGTAACCTAAACAAAATTTTTTGAACCATCTGGTTACTGTGATGGACTGTGCATTCACCTTTTCCCCAATAAATATTGCCCAGTCGGCTGGGGCTGTAGAATACACCGACTGCACCTCTGCAGAGGGCTAAGACCCCCCCCCCCCAACGGGTGTCCTGGATATGACACTAAACAATCTGATGGTGAGGTTCCAGCAGTGCTGGAGATTTGGGGAATGTGGAGTACCCCTTCATTGCCATTGCTCCTCGGTCCACTCTGGCCCGGAGTGGTGGCACCTGATAGGGCCCTATCTATGGGTTGAATAGAACTAACAGCATACTTATGCTAAACTGAACTGTTTGATTAAACTGAATAGCTTGAAATAGAAATGTTTTTGACAATTAAACCGTACTTACATTTAAACTGCGTGCTTCTGCTTAACTGAATTATTTGAAATAGAACTGTTTTTCTGAATTGTTACATATAACTGCTTGAATAGTTTGAAATAGAAATATTTTTGACAATTAAACTGTACTTATGATAAACTGAATTATTTTAAATAGAACAGATTATTTACATAAAAATGGATTTGGCATTAAATAACCTGCAAAGGTTGATATGCCATAAAACCCAATAAAACAAACCAAACCAATAAATATTTATAGTTGCTTCTGCAGCATTATGGCCCTGTTTGAACTCATAAAGCTAAAGTTCCTGAATTAGACTATATTACATATTCATCTGTGTGACTTTCAAACCAAAGATGGAATGAAGCTATATGCAATGAGTCAGCACACCAACTACCATAATACTACCTACCATAACTTAAAGTGCTTCAGTCAAGTGATATACAATCTGCAAACAAGCACATGCCAAAATATTGCAAAACTTTAGACTAATCTTAATAGAACAGAAAAAACAGCAAATTATCACATTTATGAGCTGTTTTAGGTTTTAACAAAATGCCCACCACTTCTATTTAACATGTGATTATAATCTTCTTATGACATTTTGATTTTGATAATTCATTGTTCTCTTTCAGTCTTCAGCAAACGAAGAAACTGTTGAAAGCACAGAACTCAGTATAGATGAATTGATGTCTCAGCTGAAGACAATTTAGATGCTGTTTCCAATGGACCATTTCTTTAAGAGGATTTATCTTTCCTGCTGCAGACAAAGGAAATGCCCAAGACTAATTATCTTGGATTGGGGGGGGGTAGAGTAAAAAAAAATAAAACAAAACATTTTTTGCTATTAACTCTACAACTTAAGACTTCAAAAGTTTATCAATGCCAAAACAAATTTTCTTTCATATAACTCGCTTGAAAAAAAAAATCAGTTGTGAACTTTAAAAAAAATTCTTTCTAAATAGAAGCAAACTTGGGATTACTCAAACCAAAAAACAACTGAAATGTTACAAAAACATGCTATTTATAAAATTCTCTGTATGAAATTTGTCTCTTTCTTTCTTTGAGGTTATGTCTTAATGATATACCGAGAGGTGAGGGGGATGCTAAATAAGCTTGTCTTGCAAACCAAGTGGCAGACTAAGTTTAGTAAATAAGTAAAAAAGTTGGTGACAGTAGGCGAGGGCAACCAGAAGGCTCCCTTTTCAGTAGCTACTACACCGCAGTGTAGGGGAGGGCACTACTCCTTTCCCTGGATTGCTCCACTTTACCCTTAATACGTACCTTGTATTGCTGAGAGTTAAGCAAGGAGATATCAAGTACCATTTTTAAAGTCTTTGGTATGACGCGACCTGGGGTTGAACCCAGGTCTCCTAGACCATTGGCAAACACCCTACCCACTAGGCCAATGAGCTGGTGCAAATTTAGTAAATATCTGCAATCAAAAAGTGAGAGTTTTTCCTTTGAAAACAATTCCTAGAAAATCCTTTGAAAAAATTTTGTTTTGAAAATGCTTTGTGATATCTCCCTCCTTAAAATTCACCGGGTTTTGATGCGGGTGGGGGGATAAACTAAGAAAATTCTTCTCAGAGATACAGCAAACCTTTAGAGACAAAGCTCTTGACAGAACAATGGTGTTGAACCCTTCCAGCCCTCAGATGCTCTGAACTGAACATAAAAGATATTCATCCAGTGTGTAGACATTTTTGCTAAAAGCAAGGGTGGGTAAACTGTACCGTGCAGCCCACTGGAACCACTAAAAAAATAAACTCTTGCACTTGAATCAAGACTAAATTCTTTTGATTTTAAAGATGTGACCCTTTGATAATTCATAACCCAGTGATGCAGCCCTCACACTAAAAAGTTTGCCCACCCCCTGCTTAAAGCTATTTCATCAAAAGAAAGTCTATCTTTCTTGTTGTTATTATTATGATGATAATCATCATCAGACATGGTTACCCTCTGCCCCAAAATGTCAAACTTATGTTGTAAAATATCACTCAATCTGAAATATTCAGGTTTGGATTTATCCAACTTCCCGCCAAGTCACATTTGACATGAAGTCATTTTATTGTTGTTTGGGACACGTACAAATTGAGACTCAATGTGTGGCCATAACAAAAAAATGTTGGATCACCTTTTGGGGTGCCAAGTGATAAACTTAACCCTTCTAAGCAGGTCACTACCATTTCAGATTGTCTAATTTGTGCATAAAAATATCACTAAGAAGAAAATATCACATAGAAAAAATAATCCTGGAAAAATCCTTCTCTGTCAATTAAAACCAGGTAAAGTAATTGTTGGAATTCTATTGTAAGGCTCAGTAGCAATGAGTCAGTGATTACGTGCATAATGAATTATGAGTTGAAGTGAGATAATGTCAACATCGGGACGTTCCACTATTCAAAGGTGGCCAAGTCCATTCCCTGGACAGTGATTAGTTGCTGGCCCAGTAAGTGGGCATATTAGTGTGTATATATACACCGGCTCGCTTCAGTCATGTTTCAGGTGTTATGGGTTCGGTATTGATTTAGTACCCATTCTACTTTTTGTCTGCCAGCTGGAGCCACTGAGTTGCTAAGTGTCGTTATTCTTGTTTATTCAGCACATTAGAGCAGTAATTTGTTTTGGTTTATTTGTGACACCCAACTAAAGATAACCCTGACCACTTTGCAACAATACAGGTGCATAAGACACTGTGCATCAACATGCATACAACACTACTCTGCTGGGTGTGGTCCTCTGCAATTGCACCAGTGGGATGTAGGCCAGCAGGGGGGTTCAATCCTTTGTCATGACCTCAAAGTGTATAACATCTCTTTCAACAGATCAGCAGTATTTGGTTTTTTTTTATTCAAAGTCAAAGCCAAAGCCAACCTTGGAGGAGGACAGTAGTGGTGCTATTTAACCCATAGCTGAGGGGAATAAAAGAGATTCATACCTTTCCTAAGGGTATTAATCTAAAAGTGAATGTAATAGCATGACCAGAGATCAAACTCACAACAGTACCCCCATCCAGCATGTTAGCCACTTCACTACGGTAACTACTCCACTGCAAGCTGTGGTTTTCTGACCAAAATCACCAAGATTGAAGATGACGACGCACAAAGGATTCAATGATGTAAATCTACATGCTTACAGGATTCAAATGTACATTTTTCTAGTGGGTTTTTTTGCAGTATCGAACAGTGGATGACTCAACTTCTCAACAAGATTAGAAGCAGATCATTTTCTTCTAAGTTTGGTGGTTTGTAAGTGACAAACAGGATAGCAGTTGCTTGTGTTTCTTAAGAGTCTGCCTGGTTGGAAAGCAATTGCTGTCTATTCCTCTCTTTTTCAGTCAGTTTCGACTGCCCTTCCAGCGAGAGAGCCTTTTTTTTTTTTATATATATATATCAAAATTATTTTAAAATCTTTTTAATGAAACAAGGATTCACCATCACTATTTTCTCAGCCGAAATAAAATTAATGTTCCGATAACAATCCATCTTGTTCAACAGATATAAGCCTACCTCTCGTTGTCAAATCTATTTGTAATTATTTTTTAACATAATTAATTCACTTTTTATCATTAAGGGTTTTTATTGTTATTTCCACAATGTTTCAGCTGATATGTCCTCCGGCCTTCTTCAGGTGTTTGTCTAACTCGGGAACCTACACAGAACTCCGAACTGTCCTTTATTGAATCTGCGGGGTGGTTGCCTGTTCTGATTCCATTAACCATAACTGGGTACAAGTGTTAAGTATTCCTGTATTGTTACTCACCTGCAGTCAGGATTAAACCTGCAACCTCCAAATGAGTGTCTCCTTAGAAGCTTAGGGAATCATTGCCTATAACCATTACTCTATGTAGGTTCCCAAGTTCAACAAACACCTGAGGAAGGCAGGAGGTCGTATCAGCCGAAACGTTGTGGAAATAATAAAGATGAAGACAATAGTCCAAAAACCTTTTAATGATAAAAATCAAGCTTCATCTCAGAAATTTTGACAACTAATTAATTTACTGTCTGTTTTCTCAACCTAAAGAAAACATACAATCCAACCTCTATTCAGTCAAATACAGTAACAACAATGCTGTTTTATAAAACTTTGTCACACCATCGGCATGGATCTTCCTGACCCTCTCCCGCCACCCTTATCTATCGTCCATTGGTTCCAGTAGGTCTTCAAGGCTACATTCTGTGTATGAGCATAGAGCTGTTGTATGTAGGTCCTAGCTAGACGTCCTGCCTTTGCTCGCCCATGTGAGGGCGTCCACAAGAGTACATCACTTATGAGTTCGTCCCTACTTCTCCAGCAGTGTCCCGTATGTCTGGTTCTTCTAACTTACAAATCAAAAATACTTTTTATTGGCTACCATAATTTTTTTTTTAATGAAATATACAATTTCAGATAAAAGAAAACACAAACAAAGAAAAAAATTATATATTTTATTTTATTTATACAGAAATAGTCAACACTGACCATTTGGGGTATCCATAAGTCTTAGAATTGTCCAGATCTCTTGAAGCTGGACTTTTATGGGGTGGAGAAAGAGAATAAAGTTGATGTTAGGAAGAACATTCCACAGTCAAGTGTGTTCTAAGAAGAAATCGTGAACATCATTGCTTCTCTTTGTTTATTGTGTCTTAATCATCATTTACTAATATAGTCTGAATGAGAAGTCTTACTGGTTGCCCCTGTGCCAAACTTGGTTAAGCAGAGTGTTTTAGGAATTTAGAATTTATCTGCATTAAAATAATTTTTCCATTTTTAGCCATACTGATTATCTGTGAAAGAATTGTTGCAAGTTTTTCATTTTTTTTTTGAGGTCATTTTCTATTCACAACGTTTGGAGTCCCTATGAACAATTAAAAACTGTTTTTGTCTATTTCCTTTATTTAATAAATAGTAGGTTTTAGTGATATCAATGTATATTGAGATCTGAATTTTATATTTTAAAGTAACAATGGCAAATTGCAGAAAGATTTCTATTAGAGTATTTTGGAGAATAAAATAATGACCCTATTATCTTTGCAACTTAGTGTTGGGTCTGCACCACACTCACCCTAATCATTATAGTTTCACAAAATTCAAAATTTAATGCTAATTATAGTTCTTATTAATTCTAAAAACAATGCATATCAGACCTTTTGGCCCACAAAAATCAGCCTTTAAACAAATCAAAATAATTATACACGGTCTCGTAATACACCACATTTACATATAAATTTCATACGCAATGCAGTACTCTATATGGAGCAAAAGTTCTATAATAGTTTAATTTATTTGAATATCTTATGCCATTTTCCCATCATAATATTTGAAGTCAGCATTTTTTCCTTCTTTACACCAGAATGCTAAACAATTTTACATATCTTTTGTGCTGCTGTTATTGATTAAGCCTTCAAAGAGATCAATCAAAACTCAAAGCAATTTTGATTTACATGATGAGGGGGTGGGGAACATCCAGAGAGCAAATTATTTTTACCTTAACATTTAAATTGATTGCATAGATTTTGGATAGAAGTGCAAAATGCATTAAGAATCACCTGCATTATTAACTGACAATCAAGTTTAAAATTGTCAGCTATTCAAAGAGGAAATATCTCAGCAAGGATATTGCCTTGTTTACCAAAACTTCTCTCATTCCCCAATGATACCTACATCAGAAAAATTAGGTTAAAAAAAACAAAATAAAAAGTTCGGCTTTGGGTCACCCTGAACGTGCTTTTAACCTGGATTCATTCAATTACCAAAAGTACCCCTCAAAAACATAGTGAACACAGCTTCTGGCTGAGCGTGGTGACTTTTAAAGAAACAACAAATTCACTCCATATTCTAAAGTGTATGCAAGTGTTCTGAGATGAAGTGAAAAAGAGATTCTGTTCTTGCTGATAGCTTTCTAAGGCTACTGTTACTTAATGGTTGTTGGTGATTAGAAAATTTAAAGAAGTTTGGTTTAATATCAGCTGTCACCCTTACCCTCCAGGAAACTAGCCAAGAAAAAGAGATGTGTCTTCTATGTCTAATTATTCCATATACATATGAACTACTACTTCCTAGTTAGACTTAATTTACCAAATCCACAATGACAATAAATTTCTTATTTACATACAGATGTTATCTTCATATTATAGCAGTACTCCTCTTTCCCTCAAACAAACACACACACACACATGTATAAAGTATTGCACAACTAAGAATTTAATTACCCATTAAGATTTTATTTAGGACTTGTTTTCATTTTAAATGGACCCTTTAGTATTTTAGTGGAAAATTGGATTATTTTTAAAAATCAAATATTTTTAAATGACAACTTTGAAATAAATATCTAGATATAAAGTGTCTGAAAAGTAACCAAACTTTTTAAAAACAGAATATATCAGTGGTTAAAAAACAACAACAAATAAACCGCATCATCATACCATATTGGTTAATAAATAAAGTACTGAGTGTGTGGAGCGTGATTATCACCCCCCGCCCAATCTTTAGGAAGTTGTTTCATATTATTGAAACCAGCCTATGAGGAGGATTACTTGAGCCATCTACAAATGTCTCCAGTGGTACCAGCAAAGATGATCCTAAACCTGGGTGACCATAAACACAAAGTACATGCTGGAATCTGCAGAAATCATCACTTGGCTGCCTTACTCTCGAGATTTAGACCTTGTAGACATTTTTTTTTGTGAGTATATTGCCATAGCTGAAATCCATCTTGAAAGGTTTCATATTGAAGAGGAAAATGTACTATTCCTCAAAAACCAACTTCCAAATGCATTCTAGAATTTCAAAAAACATTGGCAATTGGTTTGGTTTCTTTGTTTAATGGCATATTAACCTTCATGGGTTATTTAATGCCAAAGCCATCCTTCTAGAACAGTAAAAGTAAAAAGTAAGTTAAGTTGGTGACCAGAAGGCTCCCTTTTTAATAGCTACTACACCAAGGAGTAGGGGAGGGCACTACTCCTTTCCCTGGATTGCTCCACTTTACCCTTGATACATACTTTATATTGCTGAGTGTTGAGCAAGGAGCTGTTAAGTACCATTTTTAAAGTCTTTGGTATGACGTGATGGGATTGAACCCAGGTCTCCCTGACCATTGGCAAACACTCTACCCATTGGGCCAATGAGTAGTGGTACCATTTAACCCATAACTGGGCAGATAAGGAGGTTCATACCTTTACAAAGGGCATTAACCTAAAAGTGAATGTAATAGTACAACTGAAGTTTTAATTCACTACAATATCGCAGTCCAGTGGGTTGACCACTACACCACATGGACCACCCACCATTTAAGTTATCTAATCGCTTAACAATGAAGAGTTATCAACTAAACAAATTTATCAGCCAGGCACCACACTCAAGTCATTAACTATTTGTAGTAGGAGCAATATTTTCAAATTTTTAACAACTTATAAAACCTGAATGAGGCCATTAATGAAGTTAGGAGGAGAAATGGTATGGTCAGTACAGTGGTATTGTGCAAAAGTTGGAAAACAGGGTTGTTAGAAGAATGTCCCCAACACCAGGCTATCCACTTAGTTTATTTGGTCAGTGGTTAGCAAGGCCAAGGTCCATATATGATTAAATGAAGGGAAGGAAAAGCTTGAACTACCGAAGTCAACAATTCAATAGTTGAAACTTTCTTCTTCTTTCAAGGCCTTCAAGGTGTTACTTGCAAGCTTTTGACAGTAAGACCTGGAAGCAAAAAAAAAACAAAAACAAAAAAAAAACAAATCATTAGGCAAAAGGGAGTCAGCATTTGAACAACAATAAGAAAGGAGGATGTTATTAGGAATCTTATTGAGTTGTCAAGGCAGGAAAAATATTCAGTGCCTAACAAATATCAGGAAGATCTTTTTCTATTGAAAAAGAGACTTTCGTAAATATGTTATGATGTCCAGTCTACATGCCATGGATACTACTGCAAGCTGCATTTGATAATGCACCATGAGAGCAGCAGAAATTCTGCTTTTACGACAGTTCATCACAGACTAGAGTTAAATCAAAATTTTTATAAAATCCATTTTAAGTGAAACTTTGGTAAATTTTTCTCTCCACCTCCATAATCAGATTATTCTTCATTTTTTCCAATCTATCTTAAAATTTTCTTACACTGATAAAAGCTTTCATTGACAATGTATTTTATGATGGTCAACTGACTACCTACCCTGAGTAATTACTGAGGGCACTTGCATATATATAATTAAGCTGGCCAACCGTAGTCGACCCGAAGGCTCCCTTTTCAATAGCTACTACACCAAGGTGTAGGGGAAGATGATACTTCTTTCCCTGGGTTGCTCTGCTTATCCTTGATCCATACTTTATACTGAGTGTTAAGCAATGAGGCATCAAGAACCATTTTGTTAGTCTTTGGTATGACTAGACCCTTGTTGAACACTAACCATTATGCCAATGAGGCAGTATTTTATATATGAATCACAGGAGAGATTATTTAGTTATTTAAGAAATACATAAGCCAATCCTGACATTTACTTTTCAAAAGATTCATATATTTGACATGCAAAGCAAAGGGATCAATTCTGGCAGAAGGAAACAGAAGTGACTCTCCATTTTTTATACTACAAAAAATACAGTAAATTATATTTCTTTAGTTTGTTTCTTTGTAAATTACAAATGTACTAAAAAGTCAGGGATCAATTTTATTATAATTTAACAATGTAAACTGATCACCCAATTTTCATTATGCAAAAGTTTTCTACTACAGTATTTTTTATTATCATGAGGGAAAATTGTTCAGGTGGCAGTTGAAGTAGAATTTTTCTACATGTGATTTTACAAGGTTCTTTCTAAGACTAGAATTGAAATCACCATCTTCTTTTTTTTCCATACCAAACAAAGTCTAAATCAACCAAAATCATTAGTGAAAGAAGAATCTGTCTAATAATTATTTACAATGGGTTTAGGAGTAAAAGTGACTACTAACATTCTGGGGTTGATATTTGCTGGCTGTTACGTACACATAAGCCAAAAGTGAACAGGAAGAGAGAGGAGGGGAAGAAAAGCCCATAAAATGTTTTCCAGTTGGAAATAAGAAACTAAGAATGTCAACATATCTGTTTCAGAAAGAAAAAACATTCACAGAAAACCTTTTACTAAGTCTCCAACATTTTATGCATTATCACCATTCGGTTTTCCTACAGTTAGATAGACATTTTCGTTATGACCTATTGTTGACGATAGTTTATGAGCAAAGAACCCAATTTGTAAACTCTTTACTCCATATGTTAAATAAGTTCACACCTTTCTAAATATATTTTTTGACAAAAATTTCTTTGGATTATTAAATAATGAATACCATAGTTAATAGATAATGCAAAAAAGAAAAATTATTTTCTTTTTAGAAAAGTTTTAAGAGCAGAGAGTTCAATTTGCAGTTTACCCAACCCCTCCTCTATACAAGCAAGATGCAACACAAGGTCAGTTTTTTAAAGCAGAGGACAACTGGTTTGAATTCAAAGTTTTCCTTCTCCCAGACCATTTGCCATACCAAGGTTAAAGAGCTTAGTCTGCAGGGAAGAAAATAGTTGGATGCATACCTTTCCCAGAATTGAACTCTGGCCTCTGAGTTCATTTCCCATGACAATAATTGTAATACTACAAGTGCTTCTATTTCAGTTTGCAATATAAGTTCATGTTAAAATATCCCCTGACATTATGTATAGTGTTCAAATACTGCCCCCACTCATACATTTGGAAAAACTTTTTTTGATAATCTGAAGAAATTAAAAAAAAAATAAATAAATAACAAATCTCAAAGAGTGGGAGCTCATTTCAAAATTTTTCTGCCTCTTAGCCTTATTCATCATGACTTTAGCATACTGATGAGAAACAAAGAGATCAGTTTATTAAGTCTTACAATCCATGGATAATAAGTTTCTAATTGTAATCTATAAATATTGTCTTGGAGTTAAACTTGATCTAGTCTTACAAGAATCTTCAAGAGAAGCTTGTCTCATTCCACATGGCATTTGATGAGGTGGCACAATGCATTTTACCTGCCGAGTTCTGAAGAAAACTCTTATAAATTCTGCCTAATGGACAGTCACATCAATGTGATTAGAACCCCTTACACAAGACAGCCATAGCAAGCTTGAAAAAGCCTGTGACAAACAATGAACAACTCCACCATACTACCACCATTTTTCCTTGGGTATTAAAAGGCCAAATCCACATTTGAATGGGAATCATAACGAAAAAATATCTAAAAAATATTTAGCATTTAATTAAGGTAGAAAATGGAGTTGTCAGTTGATGTGTGGATAAATTTTATCGAAAGATGTTGGTAATTTTTACTATTTACTTAAAATTGGAACCTTTTTAAAAAACCAAACAAGTTGATAATTGGTTTTAATGAAGTTTCATTTAACTGAAATTATCCTAACATATTACCTCAGTCCTATAATAGTTGTTATCTTTAGTGTATGAAATTTTTATACAAATGTACCAACTATTATGAGATAGAAACAGTAATTATGTTCTAATTATTTTGAATAAGGAAAATTTCAAAAAGACAATATCAAATCCAATATTTCAAAACCTCACTTAAATCTAAAAAAAAATTTCTGTACGATACAAATTGCACAAGGGAAATAACTCATATCAATGAAATTTTAAATTAAAAATTTTTATACAACACATAATTGAAATACTGTAATTTTTATGCTTTTTGACAGATTTTTTTAAAGTACTATTTTTAAACTTGGTATGTTTTTATCACATCTACACAACAGCTATATAATAACAACAAAAATAAGATTTTCTTCAATAAAAACTTTCCAGTTTAAATTGAAATTTTGAATTAAAATGTTGATTTCATTTCCAGATAATCAATGTCCTTTAAATGAAGTGACAGCAACTTTCTATGGATTGACTGACAATTTGTTCCCTTGTTCTTTATAGAAGTACAAACAGTTTGACATTCGACAACTAAATTTGATCAGATAGCATGTTTAAAGTAAATTTATCAAAACATTTTTTTTTTCCAATAAGAAATTGAACAGTTATTGCCCACAACCTCAAACAAAAGGTATGTATGTATATATGTGTAACACTATGTAGGTGGTCCGCCAAGCAGACGATCCCTTTGTCTGTTTTGGCACGAAACCAGACAAAGGGTTCGGACTTGAGATCTTGATGTGACCGGAAGTAGGAAGGGAATGCCAGTCAGGAGTTGGACAAAGGGACTGAGAAGCAGGAGTTGGGAAGGATGACGCGAGTGGCGGTCGACACTGGACAGTAAAAGTGACCAGTCGGCATGAGTGAGTCCAGGACCAGTGAAAGAAGACTGATCAAGATGGGTTGGCATTCCTAGTAGCGTTGTAGAATTTTCGCTAGAATCCATGCTAGCATTAGTCTACATATGCACATAGAAAATGCAGAATGTTACATAACTCCCTCTCTTGCACCTTGAGTTAACCCAAGTATTTTGTTCTTTGTTCTCTTTCCTCCCACTCCCTTGATTGTATTTCTTGTAGCTATGAAGAAATGTACGATACCCCTATCGGAACCACTAGTTGATCACCGGCCGTAAAGAGAAATGGTTTCGAAGAGGTTGACGTATTTGTGGGGCCGAGGGGGTATTGTCACATATGTATGTGTGACGGGGGGTGGGTATCATCAAGGTTTAAATTGCATTTCAATAGGCAGAGTACAAAAAAACAAAACAAAAAGTGACTGTATAACTGTATATTGTCATATTGGACTGAAATACTTTACTGCAGAAGGAAGAGACAAATAATCTCGACTTGATTTAATAGAACTTGATACAGGCAGAATACAGATCTCATGTATTTTCTCGGGTTTATCTGAGAAATAATACGAACAAAACCTGATGGGCATTACTGGGGAAATAAGGGTAAACTTATAAGTAATTTTCTTCTATGAACTCCAAGACATGGACACACCAGTATTGGCCAACCAGTAAAAACATACATTCATCAGCTCTGTGCAGATACTGAATGCTGTCCAGCGGATTTACCAAGAGTGATGGCTGACAAGGAAGGATGGCGAGAGAGAGTCAAAGAAATCCGTGCTGTCAGCATGCCTTCATGAAGGCAATAATGATGCATACACCAGACTCCACAACAAAGAACCTTTCAAATTTTTAGTCGATCAGTACAGACAGGACTTCAGTTAAAATTGAATCTAAAATTTTGAAAAAAATTTTTTTCTATCTAAATATTTTGAGTTTTGTATTCTAGAGTTGATTTTTTATTTTAATATGTTTGCTACAAACATTGAGACCATGGTTAGAGATTATTCATTTAAATATTTATATGTTGACATCAAAAGATTTAATGATATCATTATTATCATTATTGTTTTGATAGTAGTATTGAGGATGAGATTTAGGTATTTCATTCTTTTTTTTAATATATATTAAAAAAAAAGAAAAAAAAGCCCAAATGTAAACCATAAATAAAAATTAAAAATATAGATTTAAGAATTTTGAGATAAAACAATTAACAAAAATAAGATGATTTTCATGGGCATAGACTGATAAGTCTAATTAGTTTTGATTTAAAAAAAAAAAATTTTTTTAATTCAAATTACAAAAGAAGAAATACAAGATTTTTAAAAAATTTAACAATGGAAAACAATTGACACTATGTTGCGGAATGTGTTGTCTGGGGAAAAAATTTAAAAAAATAAAAGCCCATTAACGTGTTTCAAGTGATTTTTTTCTCATATTCAGGGAGACTTTTTTTTCAGCCAGATAGAATTTTGAATAAGCACAAAAATCAACCATCAATGGTTTAAGATATTATAAACATTCAAATTATTTACAGAGATGTTTGTGTACAAATGATTTTCAAGAACATCTTCTGTGGGCAGATATTAACAAGCAAGTTCTAGGCTACCATAAGTAAAGTTGGCGACCTTAGTTGAGGGTGACCTGAAGGCTCCTTTTTTAATAGCTACTACACTGAGGTGTAGGGAAGGGCACTACTCCATTCCATGGATTGCTTCACTTTACCCTTGATCCTTACTTTATAATGGTAAGCGTTAAGCAAGGTGATATCAAGTACCATTTTTTGAGTCTTTGGTATGACTCAACCTGGGATTGAACCCTGGTCTCCCAGACCTATTAGCGAACACTACTCATTAGGCCAATGGCCCGGTTAGGCTACCATAATGCAACTCAATTTGATATTTCTCTCTCTCTCTCAAAAAAAAAAAAAATTTATAAGATCCTAAAGAAATTGGTGTGAGTTTGATAACTGACCTACAAAAATTGACATGGATTAGCAGCTTTATTTTTCAAATGGAAATTCTAACTCATCTAAAATTTAAACAAAATACCCAACTATTAGAATTTACATTTGTTATGATGTGAATGGTATGATTTCAAGCACAAAACATTTGATTATATCTTTTATAGATTCCTTTTACATCAGAGCAAGAACTCTTTAGACAAAAAGGGTGGAGTTAGAGCTATTTATCACTCATTTCACTTTTAAAAATGCTACAAATTTAAGTCAATAATTGTCCACAGGAAAACCAGACATTGTCCAGGGCTTCTCAAGATTGTCATAGTTTTTTGAACATTTGGTTTTCAGTATTATGAAAATACTTGAGAAATAGTTCAAAATGACAAGCAGGAACAGAAAAAAAAAACAAAAAAAAAACTCTTTACCCCATCACACGATTCAATGAAGTAAAGTGAAAGATGGGGGAATAATTTTTCCTCATTTGAGAAATCATTGATATCTGATTTATTACCAATTTTTTTC
Organism: Sepioteuthis lessoniana; assembly: GCA_963585895.1. Lineage (NCBI taxonomy): Eukaryota > Metazoa > Mollusca > Cephalopoda > Myopsida > Loliginidae > Sepioteuthis > Sepioteuthis lessoniana. Next base: position 65,603,846 of record OY757930.1, on the reverse strand, counting down.
CTCCTGCTTATCAGGTAGTGTTTAAACAAGCAATCTTGTAAAATGATTTTCTTTATGGACAAAATTCTATAAAAAGGAATTGAAAATGCACATTAGAAGAAAAAAAAAAAGATGGTTAAAAGCTCCAAAGGTCTTTGCATATACAAACCTGAGATATGTCGTTGTTATAGGCTGAATAAGTGATAAGTACATTAAAAATATTTTTCCTGGCATTTCCCTGCTGACGAATGTATCAATTGGATATCAAGTAAATAAAAATAGAAATTCTTTAACATCATTTTATTTTTATCTCAGATGATAACCTATTTATGTATATTTAAATAAAAATATTAGGGCCTTCAAACAAGAAAATATATCACTATTTTCTGTTTTACTGATTAATTAATCAATCACACATAAAGAAATATGGATTTGAAAAAAGAAAATTTAAAGTTACCAGAACTTAAAATAAACTACAAAATTATTCATAATCAAAAAGAAAAAAAATTTCATAGCAAAAAAAGATTTTTTTGTCTTTTTAAAGTGCAACTATATTTAAGGAAAAATTTGTTTCCTTATTATTCATTTTTTTAAATTATTTTATCTTTGGTAAATGTGGCAATGTATTGAAATTAGTTCTTACTATTTTTCATACAAAGAAAAATAAATTATCAATATTTGCTGTTATCTTAAAAAGTTTTATGTTTACTCTTTCATTTTTATTGAGACACCAGTGGGCTAGTTGAATCACATTTTCAGCCTTAAAACATTATGTTTGCTGAATATACAAAACTTTAAAACAAACAAACCTGACAGTGAAAGAGTTAAGCAGATATACTTAAGCAGCAAGATATCCTTAAAAAAAACAAAAAAACCCCAACACATTTCTATGTAGATTTAAAAAACAAAGATCAAAATTTCCTTAAAAGATAGTTGATTTTTTTTTCTGCCATTGCTCAGTAAATTGAAAATTGAATATGTTTTAGCCAAAATTATATTGAATAAATGTGAAATGTATTAAACTAATTTCTTTTTTTATATTGATAGAGAAAAGTAAATTATCCATGTTATTTGCTCATCTAAAAGGATTTCTGGGTACTAAATTTTGTAAAAAAAAGAAAAAAAAAAAAAGAAGAGTATTTAAATAGCAACATAGTGAAACAAAATTCACTTCAAAAATTAAAAATGAGATCAAAATTTAATAGAATGTTTTTTTGGTTTTTTTTTAATTCTATATTTCAATGTTGACAATATTTTCTTAAAAATTAAATAATTAAACCCTAAAATTAGTTTTCCTTTCATCAAATCCCTCACTGTTGCTGAATTCAATTAATTAATTGAATCAACAATAAAACTTTTTTAAATGTTTAAGAGGGGAAAAAAAAAACTTTCCTCAAATCATTTTTTTGCAATAATAAAAAAATATAGCAATCCAACATTTTGTTCTTTTTCTTTTCTTGGAGAAAAAAAGTTTCTCCTAGAAACTTTCAGGTATTTTACAAGTACAAAAATGTACTGTCAACAAAAATTCCCAAGGTCTAAAGGGCAGCATTCTCAGAAACAATTAAGTTGCTCAAGCAGTTAGTAACAGATGACTTCATAAAAGGCTTGAGTTGTTCAGCTCCTCACCATAAAGATTTCTTTTTGTGGGTTTTCCAAGTAGAAAAGGGGATCAGAGATGATGAAGATGAAAGACTTGCTCAACAATTAAATGGTTGTTTACTCGTTTGAATTTGCATTTATACAACAAAATTTCTTACCAAAGAAGAGAGTCACACATCTTGGATTTTATAAGTACAATAATGCACTGTTGGAAATGCGGCAAAGAATATCTTGCCAAACATCTGGGTAGATTCATTTAAGTCATGAATCCAATACGAGGCTTTTATGAAAGCAGAGACAGAAAATAGTTGTTCTTTTTTCAATACAAATATCAGAACAAAGGCCAAATTTGGTGGCGCCTTCTTTTTTCTTTGGATCTTTCCTGAAGATTGAGTTTGGGTGGGTGGATGTTGGAGATCTACACTGTTTATGTCAGAGGTTAGAAGGGTTGGTGAATCCTTTTCTGCCAGGTCATTTATTTCTTCTTTGACTCCTCTTTTTTTTTTCTTTTTTTCCAAACATCTATTGAAAAAGAAAAAAGATAAACAAGAAATTCTAGAAACAATCTGATATTTTAAAACAAAACCTGAAAGTCTCATACAAAAATTCTTTCATTTCTATTATTTTCATTTGGTTGGTTTTATAGAATGTCTTTACTAATTGCATATTTAATGTGAAAGTATTTTTTTTCAAACGATCACATGATTTAAAATAGCTAATAATAATAATCCTTTGTAGAGCTCAGTCAGCTGGGGCTGTAGAATACACCAACTGTGTCTTTGCAGAGGAGTAAGACTTCCCGAATGAGTGTCCTGGATATGGCAGTAAACCATTTGATGGTGAGGGTTCAGTAATGCTGGAGCTTTGGGGAATGCAGAGTATTTCTTCATTGCCATTGCTCCCAGATCTAATCTGGCCCAGAGTGGTAGCACCTGATAGGGTCCTATCAATGGGTCAAATAGGAATTGTTTGATCATTTAACTGTGTGCAAACAAATGACCGAAGTTTAAATAAATTGTTGGTGATACATAGCAATACTTGGAACCATTTAACTGTGTACAAAAGAATGAGCTTAGGCTCATTTAAAAACATTATCAACAAAATGTGTTTTCAAATCCTATATATTTAATATATAAGTATGAAGAGGATTTGACATTAAATAACCTCCAATGGTTGATCTGCCATCAAAACTAACCTTTGTAAATAATTACAGCTTCTTAATACAAATACCTTGCATGCAGTTATAGAGTTTTAAGTAATTTTATCTAATAATAATTATATTTGCAGAATTATATCCTTTTGGAAGCACTTGTGATGTGACAATTATCAATATAGGCAGTGGAAATGGCAACTCAAGTTCAAATTCGGAACGAATACTAGAAATCATTCAAATGTGCTCAAATAAATGAGTTTGGGTTTTTTCAACATCTGACCTCCTCACTCAGCTTACTTGGTCATCGCTAATCAAGCGAGGGCTCGTATCCACCAAGTAGTGGACATCTGTAATCTGTCCATATTAAAGATTAGAAATAATACTTATTATACAAAATAATATAAAGTAAAGTTAGCGACCATAGTCGAGGGTGACCCGAAGGCTCCCTTTTCGATAGCTACTACACCAAGGTGTAGGGGAGGGCGCTACTCCATTCCCAGGATTGCTCCACTTTACCCTTGAACCGTACCTTATAATGCTGAGTGTTAAGCAAGGTGGTATCAAGTACCATTTTTAAAGTCTTTGGTATGACTCGACCTGGGATTGAACCCAGGTCTCCCGGGCCATTGGCGAACACTCTAACCGCTGGGCCATGGCACAAGGCCGGTAATTTGAGGGTAGGGAGATGATGCTAATCAGCGCAATCTTAACATAAACATAACTGGTAATATTCACTGATCCAAACTCGCTAATTTGTTTGGAAACACTTTCAAACTGCTATCTCCAAAATAATCACCCTAGTCCGTCGCCTATGTACATATACTGTGATGGGGGCTGATGATAAACATTTGCCTGTTTTATGGGTAGCAGCTTTGTCGTTAATGCTGTTGCAGAGCCGATAAGCACGTCGACCCAGCAAATTATTTAAGTTATGTTAACATTTCACATAGCGCTAATAGCATTGGGAAAGGGATGAATCCAATTATTCTCCCTTCAGCTATAGATAAATATTAAAGCAAACTACTTTAACCTTCTTATGGCAACCAGCTGAGAAGGAAAACTCTGAATTCAAGCCAGTTGTAGATCTAGAGAGAGATGATCTCAGCAAGGCAATTCCTACCCAAAATATGCTGCATGAGTAGCACCAACACAAACAAACCAGGTTATGAGACCAGCAAGTGAGAGATATGGTTTTAAGTATTCCAATCTAGTATCAATAATTTGCACACAATTATATGGTTTCAAGTAACAAATAATAATCCTTATTAGACAATCACAGCTTGGGGTAATTATTCTTAATACAAATAATTTGCACACAGTTATATGGTTTCAAGTATTTCTATCCAATACAAATAATTTTCAAACAAATCTATTTGAGCTATGCATAAGACCCTAACAGGTACTACCACTCCAGGTCAGAGTGAACCTGGGAGTAATGGCAATGAAGGGATATTACACACACTCTCCAGAGCTCTGGAGCTGGAGCCTCGTCACTGGATATAGTTTAGTGTCAGAGCACCACTTTTTTGTTGGGGAAGGGGTCTTACTTCTCTGCAAAGGATTACAGATGGCATAATCAAAGCCCCACCAACAGAGCAGCTAATAGTTTTTATGTAAAAGTTACTTAGCAAGAAGTTACAAAAAACATTCACCAAATTCATTTAAGTTTTTATTTATTGATCTTGAGTAAACTTTCTTTCACACATTGATTAATACTACATCTGTACCATAATAAGGAGTACATTTGCATATAAATTCCATGTGCTATAATCAAACAGGTGACATCTCCATACTAGACGGAACCTCTCTAAAACTAGTAGACAAATTCACCTACCTAGGAAGCAGCGTCCCATCAACCGAAAAAGACATCAACACGCGGCTAACGAAGGCATGGACAGCTATTGATAGGCTATCGATCATATGGAAATCAGACCTAACTGATAAAATGAAACGCAGTTTCTTCCAGGCAGCTGTTGTATCAATACTGCTGTATGGATGCACTACATGGACGCTGACAAAACGGCTGGAGAAGAAGCTAGACGGCAATTACACAAGAATGCTGCGAGCAATATTTAATAAGTCCTGGTGACAACACCCCACAAGACACCAACTATACGGCCACCTACCTCCCATCATGAAAACTATCCAAGTTAGACGAACCAGACATGCAGGACACTGCTGGAGAAGCAGGGATGAGCTCATAAGTGATGTACTCCTATGGACCCCCACATATGGCTGGGCAAAAGCAGGACGACCAGCTCGAACATACATTCAGCAGCTATGTGAGGATACGGGATGTAGCCCTGAAGACCTGCCAGAGGCGATGAACAATAGAGAGAAGTGGCGAGAGAGGGTCTGGGGTATCTGTGCTAGCGGCACGACTTGATGATAAAACATGACAACTATTATGGGACAGAGAGATGCCTCATATCATATGACAGTAATCAATGAGGCCAAAAGAGCATTGTTAGTGAGTTTGATCCTTTATGAATGCTTCATACTACTGATTGGTTGGTTTTGACCGGCTCATTGGCCTAGGGGATAAAGTGTTCACCAATGGTCCGGGAGACCTGGGTTCAATCCCAGGTCGTGTCATACCAAAGACTTTAAAAATGGTACTTGATACCTCCTTGCTTAACACTCAGCAATATAAGGTATGTATCGAGGGTAAAGTGGAGCAATCCAGGGAAAGGAGTAGTGCCTTCCCCTACACCTCTGTGTAGTAGCTATCGAAAAGGGAGCCTTCTGGTTGCCCTCGACTACGGTCGCCCTCGACTACGGTCGCCAACTTTACTTACTTTATGTTAAAGTCAGTTTAACAATTATAGTCTCCAGTTAGATACAAAAAATGTATCTTCCTAATTATTTTAGACAGGTAAACACTTCATATTTAGTTGCAATATCGACATCTTGGGTGGCGTAATGGTTAACAAGCCTGACTAGCAAACCTTCTCAAGTGAGTTAGAGTTTCATTGGGTTCCCCATCCATTCAGCCTTTGTGCCACAAAAAGCTTTGTAAATTACTACTTAGTTGCAATATAAATGTTTTAAGAGTCAATGTATTAACATAACTAACAATCATTTTAAACATTATCTCAAACAAAACTGTTTGACTCATAGGAGGGATCTGAACAGATACTACCACTCTGAATAAGAATGGACCTGGGAATAATGGCAACAAAAGGTGTGACTCCACATTCACCAGTGATCCAAAAAGTAAGCCTTACTCTCAGATGCAGTTTAGTGTCATACTCTTACTTCGAGCCTTGTGTCAAACTAAGGCAAAATAAAAAACAACTGCTATAGGATAGATTGGTTTGGTTTGATGGCATATCAACCATTGTAAGTTATTTAATGCCAAATCCTCTTTATACATACATACTAAATATATGATTTGTAAATACATTTTGTTGATCACATTTTTAAATGAACTTGAGCTCTTTCTTTTTGCACACAGTTAAATGGTTTTATTGCTATGTAACAGTAACAATTTAAAATCAGTCATTTCTTTGCACACATTCAAATGGATATATATTTATGGTTGGAAAGAGAATAGTTTGTAGGTAATTTCATTTTTAAATGAATTAAAACTAATTTGTTTGCACTCTAGTATTGCTATTGTTTCTACACAGTTAAATGGTTTCAATTATTGCAATATAACATTAATATTTCTATTCAATATTAAACAGGTTACATTAATAATTCTATTCAACACTATTCATTCATTAATCACAGTTAAATAATCAAACAGTTCCATTTTTAACAATTTGATTTAACATCAGTCATTTGTTTACACACAATCTAAACAGTTCTATTTGACCTATAGATAGGATCCTATCAGGCACTACCACTCCAGGTCAGAGTGGACCTGAGAGCAATGACAATGAAGGGGTATGCCACATTGCCTAAAACTCCAAGGACCGGAGCCTCACAATCAGATAATTTAATATCATATTCAGGACACTCATTGCAGTTAGTATTCTACTAAGCTGATTATAGGATAGAGGTAGTAACATTTTTTTAAGTCATTTGTAAATTACCAGACCTGATAGAATAAAATACCTTATTTCTGATATGTGCATAAAAGTTATTATAATCCAATGTTTAACCATGACAACTGCAGCAGAATATCTTCGCATACAGCTTTAAGGCTAGAACTGATGGATAGGAGGTGGGGTTCTTCTTACAAACACAAGTAGATACTCCAGCATGCTCTCAGCTACAGAGAGCAAACTGACATTTTAGTTTGACAAATTTTATAATTATCAAGTGACTCATCTTTTACCCTTAAAACGAGAGGCACAAAAATCAATAGAAGAAACTGTGGATCCCTCCAACCCACAAGCAGTGAAACATTGGGAAATATTCTCCTGTTTCTTATCCCTTTTTAAGTGGGGCTTTGTACCCAATGACACAGTTCATTTATTCTGATTTAACCCTTTTAATGCAGTGTGTGCAACTGCAGCAGAATTCTGTGGCAAACTGTGTGCAATACAGCAGAATTTTTTATGTCATACAGTGTGCAACTACAGCAGAATTTCTCAGGTCATTGTGTGCATTATAGCAGATTTTCTCATGTGATACTACATGAAACTAGAGTGGAATTCCTTGAGCAACTACAGTCAAATTACAGACTATGTTATGTGTGCTCTTCCCTATTTTTGCTCCCAGTGGGCAAACCTGAATATGGTTTCAATAGATGGGTGGACTTAAAAGTTTAAAAGTAATGTTTTTGGAAACTGTCACTATGCTAGAAAATGGGGCACTAAACTGAAAGGATTAACAGAAATGTTGGAATGGAAAAATCATAAATTTAATGATCAATTGATTTTAATGGAATGTCACCTTGTCAGAGGTTATTTTATGCCCAGAGTTTTAGGAATTGTGTACATTATTTGTCTAGTTTTTTAAAGTTTTCTTTTGCAAATGGTTATATCATTTTACTTATCTTATACAAATAATATGTAAACAAATCCATTTGACTCATAGATGGGACTCTAACTGGTATTAACAGTCTGGTTTCTGGAGGTGCCCGTGGTGTAATGGTTATCATCGTAGGAAATGAACACGGCGACACGAGTTCAAATCCTGGATGAGACAGATTGCATTTCACATAGCACTAATACCCTTGGGAAAGGTATGAATCCAATTATTCTCCCTCCAGCTATGGGTAAATAGTAGGACAGACTAGGTTCTTCAGCCCTGGTGAGGCAACTAGTCTAGGAAAAGGAAAACTCTGAATTGAAACCTGTGAAACTCCGCTTAAGAATTGACCTTGTGTCATATCCTGCCCGAGCAGAGGGGTTGGTAAATATGATTACCAGTCTGGTTTGGTTTGGTTTGGTGGTATATCAACCATTATAGGTTATTTAATGCTCAATCCTCTTTATATACATATATTGATAACAGTCACAATTTAACATGAGTCATTTGTTTGCACACAGTTTGTTCTATTTGATCCATAGCGAGGACCCTATCAAGTGCTACCACTCTGGGTCAGAGTGGACCTGGGAGCAATGGCAATAAAGAGGTACTCCACATTCCCCAAATCTCCAAAGCCGGAGTCTCACCGTCAGATAAGTTGTCATATCCAGGACACTCATGGGGGGGGTGCTTGCCTCTCTGCAGAGATGGAGTCGGTGTATTCTACAGCTCCAGCCGATTGGGCTTTACCAGAGTGGGTCAGAGTAGACTTGGAAGTAATGGCAAAGGAGGGGCACTCCATACTCCAGAGGCATTCATGATGTAATCGTTATCATTATAGGAAATGGACATGGTGACCAGAATTAAGATCCTGGTCAAGGCTTTTTTGCATTCCATGTAGCACTAATACCCTCAGGAAAGGCAAGAATTCAACTATTCTCCCTCCAGTTAGGGGTAAATAGTAAAGCAGACTGGGCTCTTTAACCTTGGTATGGCCACCGATCTACGAGAGGGAATGTTCTCAAATTCAAACATTATATGAATGGAGATGGAGACCACCTTTGGTTGAATGTATGTATCGTGTGGGTTTAAACCACATCAGGTGAATGCCTTCTCTTGAACACTCATAACTCCAAACATGCAGTTTGTCAAACTCAGGACATACCCTTTTTTTGGATGGGGAGGGGGCTTTTTTAAATCCCTCTACAAGAAATAAGTAAGTAAAGTTGGCGACCTTAGTCAAGGGTGACCCAAAGGCTCCCTTTTCAATAGCTACTACACTGAAGCATAGGGGAGGGCGTTACCCCTTCCCTGGATTGCTCCACTTTACTCTTGATGCTTACCTTATAATACTGAGTGTTAAGCAAGGTGGCATCAAGTACCATTTTTTGAGTCTTTGGTATGACTCAACCTAGGATTGAACACCGGTCTCCCAAACCATTTGCAAACACTCTACTCATTAGGCCAATAGCCCAGTTACTTACTACAAGAAATACAGTTGTTAAATTCTAAGTTTTGTCAACAGGGAATTCAAAAATTCAAAGATAATCTGACTGATTTTAATTAAAAAAGTAAAAATTTAAATTAAAAAAACTCACCTGTCATTGAAGGTCTTTTTCATTGCAACTGGTCTTTTGAAAAAATTTTCTTTCGGTGTTTTTTCTTTCTTTCTTTTTATTCCATTTTGAATATTTACATCCAAAAGTTGACAATCGACAGAAATTTTAAAGACACAGCCTGGTGTACACTAAAACAATGCAGTCAAATGGAGAATTGAAACAAACACAAAATGGAGGGTGGGGAGAGACTGAAAAAAAATGGAATTGGTTTTTCAAGATAAACTAAGGTGAGTTATTCTTTTACTTGAATAAGGAGTCTGATCCATGCTACCATGTAACTCAATACTCCTGGTCTTTTGTTACTTATCTAGTAACCCAAGATAGGCACAACCAAGTAACTCCCCAGACCCTATAAATGTCATAAAGGACTTGGTGTAGTCAGAATCAAACAAAATGAAACAGAATAGACAAAAAATAATATATATTAACTCAGCAGCTTTAAAAAAAAAAAAAAATATATATATATATATATATATATATATATATATATATATATATATGAAGGGTAAATAATCTTGAAATAAATGTTTTGATGGCCTAGGGCTTGGGATCAATAAATTTATGTGCCTATTCATTTGTTATATATATATATAAAACCAAGTTCTTAAAATTTCAAGATATTTTGAATGATAGTTTTTGAAAACATTACAAAGATGTAAATATGAGGAAAATTCTATTTTCTATAGAACAAAAAGTAATACTATCAGCTGAATTATTTAGTTAACATTTCAAGTAGCATATTACTTTATACATATACACACACACGCATGCATTCGTGTGTGTGTGTGTGTGTGTGTGTGTGTGCGCGCGCGTGTGTGTGTGTCACATGAATAGGATCGATTTTTTTCATATATAAAAAAAAATATTTGAACTAACCCTTAATTGTGTATACATTATTTTCGATATATCCACATGCTAAATTATTAAAAAAGTTTACAATTCTATTCTAAAATCATCCCAGTGTTTATTGGGTTAAAATTTGATAATTTTTGCATAGAATCATGCAAGTTTAATTAAATAAAACTTGATACTCACAAGAAACAGATTGAAATTCATAATTAATTTAAAGATTTAAATTATTAACTTCCCTCTTTTATTCCTAACATGCTATATATATATATATATATATATATATATATATTAATTCTAGATTTAATGGACAGGAAAGAAGAAAAGAGTTGTATCTCAGAATATTGGGGGTTGGGGTTGATGGTTAGAAAGAATCCCTCTTAAATCTCCAGGAAAGGTCATAAATCAAAAGCAGAGACTCCATCAATTGTTTCTGATAGATATTTGTTGAGCAATTCAAATATGGAGCCAGGCGAACCAAAACCAACATTGTTCCGGTTAGTGTTTGAAAGAGAGGGAGGGGATCCAAGTTGGTAGCCACCAAGAGCAAATACGCAACACTCTCACCTTCACTCCTCGGGGATGCTGACCATGGTGAGGGCAAAAGTGATAAGAGAGGGTATCTCTTGTCCCAGCTTCCACGCGAGGTCAAAGAAGAAGATGAGAGTGATGCTCACTTCGTCTGCAAAGTGTTCATAATCAAAGCTGTCAACCAAGAGGGAGATGATGAGCATGAAGACCATTGTAAATGGTTTTCATGTGGACCCCTGTCTGCAATGGGTTGAAGCAGAATTGGTAGACACGATGGCCTTTGAGTGGAGTTCAGGGCTGTCGTCTGTTGAGGGCGTCATAAAAAAAAAAAGAAATATTCAACTTTGGAGTACACTCTTCTTTATGATCTGAAAAAACAGTGGAAAAAAAAATGAAGTTAGGTTATCTGGTTTAATAGCATATCAACCCTTGTGGGTTATTTAAAGTCTTGTTTATACATGTATAAATATGATTTGTAAGAAAACAGTTTGAAGCTTACTATTTTTAAATGAGTGAGAGCTCATTTGTTTGCACACAGTTAAGTGGTTTCAAGTATTGCTAATATTAATGTTGGTTGGTTGAGTGGGTTTTATGGCATATCAACACTTGTAGGTTACTTAATACCAAATCTTGTTATATATGATTTGTAAGCAAGCCTGAGCTCTTTTGTTTGTACACAGTTAAATGGTTTCAAGTATTGCTATGTAACACTAACAATTCAATTTAACATCAATTATTTGTTTGTACGCAGTTAAATAGTTCGAAGATAACATTTTAAACAAGCCAGAAATCATTTGCTTCTACAAAATTAAATGGTTTCAAGTATTGCTATCTAATGCAAATAATTCTATTTAATATAAATCATTTGTTTACACACAGTTGAATGGTTTCAAGTATTGCTATTCATAAGTCTATCAAATATTCCTATCTAATATGAAAAATTTGCCCATAACTGTATGGTTTTAAAAATCCAATAATAATAATCCCTATTAAAGAGCTGAACAGTTATTATTTAATTCGTAGACAGGACCTTAACAGGTACTACCACTCCTGGTCAAAGTGGACTAGAGAGTAATGGTAAAGAAGAGGCACTCCGCATTTCTCAAACTCTCAAATCGGAGCAGTTTAACGCCATAGTCAGGACACTAAATTGTTTTAAGTATTGCTATTTAACATCAATGATTCTATTCAATATTAATTAATTGTTTGCGCACAGTCAAATGGTTTCAAGTATTTCTATTTAACACCAATAATTCTATTCAAAATTAATGATTAAATGGTTTCAAGTACAGTAAATGATTGAATAGTTCTATTTGATTCATAGATGGGACCCTAACAAGAATTACCACTCTGGGTTAGAGTGGAACTGGGAGTAAAGACAAAGGGATACTCCATATTTCCCACAGTACTACCAGTTGGTTTACTGTCATATTAGAACACTTGTTAGGAGGAGGGAGGTCTTACCCCTCTGCAGAGATGCAGTCGGCATATTCTACAGCCCCAGCCAACTGGGCTGTTCTGTTGGTGATGGTTTAGGGTTCTTTGTTTAATGGCATATCAACTTTTATGGGTTATTTAATACCAAAGCCATCTTTGTGGAAGAACAGCAGTGATACTATTTAACCCACAATAAGAGGGGATAAGAGAGTTTAACACCTGTTGGAGGCAGGTATTTGTTGTCTGAAATTGAATAGAATTGATGGCGGTTGGGGGTGGAATGATTGTGAACTGTGAAAAATAAACAAACAAGTTACAATGAAGCACAGGTACTATGGATACTTGAAAAACACAAAAAAATTTGTTTATAATGTTAAGAAGAGTGAACTATGACAATGTAGAAAGCAAGTTCGAACCCTAGTTGCACTGTTACTTTCACTTTTGGACTAATACCCATAGGGAAAGGCATGAACTTCTTCATTCACCCAGCCAAGAGTTAAATAGCACAATTGTTCTTCTACAAGAATGGCTTTGGTATTAAATAACTCAAGAAGGTTGATATGCCATTAAACAAAGAAATCAAACTGTTAACTAAACCAGACTGTGTCACTTTCAGCCAATCCATTCTACTGCCTTCTTCAAGTGTACACACATGGAAATAGCTTTCTTTGCACTTGCACAACTACCCCTGTGATGCTTAGACTAATCATTGCAGATTTGGGTCAAAACTGCAAATACTACTAGTCAGCTCCCCACCCTCCAGAAATAACAAAAAAAAAGAGAAAAACAAATTTTGAGAATGTACTTAATATTTCTCTTTATTTTCTCTTTGGCTTCATGTTGGCTGATGAGTGCATATGACATTTAGCAAAAAATGGCTTAGAGCACTAATTCGTCTATTTCCTAAGCTCTTAACTCACATCTAAATTTTGTTTGACCACAGTGAAAGGCGAGTACTCTGTCTGGGGTAATGAATTTTCTTCTTCGGACCAAAGTCCAACTGTTGTCTCCCAATTTCTTTCCTGATTACAGAGACCATGGTTCTAGTGAAGGAAAATGATTTTTCCAGCCCAGACCACCAAGCTTGAGGTACTTAAAAAGATGATGATCTACTGAACTCTGACCATACTCATGTCAAAGACCTTTGTTTACGATGGACATTAAAAACTACCTCTTTTAAGCTTATTCCTCTTCCTATTTTATCACCTGTTAAAATCTGCTTAACCTTCCCTAATCAGTCTAGCTATTCATTTGATACATATACACTACCTATGCACACACGTACACTAGTATCGATATGCTCATTCTTACAAACATATATATGAGCTATGCCTATATGCATATATACTCATATAGATATGCTTGCAACTGACTATTTGCATATATAGAATAATAACAGTAATAACACTTCAGCATAAGGGTTCCCAACTAGTGTCCAGTTGGCAGACAAAAATAAAATAGTTGGTAACTTGATACAGTCTCTGTGAAACTACTTAAGTAGAAGCTAAGATATATATATATATATATATATATATATATATATATATATATATATATATATATATATATATATATATATACACACACACGCACACACTAATATGCCCATGCATAGACCAGCAACCAATCATAATTCAGAGAATGGATTTGCCAATATGTGCATGATGGAATGCTCCAACATCCCATGAATAGCTTTCCATCTTCAAAGCTCATTCAGTAATTGACTCAACTGATTATTGATTTTTGATCACCTACCAAACTTGGAAACGGTACCTCATCGAAGCAAGGATCTTTGCCGACTCAGCCAAAATCCATGCAGCAAAGTTCGCTGACAAGGGAAAGCTTACCAATGCTGGATCAATTGATGCTGAAGGAACTAGAAATCACATCAATAGGAGAAGCCCTGTGCATCCTTAAGCAGGCTAAAGAAGCCACCTCCCAAACAACCTATACAAAGGCATCAGCAGCCAAGTTTCCCCAGCTCAATCTTGAAATGAGCCCCCAACAATTTAGAAAATTCTGAACTGATTGAGATATCGCCACCAAGATAATGAACATGCCAAGATCTCAAGCCAATATCCACCTATACAATTGCTCTGATGAGGCCATGCAAAATGCTATTGACAACACTCACTGACTTCTTCACTACTGACCCAGACAAACTATTTGGGATGGTAGAAGCATTAGTCACTCAGAAGTTGAACCCCATTGTCTATCACCTTTTGTCTCTATATTGCAGAGTGAAAATGAGCCGATACAGAGCTACCTCGTCAGCCTCAGGGCTACAGCCCTGGACTACGACTTTACATATCCCTTATGTGAGCATGACCGCTTGGACATATACATCAAAGACCAACTCATCAAGGGAATAGCAAATGATGCGCTTCAAACCAATCTACTGGTCAAAGCTGGAACCCTTAAATCCATGAGCAAAACATCTGCCATGCAGAAGTATTCGAATCGGCATTACAAGACCAAAATTTAATGGCCAGTGTCTCAGACATAGCCATTGCCTGAATGTTAACATATCACAGGCAGAAAATCAATACCCCATAAGCCAATACTGAGAATGTTTGCACTCGTACCTACCCGGACTACAGCAATGGCTGTGCTGAACCTAGCCATCATGCTTGCAAAGGTTGCAGCAGCCATTAGCATGGCATCCTGGGAACAGACTCCTGCCAGGTAAAATACCCAATATGGGATAAAACTTGCAGCAACTTCCGAGGGTGTACCAAACTAAAAAACCTCAACAGGCTGTCATAAAAAGCCTGGATACTAATGAAGCCACCATGGATACACTCATTGCTTGCATTAAATTCAACCAAACAACAGGTATGTACACATCTGAAGAGACAAACCAAATAATGGAAATAGACACATATGTAATCCCATTCTTACCAAAACTTGATCCCAGTGTCCATGGCACTAAAATGATGATCTTTCCTGACTGAGAAGCCACCATATGCCTCGGTTGGCTTAAGTACCAAATGAATATGGAGCTCACAATGAACAACCTCATCCTATCAAGGAAAGTCGTTCGGGTAGTAGGAGGCTTCACACTCGTATGTCAAGGTTGGCTGCCAATAAAGTTTGTAATACAGGGGAGAACAACTAAACAAGCCCTTTACATATGGAACAGAAACAAACATAAATCGTATCAAGGATTGGCTCTTCGAGCATTTTGCCAGAGTAGCATTTAAAAACAATGGGACATTCTCACCCGTGTCTAACCCTGCTACCCACATCCACCTTAAAAAGGGAGCAATTCCAAAAGCTAGACATAACCCAATTACAGTGACTTTCCATTTCAGTGAGGCAGGCCCTTTGGGAAGACATGAAAAGGGGCATCATAACTCCAGTACCATGGATACCTAGCATGCGCTGATAGATTGACTACCTAGCTAATTCTATACCACTCGAGCCACAGCCAGGCTAACTAACGCCTCAAAGCTTATTTAAATCTGCCAAGACATATTCCAAACTTATGGTCCCCTGAGGAACTAAGCAGTGACGGCGGACAACCCTTCATGTCCCTTCCATTCAAACAGTTTCTAGAAGACTGGGCTGTAAAACACAGACTATCAATCCAACAGTCAAGCAGAGCTCACCATCAAGGCAGCACAGGAACACACCCATCCAGAACATCAGGCTATCCGCTGCTCAACTATTACTCAACCGCTATCTGCGTGACCTTGTACCATCCCAAGCCAAACTATACAAACCGTACACAAAATGGATAGCTGCAGCTCAAAACCGTGAGATAAGTCTGTCTCAACGCAATGCCTGTCTGATAGAACAATACAACTGCACTCCACACACCCTATACCCACTTCTTTTCTTGGAAAAGTGAACTGGTAAATAAAGTCTAAATATACCTTATAATACCAAATCCTATTAAGAGATCCATGAAAATGCCCCAAATGATCAAGGAGTTTTTTTAAAAGGACTATTATAGTGCAGATATCCATTAAGATGTGTCTGGCACAAGGTCACTCAAATTCACTCACAATGACCTGTGAGATCTATTGATTAACTGTTGCTTTACAGTAGGTACCCATTTGTTAATTGGACCGTTTCAAAAAAATGAATTTTATAAGAATCAATGGTTATTTTGGATTTAACATGTCAGATGGCTATGATTATTTTACAGGTTTAAAGTTAAGGTTCAGGAATTGTGATATTCAGTTATTAATTGTTTAATGAATGCTCACCCCTCTCCCATAAGTAATTTTGTTTAAGCTGGGTCTACCAGTGATTCCCATAGCCCCTTTTTATTGTTATCTGTATGTTCAGGAGGAATTCATAATTCTTGATTATCTATAAAATAGTTTTTAGCACAAATTATCTCATTTAAAAACTAATGTTATTCTGATATTAGATATCAACAAGCAAAAATATCAAAAATTATCTTGATTCTTAAATACAAATTATTACAACAATCCTGCTTCCCCCTCCTCAAAAAAAAATTATTTTATGGCATTTGAATTGTTATTAAATGTTTTCAAAGACAAAAAAAAAAAAATCTTTTTCTTTGAGAAATCCAGGGGAAGTGGAATTGTATTAGTGAGACCATATCACAGGTTCAAATCCAGAAAGCAACCATTCAGATTTTTCTATACTTACATCTCTAAAGGCAGGTATCTTAAATTTGGCAATAAAATTGGAAATCTGACAAACTATGTACAAAGGAATTGCAAGCCACAGTAGAAAAAAAAAAAGAAAAATTTAAGCTTATAAATGAGGAACCATGACTTAATGCACTAAAGATGATATTAATTGTTAAATCATGATCAAGAATAAAAGGTATACATCACACAAACACAGAGAATTATTAATTTCATTAAAAAATTAAGTTTTATCCAAAATCCTGGATTAGCATTGCTAATTAAGTAAATTGTAGAATATTGGTGGTTGAAGTATATGGATTAGGTTCAAGTGACATATATGACATTAATGGTCCCATTTGTACTTTTTCAAAAATGTGGCTGGCTCTACATTTATATAATCTGGGACAAGGGAGATAATTGCCTCTTGTTCCTACATCCCCCTCCCCAACATACAGGCACAGTACTATGAAGGACAGACAGTTTTTTAATGCCCACAATGTTATGCAAGAGTAGTTTGGATAGGGCTTGAAGAATCCTTGACGACACACATTGTGTGTACCAAGGTCATGATGACATCTAAATGCCTCTCGTAGGGTGTTCAACAACTACAAAAGTGTCATTATTAGCAGGGTTTTGGGAATTGGAATGTGTGACTGGAACATCACTGGCAAAGCCTGTTGGCTTGGACGGTGCACTTGGCATGAGAATGGACTTGGTTTGAAATTTCCTCAAGCAATTTCTAAGTCTAATCATGACTGATCTGTCAACTCTGATTTGGTATTGATGATCAGGAAAAACTAATTACTTTACTTTACCGGTAATATTCCATTGGCAGTTGAGCTGATTTTGTATAGCTATTGTGTCACCCTTCTGAAGAGGGTGAAGGTTATACCTCTTTGTCATCTGAGCATAGTGTTGAATGAAGGCTTGTCTCGTGACCTACTGCAGTTATCCACTCAGAGTGTTGCCTGTAGAGAATAGGTTGTGAAGGAAAGCAGTTACAAAGTCAATGGTACAGTAGGAGTTGTACTAAGGATAGATCAATACTTTGGATAGGAGTGCTGTAGTATTACAGGATGGCTTTTGCCAGCTTGTCATTATCTAATGAACTCTGAGGATCTGTGTTGCCATTATCTAATGAACTCTGAGGATCTGTGTTGCCATTTGCAGTTTTTACAGCAAACTCTGCCCTGCCATTAGATTGAGGATATGCAACTGAGGACAGTCTGTAGTTTCACACACCATGTTTTTAAGAACTGCTGAAATCAGCTGGATGGGAAAGGTGGGCCACCTTTTCTACTAAATTCTTCAAAGGTACCATATGTACAGAATAATCCCTGAAGGAGATAGCGTGATCTGGTTTTTTGATGGTACAAGTAAACTAACCGGTGAGTCTATCTGTACAAAGGAGATATGCAAAGTATCCAACAATGAAGAGGTCTGTTACTATCTGTTGTAAGATCCAATCTGGGGATGGCATAATAGTGATTGGCTCTCAAGGTTGGCTCGGGGCCAAGTTAGAACATACTATGCAATTAGCTCTAAAATTGCCAACAGATGCATTTGTAACACTATTGACATTGGTGTGATAATATAGAGACTTAGCTATATGTATGTGCATATGTATAGCTACATGAATAGGTGTGAGCACATGTATGTGTGTATGTGTAAGCATATACATATGTGTATGGTTGTGAGTGGACCATCATCATTAAGTCACACTGCTAGCATGGATTTCCTTGACGCTCTCTCCATCCCTATCATTCATTGCTCCCATCAGGTCCTCCAGACAACATCCTGTGGCACACAGAGCTGTTGTAGGTACTTGATTGTTTTGTTGTTTAATGGCATATCAACCTTCTTCAGTTATTTAATGTCAAAGCCATCCTTCTAGAACAGTAGTGGTATTATTTAACCCATAGCAGGGAGGATGGGGGGGGGTCGTACTTTTCCCAAGAGTATTTGTCCAAAAGTAAACATAATAACGTGACTGGAGTTTGAACTCGTTTACCACAATTCTGTAGTCCAGCGCTTTAACCATTACACCATGAGGACCCCCCCCATAAGTTCTTGTTGGTTGGCCAACACTAGCATGTCCATGTGAAGGAGTCCATAGGAGAAAATCACTGACGAGTTAGTCCTTGCTTCTTCAGCAGTGTCCTGCATGTCTTGTCTGTCTTACTCAAATAGTTTTAGAGATGGAAGGTCATTAGTCATACAGATGTTGTTTTGTGAGGTGTTGCTTCCAGGATTTGTTCAGTATAGCTTGTAGGATTCTTGTGCAGTTCTTGTCTAGCTTTTTCTCCATACATTTTGTAAGCATCCATGTGGTGCATCCATACAGTAGCATTGACACAACTGCTGCTTGGAAGAAATTCCATTTTATTCTATTGGATAGATCAGACTTCCATATGATCAATAGCCTGTCAATAGCAGTCCCCTGTAGATGAGACGCTGCTGCTGAGGTACATGAATTTGTCAACTAATTTCAGAGGACAGCCATTTAGAATGAAGATGGTTCTTTCTCAATTAAAACACAAGTACTCCGATTTCTTTGCATTCACATAGGGCCAATGCCTCCTGCTCCTGGCTTATGCAACAGGGTTTGGGCATGTGCATTTGCAAGAAGCGCTATGGCATCTGTATAGTCTGCATCTCTTATAGTTTCTGTGTGATATCATCTGCTTCTTGCCTTTTTAGTTTAAAACCATTTCTTTTATTAGATCTACTGATATTCAAAGTATGTAGTCTAGGCTAATTATAAACAGATATGGTGCTAATGTATCCCCTTGCAGAACTCCAGCAACAATGTCAAAGAAGTCTGTTAACATCTGGTAAGAGAACCTATACTTTTGTGTTTCTCTGCTTCTCAATCACATCAAACCTGAAATTGAGAAAGTTCTTAGGAAAAATCAGAACAGTTTTTGAAGAAATAATCCACAACATCACAGATTCTAACAATCCATTGAATCATATTGTTTGTAGATTTTTCCAAAGCATTTGATTCCATACATAGAGAGAAGATGGAGCAAATACTTCTAGCTTATGTTTTTTTTTTGGGGGGGGTTATGGCATATCAACCATTGTAAGTTATTTAATGCCAAATCCATTTTTATACAAATAAACAGTTCTATTTCAAACAATTCAGTTTAGCATGAGTAAGCAATTTGTCAAAAACATTTCTATTTCAAGCTACTCAGTTTAAAATCAAACAGTTTTAATTCAAACAATTCAGTTTAGTATAAGTATAGTTTTTGTTTACACACAGTTAAATGTCAAAACAGTTCTATTTCAAACAAATTCAGTTTAGCATGAGTACAATTTTAATGTCAAAAACAGTTCTATTTCAAACAATCCAGTTTAGTATAAGTACGCAGTTTAAATGTAAATACATAGTTTAATTGTCAAAAACCTTTTTATTTCAAGCTATTCAGTTTAGTCAAACAGTTCTAATTCAAATGATTCAGTTTTGTGTAAGTACAGTTTCAATATAAAAAACAGTTCTATTTCAAACAATTCAGTTAAGCATATGGAGTTTAAATATCAAAACAGTTCTATTTCAAGTAATTCAGTTAAGCATAAATAGACAGATTAGTTCTATTTAACCCATAGATAGGGCCCTATCATGTGCTACCACTGTGAGCCAGAGTGGACCTGGGAGCAATGGCAATGAAGGAGTATTCCACATTTCCCAAAGCTCCAGCATCACTGGAACCTCACCATCAGATTGTTTAGTGTCATATCCAGGACTCTCATTAGAGGGGGTCTTACCCCTCTGCAGAGGTGCAGTGTATTCTAAAGCCCCAGTCAACAGGGCAATTTTAGCTTATGGTCTCCCAAAGAAACTTCCAACCATAATGATCCTATATAGAAACATGGAAGTGAAGGTTTGTTCATCAGCTGGAGTTGACCTTGGTATGTATTTATGTGTATGCGTTGGTATCTTGAGTGTGTGGGTGGCTATGTGTATTTTGTACAGGAACCACTAATCCAACCCGAGTATAAGTGGGGATGGTCAGATAAAAGCAGAGCCATGACTTAAAAGAGGTTTAATTTTATCAATACAACTTTTAGGGTCTCCTGGAGACATACAATCAAGCAATATTTTTATGTCCAGTCTATGGGAGGTTGAAAATCTGGGAGTAGGAAATGTTCACCCCTTCGTATATACAAGAAAAGTCAGTCTGCTGGATAGAATTGAGATGGAGATCAGCTGAGAAGATAGGAGACAACAGATAGGCAGAAAGAACCAGAGAGAGATACAGATAGGCTGAGAAGAATAAAGATAGACATGGAGTGGTGCAGACAATATCAAGTCCAAAAATTGAGCAGTCAGTTTTAGTTAAGTGAATTTTGCCAACTGTCTCAGTCTCGAAACCAAGGACTCCACACACCATCATTTTGTAAGTGTCACACACACTTCTCTGTTAAACAACATTTTATTTGTTTTTGTCTTTTTTCCCCCATTGTGGACCTGTCTTGGACTTGTGCACTCGAACTGAACCTGCAGAGAAAGACAGCATAATGCGGATAAGATTATGCAGCCAAAGGCGCATGGGCCACAGATGGAATTCCCACACGTTCATACCAAGTCAATATACTGACTAATTGGCACAAACCTTGATGCCAAGCCCGTAAGTGGGCTGATTAAAAACAGCATAATACTTTTCCTCAGAGGGATTCAGATACCACAATTTTTCCATTCATCATTAAGCCCCTATCAGTGCTGAAGCAGATCTAAAGTTTTGTCGAGAAATGTCTAATGAGGAATCTGTGTTAAATTGAGTTCATTAGGGTTGTATAACTTTGATCATTTTAGCTGGATGCACAAATTAGGTCAGGTGATGTGACGGTCGCATTATTGCCATAATCTGCTGTTGCTTAAAGGGCTGCTGATTTTATTATTCTGACGTAGTGAATCCAGCCCTGGCCGATACGTCTAGTTCCGCCTGGGAATTTTCGCCGACATTCAATTCCTTGGCTCTGCTTGCCAATCCGAGATAACTATTACCATTCCCCACGTTGTCTTTTGATTCGAATGGCAGTGTCCTAGCTACCTCAGATTGTTTCCAATTTTGGCTGGAATCCACACCGAAATAAAATCATTGTTGGGAGAGAGATTGTACCTGTTGCAGTTCACAAAAGGCATAAGAGGAAGGAAAACAATGCTTTCAAATTTCTCCAAGCTATTGTTTTTATCTACGATGTATGTATTTACAAAATGTGTAGAATACAATAAGGAAGAAAGAAAAAAGAAAAAGGTCTTACAAAACTTATTCGTTTGTTCAAAAATGTGACAGATCAAACAGGTGTAAGGGAGGCAATTATTGCTCTTGGTTTTCTTAGCAGAAAAATAATCAGTTGTCTCGGCTTTTACTTCAAACTCTCGGTTCTAGACTAAACTTTGTTTCAAGTTGAAGTTCTAAGATTATTCTCGGATGGGTTCTGCACTGGACCCTTCTCTGTCTCTCTGGATCTCTCGTCTTCCTCGATCTGATCTGTACTGGTCTATGGGCGTTGTGCCTTGCTTATATAAATTGGGGGTGGAGTCTTGACGATCTCTGGGCACGCCTATGCATAATGATATGTAAATCGCCAAGTTGATCAACTTTTTCCACATATGGCCGACGCTGCGTTTAAAGAGATACTTAAAATTTAGATTCAGTACCCGCTGCTGATCCTCTGCAGACAATCAGCACTTGAGAAAAGATAAATCTACTTACGTAGTCTCAATCTTTAGCTCAAACTTATTCTTGCTTTGACCACACATACTTTTATTACTATCTCCACCGCAAGATACACTTAAGTTGGTTACATCTTTAGCTTGAATCTTCCCTCACTTTTCTAAACCATATGGACTCTATTACCATCTCCACCGTAAGATCCACTTAAGTTGTTTTTTATTTCCCATCTGAACCTTTTTTTGCCCCTTTAATCTGTACAGAGTTCATTACTGCTTTATTTTTTTATTATTGCAAGATTCACTTTAACGAATCTCAGGACATCGGTCGAAAGTTTGAGAAATAAATAAATAAAATAGGATAGGAAATAAAATAAGAAGAAGAGAGAAAGAAAAAAAATGAATTTTCCTTAATTATTCCCCTAGAATCGTTAATTAATCAATCAATCAGTCTGGGGGTGGGTGGAGTTCTCTCTGTCACATTATACAAAAGATTAAGATATTTTAATCAATGATATAATTTTTTCCAAGTCAATTTTCTGTCAATGAATCCCAAAATTTTTTTCCCTCAATATTAAGTTATTCTCTAATATCATCCTCTGAATAACTTGCAAAAAATTATACCAGCTGATATTGATCCCCAAAACTAAATGGCTACAAAATGGGCAGACGTATCAGATTGTAGAAAAGATAAAAAAGAAAGCAATGAAGTGGTTAATAGCAAACTTGAAAGGGGATGGTAGATGGTTTCAAAAAATAGAAGAAAATGCTGGGATAATTGTGTAAGAAAGAGTACTTTCATTATAGACTTTAATATATCTACATCATTTAGTTTCTTATGAAGTACATATTCACTTTTGCTGCATGCAGTGAGAAATGATTGTGTTCTAAAAAGAATGAGGCTTCCTTTCAGATTGCAAATTCTTTTTTTTTTTAGCTCATTTCAAGAAGCATTACTCATTGTATCTAGTTCCTTTAATTCCTAAACATATCCAAAATATTGAATCAAAGTTTATATCACTCAGCTAAACCACAAAAGTGGCCTAGATTCTCTTTTTTCTTTTACAATGAATAGAAATCTACACAAAGAAAGTCAGCACTTGCATGGGTGTATACTGTTTATGTGTGATTAAACAGATGAGCCCTATTGGAAGAAAAAAATTAGTCTAAAAGAATGCTGACTTGAGGATAAGCATAGAAGTCAGTAGTGGGTGATTTTTTACTTTCTAAGGCATCGTGTGCAACCTTTCCAAAAGAGCAATTGAAATTAGAAACACACACTTTAGAATTTGATATCACAATGCTTTCTTGAAAAAAGCAACCTCAAAGTAATTCCTAAACTTTTTCCTTTAAGTTATTAATCAAATTTGGACTAATTATTAACAAATAGTTTAAACATTAGATTCTGTTTTAAAAACACTAAAAATTCATGGAGTTCAGCCATAGTAGTTGATAACAGATTTCAATTTGGTCTTTAAACATGAAAATGTTACATGCCACTGGAATAGGTAGTGTTGACAACTCAGGTTACTGAATTGAGCAAGTTAGTATACTATTGTGTAGAGCAACACCAACTGACGAGCTAATTACAAATTAATTTGTATATAAAACAATTGGTATTTAAAGCACTCTGGAATATTCCATTCTTGCATCTGGGTGATTTCTTTCCCACCCCACCAAGTCCTAACTGGCTGCTGGTTTCAGTGTGGATATGATGTTACATAAATATCCATCATTCTACATTATGCACTCAGCAGTGCAAGGACTGTATTGAGTTAAAGCTTGTTCCCTTGTCTGCCGTCTGGATGCTAGTTGGAATCCAATGGTGACAGTGAGTATTGTATTGCTTTTACCGCAGCCAACCAGTAAATATGGCTCCACATGTCACATTTTGAAGGCCGAAAGTTATCAGGCCGACTTAATGTAAACAAAAAATGACCCATTCATGGTTGCATATGAAATTAACCTAAAAAGAGGATTAACTTTAAAAATTGAACAGAGAAAATATTATCATGTTGGTAGAATTTATCTGACGTTATTTTTAATCTTTTCAACATTAATATGCATATTTACATTTATGTCTTTTGCTAATCTATGAATTATAAACGGCTGTGAGCTAACTTGCTTTTAAGATTTTCAATCCCTTATATGGCCTGTTTTGGTTATAGACTGTTTGGTAAATTTGCTAATGCATAATTAATTGCATTTCAACATTGTAATTTTTTCGTGATATTTTGTTTAACAAAAATGGTTAACAAATGCATTGCATTTAGCTGTTCTAGTGGATATCATACCAATTGAGAAAAAGTGTCAACATTTTCTTTTCCTCTTGGAAAATCCAATCTCCTCAAAAAATGGGTGAAATCTGTAAACCATAATGACTGGTTTCCTATGAAAAATTCAGTTCTTTGTATCAAACATTTTGATGAAAAATTGATTTTGAGACGAGAGCAAAACAAATAGCACTGGGATTTACATCCAATTTCTACAATCCATTCAGAAAAAATAAGAAAACTGTCTCTTTTGCTGATTACAACAGAATTAAGAAAGCCTCCAAATCTCTGATGGATTATTCATCAACCAGATGAATTACAAGATTTTCTTTCAGCTGACACAATAAAGGATTTTAATCATTTGGAAGAAGAAAAATTTTGTTAAACGACTTTGAATTTTAAAAAACGGAAGATTATATTCTAATTTATAGAAAAGTCTTTAAACCTGAAACACATTTTCCATCTATAAAACAATGTATTCACATTGATCGAAATTTTCACATTCAGCTCCAGTGAGATGGAAACCCTATACCTTTATCACAGTGGTTTATACATGGATACAATGTTAAACTTACAAGATTTAGCATATTAGGAAATTATCCAAACTACATAGAAAAAGGTGGTGGAAGAACAACCATACTCAATTCTAAGAGTTAGAAAAAAGACAACATTACAAACAAAGAGGTCGTCCTTCATTTTCTGCAGAGCTAATACATTATACCTTACTACTGCGCTATACGTCTAAACAAGCCGACAAATTACTTCTGGAAAAGTTTCCACTACCAACCTTTTCTTTATTAGATGGTTTAGTTTGGTTTGGTGGGTTTTATGGCATATCAACCTTTGTAGGTTAACGCCAAATCCATTTTTATATAAATAATCAGTTCTATTTAAAACAATTCAGTTTAGTACACAGTTTAATTGTCAAAAACATTTCAATTTCAAACTATTCAAGCAGTTATATATAACAATTCAGTTTAGTGTAAGTACAGTTTCAATGTTAAAAACAGTTCAATTTCAAATAATTCAGTTTAGCATAAGCATGCAGTTTAAATGTAAGTACAGTTTAATTGGGAAAAACATTTCTATTTCGAGCTATTCAGTTTCGTCAAACAGTTCTAATTCAGCTAATTCAGTTTAGTATAAGTACAGGTTTTGTTTACACACAGTTAAATGTCAAAACAGTTCTTTGTTAAACAATTCAATTTAGTGTAAATACAGTTTCAATGTCAAAAAACAGTTCTATTTGAAATAATTCAGTTTAGCATAAGCACGCATGATGAACTTAATTGTCAAAAACATTTCTATTTCAAACAACTCAGTTTAGCATAAGTATGCCGTTAGTTCTATTTAACCCATAGATAGGGCCCTATCAGGTGCTACCATGCCGGGCCAGAGTGGACCTGGGAGCAATGGCAATGAAGGGGTGCTCCGTATTCCCCAAAGCCCCAGCTTCACTGGAACCTCACCATCAGATTGTTTAGTGTCATAAACAGGACACTCATTGGGGGGTTTTACCCCTCTGCAGAGGTGCAGTCGGTGTATTCTACAGCCCCAGCCAACTGGGCATTTTCTTAATTAGAGAAAATTCAAAGAGGCGGTGTAGAATCAATTACAGCTGCAAAATCACTCTTAAAAAAGTCATCTTTTATCAAGACTGTGTCTTAATATTAGATGAAATGTACCTTTAAAAAGGAACATAATTTCATAGTGGAGAGTACATTGGTGCAAATGGAGATAATGAACTTTATACAACAATAATGGTATTTATGATCACTGTTCTTAAAAATACAGTACCATTGGTCAGTAAAGCCTGCCCTGAAGTAACAGTTAATGGTGAGTGACTTTCTCAAAAGATTCTGAAATGTAGTTTTCAAGGTATAAATACTGGAGTTTTTATTAGGGCTATTGTTGCAGACAATTATTCAGCCAATGGGAATGCATAAGTTTGAGGGGGACAAAAAGTACTACATAACTATTCTCAATTCTCAAAAAAAAAAAAAAAAAAAAAAAAAAAAAAAAAAAAAAAAAATGTACATATATTTTTAAAAATTCGGAATAGTTTACTGAACAATCCACAATAAGAGAGTTTGCTGAAAGAATTTTGGAAACTTATTCTCAAAAATATTTTTTTACTTGTGAACAACACACTGAAAAGGGACTTAAATTTGCAGCAAAAATTGTAGTGAATATATTTTATAACAACAAACAAAAGCTTGCAGCAGATGAAGTTGGAAAACAAACTGTAAAATGTTTTTAAAAAAGCAAAGGTCAAAGAAAATTGATTTATAGAGAAATTGTTGGTGTGTGTTTTTTTTTTTTACAAGTATTTGTTTTGTATTTTTTAATAACTATTTTTTTGGTTTTTTTTTTTTTTACAATGTTTGATTATTACATTTCTGAAGAAAAAAAGAACAGTTTGTGTCTATAAATATAACAGGCTATATAGACGACTAAAAATCATAAAGCAAAATAACTCATACCCATTTATAATTCATAGACAAAATATGTAAATATGCATTTTCATGTTGAAAGGGAAAAAAAATAACATCAGATAAATCCTACCAACATGATAATATTATTTTCTCCGTTCAATTTTTAAAGTCAATCCTCTTTTTAAGTTAATTTCATATGTGGCCATGAATGGGTAATTTTTTTCATGTGGCCATAAATGGATAAGTTTTTTCATTTACATTAAGTTGACCTGTTAACTTTCAGCCTTCAAATGTGACACATGGGGTCATATTCGTTCTATATCAGGGGGATAACTTCTACACTGGTCAGTTTAGGTTCAAAACTTATTTCAAGCCAAAAAATCAGTGACCTGAGTTCAAATCTTGGACAAGGCTGATTGCTTTTCACTGTACATGAATACCCTGAAAAAAGCATGAATCAATCTCTTCTCCCTGCAGCTATGGATGAATAGTAAGAAAGACTGGGTTCTTTTGCTGTAGCAAGGCAACTAGTCTAGAAGAAGGAAAACACTGAATTCAAACCAGCTGTGCGCTTTAGAAATTAATCTTGTGTTGCATCCTGTACATCGTGGAGGTGCTAGGTAAATACAAATACACAAGTATCTACATTTTCTTTGATGAAAAACTTTAACTTCTACTGGACTTTTAAGCAAATCATGTTAAATGCATATTTCAGGCCAAAATGGAAAGAGATAACGTTACTATAGAAAGGGTTGTTCAAGACTGGAGAAAAAAAATATGTTCACTTTTGCTCCAAAATGAAAGACAGTTAATGTCGTTTATTCAGCAGCATTATCATGATTAAAACATTTTTTTTGCATTTAAAAAAA
This sequence comes from Sepioteuthis lessoniana, assembly GCA_963585895.1. Classification (NCBI taxonomy): domain Eukaryota; kingdom Metazoa; phylum Mollusca; class Cephalopoda; order Myopsida; family Loliginidae; genus Sepioteuthis; species Sepioteuthis lessoniana. The sequence continues at coordinate 65,575,886 of OY757930.1, read as the reverse complement.
AAAACATACTGTTTTCTATGTCATCCTTCATTTTCTAAAATATATCTTGGTATTTTTTTTAAACAATGTCTATAGTCTGGGAAGTCTGTGGACAGACCCAGGATAAATAGTGTTTGGTCAGTCAATGTGAGTGCATAACTTCAAAAGTTTGCACACAAATATTGTGTGGAAACTGGTTTAAATAACCTGTTGAACTTCAGTAGTTTATACCCATCAGGAGAGATCTTCAGCCTTCTCCCTAGAAACTCCAGGAAGTTGTTCAATCCATCTGCAGATCTGGTTACAATATGGGCCGAAAAATGTTGAAACTGAAACCTTATTAATTACAAGAATTTCATGCTTTGCTCAATAATTACGCCTGATTGTATCATTTATATCTTATATATGTTGATTATGCAATTAAAAAGAAATCTTCATATAGCTGAAATTTGTATGTGTGAGGAACTCTGTTTTCAAAATCTAACTTTGTGTCAGTTCTTCTTTGTAAATGAAAGCCATGGGATATATACCTGCTATTATCATGTGATCACCCATACATGCTCCTCAGAAAACTCCTGGAAGTTGTTTGTTGCAATACCAGAAGATGTTATTATAGAAAGCATGGGTTGGTTTGTTCCCTAGTTAGCTCACACTGTAAAGATGTTTGTGCTAACATTAAGAGTTGACCAGATGAGACAGATTCTGAGTCGGATAATGACAGCTGTTAACAATCTGGGTTATGCTAATTGCACAATTTTGAAATTACGAAAGCTCACTAATTAGGACAAATAAAAAGGGTCATTCAATAAATAAAGAGAATTTATCTATCTACAAGTGTTGTATAGCCATAATAAGGGATGAAGGAATGACACTTTTCTTTTACAAAAATATATACACCTTTATTTCTCTTGAAAGGGGGTCAAAGTTTCTGTGGTATGATAGAGACAAACGGAGACAAAGATAGATTGTCATAATGACCCATAACTTCCTCTGCAGACCATACCAAGCTGACTCATCTTCAACTTCCGACTGTACATCTTTTCCTCTTTTACGAGATATACTTAACTAGTTCTTGCTAGGGGGCCACTTGGCCTCTGAGGCCAAAGTTCTCTATCTGCCGATTTGACTGATTGCTACAAGTCTCAGCAAGACTGCTCTGTGGGACACTGCTCCAGTGAGGCGCCAGCCACTTGCTGGGGCTCTCCATGACTGACTGAATCTCTTCTAGCTGCAAGCTAAGACTGACTGTATCTCATGTGGGCATATGCATATATCATTCCTCCCCCACATTTCTATTCAACCCCATGATTGCTTCCGTTTATTTACATAGGTGCGTCCTGTGCAGAGAATCTCTGATTGACGGCTCAGTCAAGGGTCCATATGCAATACAAGAGTCAGTCAATAAAAAAGGGAAATTTATATATTTACAAGGATTATAAGTCATCGCATGAACTATTACACATGCAGACTAATCCACCTACCCAAGCCAAATCCTTATTTCACAGTCTGGAGCAGGTAGCATTGGCCTCCATGTGAATGCAGACAAAATAGAGTAGATATGTTTTAATCAAAAAAGGGACATATCCAGACTATAAATGGACAAGTTCATCAATCTTGGAAGCAGTACCTCATCTACTGAAAATGACATCAATATGCAACTAGCAAAGGCATGAACTGCTATTGATAGGTTATCAATCATATGGGAGTCAACTTATCCGATAAAATAAAACGCAATTTTTTCCAAGGAGTTGCTGTGTCAATTCTACTATATGGATGCACCAAATGGGTGCCGACTAAGCATAAAGAGAAAAAGCTAGACGGGAATTGCACAAGAATGCTCCAAACTATTTTGAACCAAACCTGAAAGAAACCTCTTATAAAACAGCAGCTGTATGGCCACCTACCTCCTATCTCTAAAACTATCCAAATAAGATGGACAAAACATGTGGGACACATCTGGAGAAGTAAGGACAAACTCATAAGAGATGTTCTCCTATGGACTCCTTCATACAGACGTGCAAGTGTTGGATGACCAACAAAAACTTATCTACAACAGCTTTGTATGGACACAGGATGTAGCCTAGAAGACCTGTCGGATGATACAGACAAAGGGCAAGAGTAGGTTGTTTGGGTTTTATGGCACATCAACCTTTGTAGATTATTTAACGCTAATTCCATTTTTATACAAATAATCAGTTCTAATTTCAAACAATTCAGTTTAGCATAAGTACACAGTTTAATTGTTAAAAAAACATTTCTATTTCAAGCTATTCAGTTTATTCAAACAGTTCTAATTCAAACAATTCAGTTTAGCCTAAGTACAGATTCAATGTCAAAAACAGTTCTATTTCAAACAATTCAGTCTAGCATAAATACGCAATTTAGCCCTATTTGACCCATAGATAGGACCCTATCAGGTGCTACCACTCCAGGCCAGACTGAACCTGGGAGCGATAACAAAGAAGAGGTACACCACATTCCCCACAGCTCCAGCGTAACTGGAACCTCACCATCAGATTATTTAGTGTCAAATTCTGGACACTCGTTAAGGGTGTTTTACCCCTTTGCAGAGGTGCAGTTGGTGTATTCTACAGCCCCAGCTGACTGGGCAAGTAAGGTGAGAGAGAGTCAGGGAAATCCGTGCTAGCAGCATGACATGATGATGTAAAGGGTTATTCAATAAATAAGAGGAATTTACAAGGATCCTTCAACAGGGATAATTTTTTCCGAAAAAAGCAAAGATTATTTTTCAGAATGTTTTCCATAAATAACTCTTTATTGTTTAGAATTGGTTCAAAGCAAAAATCATTTTCCTCAAGCAAAAATATGTTTTGAGACTATTCAAAATGGCGGCAAAAACAGAGTGTGCTAGGCTTGTACAAAGGTCAATCATTAAATTTTTGCTGGCAGAGAAATACAAGCTATATGAAATTTACAAAACAATGTGTGATCTGTATGGTGAAGCATGTTTTAGTCAAAAAAATGTTTATGAAAGGGATAAACATGAGTTTGCCACTATGAGCCTGAGTCAAAAACAGTTCATGAAATGGAAACACATTGATTCCCTGGTAAAGAAAAGCTGTTAGTAAAAAAGGTCATGCTGACAATGATCTGGTACATGAAAGGATGCATCACTATTGATTTCCTTGAAAAAGGTGTAAATGCAAACAGTGCTTCCTATTGCCAACTTCTTAGGAAAATTCCCTTTATCTATTGAATATAATCATGAATACAAGTTCCTGGTGCAGTGGTCAGTAAAGAAGGTCATGCTGACAGTATTCTGGGACATGAAAGGATGCAAGTCCCTGGTGTAGTGATCAGTAAAGAAGGTCACACTGACAGTGTTCTGGGACATGAAAGGATGCGTCACTATTGATTTCCTTGAAAAAGGCGCAATTGTAAACAATGCTTCCTATTGCCAACTCCTTAGGCAAAATTCATCTAATTGAATTACACTTGTATTTCAATAGCATTTGTGACTTATGCATGGTTGTTAGACAATAATAACAAAATATACAGTATAATTTTGTCACCAGAAATTTCACCAACAATGAAAAAAAATCATCAAAATAACTGCTCAAGTTTAACAGGTATTTGAACCAGTTTTCCCTCAATATTTCTGTTACTATTTTGTTCTGAGTCAGCAGCGCATCCTTTATAGATTGCTGAGACTATTTAAGTCTTGATCCCTTTTTCCTGAGCAATGCTGGAAACCCTTCCTAGCTTTCTATCAAGTTGGTTGGTTGGTTTTTATAGCATATCAACCCTTTTAGGTTATTTCATGCCAAATTCTGTTTATACATATATTAAATATATATGATTTGTAAATAGTTTGTAGGTGACGTTTTAAACAAGCAATAGCTCATTTGTTTACACACAGATGGTTTCAAGTATTGCAATTCAACATGAATAACTCTATTCAATATTACTCATTCATTTGCACCAAGTTAAATGGTTTCAAGTATTGCTATTCAATACTAATAATAATAATTCAATTTAATATCAGTCATTTGTTTGCACATAGTTAAATGGTTAAACAATTTTATTTGACCCATAGATGGGATCCTAATAAGTATTACCGCTCCAGGTCAGAGTGAACCTGGAAGTAATGGCAATGAAAGGGTACTCCAGGACACTTGTTGGAGTGGGGTGTGTTACTCTACTGCAAGAGATGCAGTCAGTGTATTTTACAGTCCCAGCCAACTGGAATTCATATTTTCTAGATGAGATACTACATAAATTTCTTTTTCTATACAACTTTAGTTATAACATTTGCATGGAAACTTAGAAAATGTACTCTACACATGAGCTTTTCTTCCCTGAGACACTGTTAAAGAGTGATTAAAACCTTGGCTTTCTTTACTTGTATTTAAAAACTGCTTTTGATTCAGATTAGATATATAAGAACGATCTAGTAACAATGTGGGCTATAGCAGACCAGTTGTTAAATGTTGAAACTGTGAAAGTTCCCTAATAAAGACAAGTATCCAAGATTTCTGGGATGGAGGAACCAAGAACATTCACTATTTACCATGTCAGTAGAGCTTAGAACATAATGACTTCATCCTCTGCAGAGTTGTAAGACCCTGTGTTATATCGTCATCTACAGCATCATAACGACACAATAAATAAACAGACGCACGCAGAAAGACTTCTTTAGAAAAATATATACCTCTCACTTTATTTGTAAGGGTACAAAAGGGTTACTCATGGTTTACGTGTGAGAGGGAGCTGGAGATTGAACAGAACTGCAATATTTTGACCCCTACTCTTATTGGCTGTCAATGTTGTGTCTTCCTTGGTCCACTCTGCTGGGTGCTGGCTTTCTTTACTGCATCTTATCAGCATCTTCTCTGGACCCCAACTCATCAGGGCCCCAAGCCCCTTCGGCCTGGTGTGGCTTTCCCAACCACATCTCATCTATCACCATCTCCAACTGTCTCCAACTCAACTGTCTTGACTTCTGTCTTGACTGAGCTATATAATAGTTCAATGCCCACTTGATCGCCCACTCGATCTTTGAAATCACATGTTTAATCGTCATCAAGCGGAAATAACTATCATGCAGTTCAGAGGTCACTCTCTTCCGGTGCGTCAGTCCATGAGAGTATCATGGGATTTTTTAGCTCATCCCATTTCATCAGCCCATTTCCGCCCACGCGATTTCCTCTCATAATTGCCATTAGAATGTGTCACTTCCTTCCGGTACATGACCTTGAATGGCATTTTGGGCCGGGTCGAAGGTCAAAATACAACACCTGTTTCTCAGAAAAAAAAAAAAAAAAAAAAAAAAAAAAAAAGGTATAAACTGAATATGATGTCGAGGCACCAGTTCTGGAAATCTGGAGGGGATGAAGCAAACCTTCATTACCATTACTCCCAGGTCTACTCTAAGCCAGAATGGTATTAGTTGGATCAAATAGACTGGATAAAAATTACAGCGGAAGCTCAGTTATTGAATCACTCTCAAATCAAACAATTCAGAGTCCGACCAAAAAGTTTGATGAAACAAATACACAAGTCAAGCCGATGAATGTGCAAATGACAGCCAAGGCAAACCAAACTGGCCCAACGGCTGGCTGAGTCTACCCAAGTAATATTAGTTCTCATCAATTCAAGTTGATCCCCCACTGAACAAGAGTCTAATAGTTTGTTTGTACAAATTATTTGCGTTATGGCTATTTAAACCCTTAAGCATGGGTCCTAAAAAAAAAAATAAACAGCAATAATACTACCGGAAAGGGAAAGAGGAAAGTTGTGAGAACAACAATAGAATTGAAGGAGGAAATGATCGCCAAGTTTGAGAATAGTGTAAGAGTCTGTAAAAATGATAAAGAATTAGGCTAAATATTACTTTTATGATGCTTTTCTTTTTTGTATTTATATTTTTATGTGTTATTTGTTATTTAAATACACATCTTTCTATATTACATACAAGTGTAGGCACATAAATTTGATGGTCAAGAATGTATAAATCTACTTGACACTATTTCGTATGAAAAATATGGTTGGAGTTTTTGAACAAATCAGTAGTCAAACATAATTTTGGAACAAATTACATTTAACAAACAAGGTTTCACTGTATTTGTATTCAACGTGATTGAGTGCAAAAAACTTTTAATAAACAACTACACAAAAAATATAAATATGGCACATCAACCATTGTAGGTTATTTAATGCCAAATTCTTTTTATACATATATACTAAATATATATGATTTTGGTTTAGTTAGGTTTTATAGCACATCAACCATTGTAGGTTATTTAATGCCAAATCCATTTTCATACATATAAATATAGAATAACAATAAACAGCACTCACTGGTAGAAGTCATAAGTAACATGGCAGGCTCCTTGAAAAGCTAGCCAACTAAATTCACTTCTTTTATGTAAGAGTGCCTGTGCAGCATGTGGATTGGTCCAGTTTACTAGGATGACCTGCCCAACATATTTACATATGAGGTGTCAATTCACCAACATATTTTTGGCAAATAGGCAGTCCAGTTCCTTGCTGGTTGTGAGCTGACCAATATTCTACAATAAACAGTTCTATTTAAAACAATCAAGTTTAGAATAAGTATAGTTTTTTTGTTTACACACAGTTAAATGTCACAACAGTTCTATTTCAAGCAATTCAGTTTAGCATAAGTCCACAATTTAGTTCTATTTGACCCATAGTTAGGACCTCATCAGGTGCTACAACCCCGGGTCAGAGTGGACCTGGTAACGTTGGCAATGAAGGGGTACTCCGCATTCCCCAAAGCTCCTGCATTACTGAAGCTCCACCATTAGATTGTTTAGCGTCATATCCAGGACACTCATTAGGGGAGTCTTACTCCTCTGCAGAGAAGCAGTCAGCTGACTGGGCAAATAATGAACATGATTCCCTAACTTCTAGGCATAAAATAACCCTAGACAGGTTGAGATGCTGTTAAAAATCAATCAATCCAATCCTTTTCCTCTTGCTCCACAAGGAAAGTTTTAGTGCTGTTCATTCAGAACCGTTATCAAAATAAAACTATAGATTTTGTTAAAAAAAAGTTTTTCTATATTATCCTTAATTTTTTAAAATATATATTAGGATTTACTGAATAACCTTAAAATCTTGTTTACATTTTTTTCCCTTGAGCAACACCAGGTGCCAGTTAAAATATGCTGACACTTTCTCACACACCCATACACATGGTCTAAATGATATAAGATACAAAGAAACAGCAAAGAAACTAAAAAATACTTCAACTGACAACTAAATCAGGACTGTACAGGTTTTCAAGAAAAGGTAAACACTACATCATGTAAGAGACAGAGACTAAACCAAAAGCATTTACTGTCTTCAAAAACAAAAGATGTCCTTGTTGTTAAGTTACTTTTTGCTGCAGGGGCAGGAGACTACAAAATGTAAGAGTTAAAAAAAATTAGAAAAGAATAAAAAAAAGGATACCTTTTTGTAAGCAATGTATTGTTTTTGTGACATTATAACTCACACTACTATGAATAATTCAAATGACAGCCCTGTTTACAGGGCTTAGAATACACCAACTGCATTCTCTACAGACCACTCTACACACCACCCAAAAGAGGTATCCTGCTTGTGTTACTAAACTGCATCTGACACTTTTTCTCTGTGAGAATTGGGCATCAGAACTCTCCCATCCATTAATACTAAGCTCCTATCAGTACTTCCCAGAAATCATGGATCTCAAGTTTTGTAAGGGAACATCTAGTGAGAAATCTGTGTTCAATTAAGTTCATTAGGGTTGCATTACAAAAATGTTGCTGGCTCCATATTGATATAATCTGGAAGAAGGGAATTAATTCCCTTATGTTTCTAGACCAATCTAATACAAAAAATTTTCAAAGAGATCTATTTGACCCATAGATGGGACCCTGATAGATACTACCACTCTAGGAGTAATGGCAATAAAGAGGTACTAAACCTTTCTCAAAACTGGAGCCTGGGGAATGTCAAGTACCCCTTTATCGGTTTCAAGTATTGCTATTGAAGTAAAAAAATTTTTTTAACTCTTTGTTGAGGGGAGTCAAAAATCGATTCAAATGCTTACTAGCAGATCAATCTTTCTTCTCCTTCTCTTCCTCCTGTCTCACCTAGTTCTCTGTCCATCTCTAAAAGTATCAAGCCAAGAAAAGCACTTCTCTCACCCACTATTTATACACATGTTGAGGGGAGCCAAAATTTACATACCTGACTCGACACAAGACTTGCTTTCACATAAATTCAGGTTCCGAAAGCAGGCAGATTTTTTCCTTATTGGATCTCTACAGGCAAGACACATTCAAGATTGCTTAGGATCATGAGGTAATTTATTTTGCCTTTCGCTTACACTCTCCACTGATCTCATGATCCCAAAGACTATAGCCAGGGGTACACTTCTTGCACCAAGTACTTCTCTAAAGAGGAACAACGTAAGCTTTATCTTCAGATAAACTATAAACAGATTATCAAGTCATTCTGCATTTTGTCCACTGGTATTTGGGGAATCATCCTGTGAGGTCATTCTGTTTTCAGATGATCAATCATCAGGGAAGTCATCAGGCTCCTCTAGTGTGTTTGATCCCAGGTTGACTAATCGCTCACTCTTCCAAATCACTGTCATGTCCAGATGATGGTTTCAATCCCATAAACACAGGTACTTCACATAGTGCGGGATTCCATCAATTTGTACCAACCGCGGACTGTTAACCTGGGTTACACAGCCCATCCTAAACTTGGCTGTACCTTCCGAGTAGAGTTTTAACCAAGACAATATCCCTTACTCAGTAAGCTTCTCGAGTATTACATGGCACATATGAAGTATATCGGCTGGAGCTGTGGCAGGTGAGAGGCTGTCTTTATGTGTGACATAATACCAATAGAACACCTCTGGTATTGAGCACTGATTCATGGTCACAATGAATTTAATGCTTCGGTGACTCCTTTCTACAATGCCATTTCCAGCAGGTGCATAGGCGTATTGAAATCACAAGTGTACTCCCTAGAGCTGTATCACTGTTTGCCAATAATTCAATCGATGGACCTTGCCCATAAAGAATCAACTCTGACTGTCAAATTACACTGGCAGAGTCTTGTTGACATAGCTGTCACAATAACACAAACTGGGAGGGACCGCAATTGATGAGAGTTAGAAAATGTTTACTGCCATAGTGGGTGATGTCTGTCAGTTTTTTCTCACCTCCAGCTTCCCTTTCTGTCAATGCCCTCGCACCAGGTCAATGGATTGGCATGCTTCACATTCCATAACAACCGACTTTATAACATCTGTTGATGCTGAAGGGTTCACTGACCCGACAATATATAGAGTCCTTTTTACGGCCAGGTGCCCAATTTGTCTGTAGATATCAGCAATTAGACTTGTGTTTAACTTGATCTCCATAGTAATGCACACCAACTGCATGGGCTCTGTTTCTTCTCGGTGTGGTTTGAACTATCTCTGTGGCACTCTGGTAAGGTGGTCTGCTCGATGCAAACTGGACTTGACCAGTGTCATGTCTATTGTCAATCTGTATTCATCTACTAGCTCTCAAAGTGTTTCCAATCCTCACCTCACCAACATTTCACCAGACGCCTCGTGTATATGCATGTCTTGCTGGTAAGGGTGTCTGAAATCCTGGTGGTGAATACATCCAGAGTCTATGATGAGATGTAGTCACAACACCCACCATTGATGGGCTAAGTTTATATTCTTTATCATCACGTATGTGGGGATAAGGGCCTGTTTGATCTGCTCTATGTCAGACCTCTGTTCTTTAGTCAGTTACCGGCACCCAGCAAGAGCCCTGGCACATAGTCACAGTGGTAGTACCCTTTCAATTCTTCATTTTATATAATTTGCACACCAACTCCACATTTTCAACCCACTCTACAATTGGTAGATCAGTTGCAGCACCACTAAATTTGGGGATTAGCCATACGTCAAATCCTGTTATCTTTGTAGATAAAAAATCCTAAAATAGCCTAAAGTGAAAAAAATTTTTTTTAATTCTTTGTTGATGAGGGGGGGTCGAGTCCAACACTTACTAGCAGATCAATCTTTTTTTTCTCTTTTTCCCCTATCCTCCAAGTCCTCTGTTCGTTAAGCATTAAACCAAGAAAAGCACTTCTCTCCAACCTGTAAACCCACAATTTATACACATGTCAGGGTGAGCCAAAATTTACATATGTGACACAACTCTTGCCAACATGAGACATGCTTTCACAAATTCAAATTCTGAAAGTGGGCAGATTTTTCCATATCAGACATATACAGGCAAGACACATACATAATTGCTTAGGGTCATGAGGCTATTCATTTCGACTTTTGATACAGCCATGTATCACTAACAATTCAATTAAACAGCAATCACTTGTGTAGAATATTAGTTAACTCAAGTAGAGTGGTGTCCAGAATACAATGTAGTAATTTACTAAGCTTTTTGCTTAGATGTGGCACAAGGCCATATGAATGGGGCACCCAATGAGACTCAAACTCACCCGTGTAGGTTTGCTAGTCTAGCTTGCTAACCATTACACTACCCGATGCGCCCTCCAGAATACAATGTAGAACCAATGTAGAATATTGGTTAAGAATAAGTAGATGAATGGACACCACTCATGCAAATGTGTTGAATAGGTCATTCTTGTAAAGTGAGCCAATCCACATGCTGCTGCTCATGCACTCTTCAATAAAAGAGGTAAGCTTTAGCTGGCTAGCTTTTGCAAGGAGGCAGTCATGTTACTCTTGGCTTTGTAAAGGTGAGTGCTGTTTATTGTTGTTCTATAATTTGTTCATACACACTTAAATGATCAAAGAGCTCAATTTCTGACAATCCAATTTATCATAAGTCTTTGTTTTGTCACGTGATATCCCACTGAGACAATGGAAGTGGGATGACTGCTGTTTGAATTAACAGTAACCTGACTTGGGTGACATCTAGTAGCCCTAACAAAATCGCCTGACCGGGGGGGGGGGAGAGGAAGGTAGAAGCCAATGATTGGCTGGGGCCTTAAAACGGAAGTGGCACCCTTCTCCCCATCGGCGAAAAAAAATGAGAAGAAATGTTAGTTGTTTGGCAGGGTTCATAGCGGGAGACGAACCATAGCCAGTATTCCGGGTTGAAGACAAAAGAATATTTGAGACACAAGGGACCCCAGGTTCTTCAAGCCAGTGTAAAAAAATAGAATAAAGTCTATTAGCCCGTGAAAGAAGAAAGATTCTCCAGTGGAACCCCGTTGAAAAATAAGATAAGTAACTTTGGGGCTATTTCTCCTTTATACCCAAACTTTATATACCACTCTCTCTCTCTCTCTCTCTCTCAATTTGAAGGAAAAAGAAAGATATTTATGTCCATGGACTGTTCAATTCATTATACATATTTGACACTTTGAAAGTGTATCTCTTTGTATAGTAAAGGATTCCTGTATTTTTATGTTACCACGTGGTCTAAGTTGTTCTTGGCAGTTCTGCTACGAATTTGTTACCTCATGCTTCCTTTTCAGCTTCTATTCGCCTTATGTTATCTTGCTTAAAATTGTCCTATAAATTCCTCTAAAAATATCACACAGGAAACCGGAGTTGCCGACTACTACAATATAAAATTATTACTACTAAAACCTATAGGTCCATATCTTCTGTTGTCTAGGGGAGGAAGAAAGCGACCTGGTGGGTGTGTGGATAGTGTGAAATTTTGAACCCCTTGCCAGCGGCGGTCAGTCTGGCCCTAAATTAATCCCTCACGTAATATGCCAGGTCTTATATGCCTGAGAGAAAAACTCTGAACGAGGACTTATTCTATAGGGGATCAAGTGCCAACCTGCCCCGTCTTCACACGTGCAAAATAAAACCCCGTTCTGGGATAAAAGTAAACCTTTCGCATCACAGTTTGCACTCGGTTTAAATGGTTTATCATGTAATTTGTTTTCACAGCTTAAATGTCAAAAGAATTCTATTTGACCCCTTGAAAGAAATGGCAATGAAGGGATACTCCAAATCCCCCAAAGCTCCAACATTACTGCTGTCTCACCATCAGATTGTTTAGTGTCATATTCAGGACACTCATTGGGGGAGGAGTATTAACCCCTCTGCAGAAATGCAGTTGGTGTATTCTACAGCCCCAGCCAACTAGACTATTGCTTACTTTGAGGCTGCAGTCCAACACTTTAGCCATTATGCCACAAGGACTCCTCTTAGTAGATGATTTGACCTATAAATGGAACCCTAACAGGTACTAGCAATCTGGGTCATTGTATACATGTAAACAATGGTAATGAAGGGGTACTCCAGATTCCCTAAAACTCCAGGATTGGAGCCTCATCATCAGGTTCAGTTTAGTTTCATACCCAGGACACGAATCGAGAGATGAAGAATATTGGTTGACTTGAGAGTGGTCTGACACACAGGTAGCCCAAGATACACATTGCATTTACTGGATGAATATATGGGTGAATAGACATCACTCATGCAAATGTGTTTGGCATGTCATCCTGGCACCTCAGATACAACCCACCTGCTGCATTAAGTGCTCTCCTATAAAATGAGGTAAGCTTAACTGGTTTGCTTTTACCATGAAGATTTAAGGACGCCTTTGGTGGTGTAACGGTTAGCAAGCTTGACTAGCAAACCTACACAGGTGAGTTCGAGTCTCATTGGGTGCCCCATTCATTCGGCCTTGTGCCACATCGAAGCAAAGAGCTTTGTAAATTACTAACATGAAGATTCAAGAAGGCAGCCATGTTAGAAGGTGAGTCATTTGACTTCTAGAGTGGAGAGGTTTTACTTCTCTTTGCAGAAGTGCAGTCAGCATTTTCTATCACTCCAGCCAATACGGCAGGTATTAGATTGGAATAAATGAAACAATATAACTGTGCGCAAAGAAATAATTAAATGAAAATTTGTTACTTGAAACTATAAAATTATGTATGATTATCATTAGATAAAAATAATTGAAACCATACAATTATTTGTATTAGACAGGGATACTTGATATCATATAACTGTGCGCAAACAAATCATAGACATAAAAAACTACAAAATGGAAAATAGTAATGATTATATTTTTATCATTCAGGGTTTTTGAACAATTGTCTTCATCTTTATTGTTATATTCACAATGTTTCAGCCAATATGTCTTCCAGACTTCTTCAGGCATTTCTTGTTGAACTTAGGAGCCTACACAGAACTTCAAACCACATCCTTTATTTAATTCACGGGGGTTGCTTGCTCTGATTCTGTTAACCATAACTGGGTACAAGTGTTAAATATTCCTGTATTGTTACTCGCCTGCAGTCAGGATTGAACCTGTAACTTTCAGATGATTGTTTCTTAGAAGCTTAGGGAACCAACACCTATAACCGTTATGCTATGTGTCCTGCTGGACAGTTCTGCATGAATTTTTGAGACTTATAAACTTAATGTTCTTACATCACTATGATTACAACTATTATGTATGATTTTTTACCTGAGTTCATATAATGATTTTTTTATAACCATCAACATTGGTTGTTTTATGGCATATCAACTCTTTTCAGGTCATTTAATTCCCAAAAAAATTTCAAACAATTCAGACTAGTATGAGTATTTTTTTTACAAATGGTTAAATGTCAAAACAGTCCTATTTCAAGAAATTCAGTTTAGCAAAAGTTCAGACCATTCTATTTCAAATAGTTCAGTTTAGCATAAGTACACAGTTTCAATGTCAAAAACAGTTTTATTTCCAACAATTCAGTTTGGCATACGTACACAGATTCATTTTATTTGACCCATAGATAGAACCCTATCAGGTGCTACCACTCCAGGCCAGAATTAACCTGGGAGCAATGGCAATGAAGAAGTACTCCACATTCCTCAAAGTTCCAGTATTACTAGAACCTCACCATCAGATTGTTTAGTGTCATAACTGTTGAAGTTCTGTACTTGAGTGTAGTTCATGTGTTGAATTACGTGTGAAAGTGAATAGCCTTGAGCATCACGAAGGAAAGATTAATTGTGCATCAGAGCATTCCACAATGCGCAGGTGGTCTCGTCCATTCCCAGTGTGTTGATTGGCTGCAAGGCCAGGAGTGGCTATGCTAGCATGCATATATGCGGCCCGCTCATTGGCATTTTTGTTTGTTAGCCGACGCCAGCTGGAGTGCCAAGCCGGTAAGTATTGTATATCATTTTCTCCTGTGCATTAGGACAGTAGTTTCTTTAATAACCAGGACACTTGTTGGGGGAGGGGGCAAGCAGTCAGTGTATTCAGCCGATTGAGCAGTCAGTGTATCCAGCCGATTGAGCAACAAATCATTAGGAATACTCGAAAGCATACAACTATATGCAAATTAATAGTATTAGATAGGAATAAAAAAAAATTAGTCTGAGGTGAATGAATAAAAAATTTTTTATTATGATTCAACAATGAGATTGAATCCCAAGCTTTATTCAACTTATTCCAACATTGAGTTTAACACCTTGCTGATGTAACACTATCAGAATGTAAAATGAAAAATACCAAATAGGGGTAAAAGATCAAACATACCTCACTTAAGTTTAAGTAAAGTCAAAGTAAATTTATAACACTACTAGCTGTACCCGGCCATACGTTGCTGTGTCTCAGTTTAAATGGGGGAAAAAAAAAAGAAAATGCATGTTTCTAATATGTTTAATTTTCCAATACTTGTGGATACATAATATTCTTGGTAGTTCCAGTTTCCGTGTAAAACTTAAGAATAAGTTTTTAGAATAAAAAGAAATTTACTTACTTATGAACCAATGAAATATGGCTTAAAGTTTATTAATGAAAGAAAACTTATTAAGAAATGTCTTTCATTGAAGTTTAAGACAAAAAAAAGCCATGTTGAAAAAATAAAATAAAATATTTAATAAACAATTCGTTACTACTGGACCAACAAAATATGGTTTAAAGTTTAGTGTCTTATCGATAATAATAAACGAAAGAAAACTTATTAAGAAATGTCTTTCGTTGAAGTTTAAGACAAAAAAAAATCATGTTGAAAAAAGAAAATAAAATATTTCATAAACAATTCGTTACTACTGAATGAATGAAATATGGTTTAAGAAAGAAAACATTTTAATGAATGTCTTTCGTTGAAGTTAAACAAAAAAAGGAATGTTGAAAAAATATAAGAAAATATTTTGTAAACAATTCGTTAGAATAAAAAAAAATTTACTTATTACTGAACCAACGAAATATGGTTTAAAGTTTAGTGTCTCTGTTTAATTCAACCAAAAAAGAAAGTGACTATGCAGAAAAATTAAGTCACGTGTAAAATTCTTTGAAACAGAAGTTATGTTTTCTGGTTCGGCTTATGTTGGAGAAAAATGACTTATTAAAAATATTTTTTTTAATTATTGTAGTATTTTTGGAAAATAAGTATATAAAAACACTCCTGAATTCGAATAAAATACTCTCTGAAAATTTTTAACAAATTAGTGGTATAAAACTGGAGATTATCGGTTAGTAACAAACATTTACATTTTTATTTATACAGATTACAATACCCATAAACACAAGAGAAACATGATGTTCACTGATGAGAAAAGAAAGTAAAGTCTGTTGTCAGCACTTCCTGCAAATGCTTATATAAGTAATGCAGAATGTTCTAGATTTGTTAGGCTTTGGACTTCTAAACTAATCATGTCATCTCATTCATATATTTTTCTTCACTCTCCTAACAAATTGAATAGTCAGTGTTACAAGCTATGCCAAGACACTTTATTCTTGTCTAGGTGTAGGTCACATGACTTATTTCCTCTCTGGTTGCATTCCAACAATAAAGGAGAACCCCAACTTTACTCTGTCTGTTGATCACAGCACTGGTTTTTATTTGTAATAAAATCACTGTTCATTAACCGCATGGTAAATTTGCCTAAGTTATGTACCTCTTTCAAAGAGAATATTAGCTTAGTACCGATATCAACTCTAGCCCACCATCATCACTTGATCATTCAGTCAGAAATCCAAGTCAACTGATTGGCTTGGCTGATTTGTTTAATAGCATATCAACATTTTATGGGTTATTTAATGCTGAAATTTTATTGTAAATCGTAGCTATTTTCAATGCATTTCTTTTTTGAATTTCACTTTTTTATCAATAATAAAGATTGCACACAGTTATGTACCAGAGATTCCTATCTTATAATTTATAAACATTTATATGGTTTAAAGTAACTATTACTATTTAAAAATAATCAGCTGTTTGCATAGTTATACAGTTTCAATTATTTCCTTCAAACACCAATAACTTGCATACAGTTATATGGTTTCAATTATTCCCTTCAAACACCAATAATTTGCATAGTTATATGGTTTCAATTATTGCCTTCAAACACCAATAATTTGCATACAGTTATATGGTTTCAATTATTGCCTTCAAACACCAATAATTTGCATACAGTTATATGGTTTTGATTATTCCCTTCAAACACCAATAATTTGCATACAGTTATATGGTTTCAATTATTGCCTTCAAACACCAATAATTTGCATACAGTTATATGGTTTTAAGATACTACTAATAATAATGCTACTACATAATTATTGGTTCAAGTAACAGATCTTTATACAAATTTGCAGTTATATTTGAAGAGATCTACCCAACAGGTATTACCACTCTTGGTCAGAGTGGAATTGGGATTAATGGCAATAAAGGAGTATTCCACAGTACTTCAGAGCTCCAGAACTGGAGCCTCACCACAGGATGACATTTAGAGTCACTCCCAGGACACACAAAGTTAGGTGAGACTGCTCCTAGACAGGATATGGCACAAAGTCAGTTTTTTAAATTGGATTAGAGTTGATTTGAATTCAGAGTTTGTTGAAGGACAAGTCTCAATTTTTATGTGAAATGAGGTGGTTCTGTATTTCAACTAATCATTCTTGTGTTCAACTGTGGATTGTTGACAAACTTGTCTTAATTGGTTAGTGCTTTTATACATCTGTTGTGCAGTTGTGATGCTAACTGCTAGTGTTTTCATCAGTGTTCCTTGTTGAGCTGAAGGGTGTCAAGTATCAGAATTTTCCTTTAGCTAGTTTGGTTGTCATATCAAGGCCAAACAGCCCAATCTACCAAGTTATTTTACCCATAGCTTAGATTCATGCCTTTTCTAAGGATATTAGTGTGAAGTGAAAGAGAGAACAATTTCTTAAGGTTTCCTTCTCTTAGACTGGTTGCCATGGTATATATATAACTAATGTAGGTTATTTAATACCAAATCCTGTATATCAATATTAAATGTAGAATAACAACAATAACAATAGCACTTACCTGCCCAGGGGATTCAACTAGTGTTAATTTGGCAGACAAAAATAAAACAGACAGTAACTTAATACAAAACCTGATATTTGTCAAGCGCCCCACATACATTTAAGTATGGCACATGGGCTTTTTTCTTGTGGGAACCAGGTGCAGAACTGTAGCCCACACAAGCCCAGCAGTTCCAAAAATGGCTTTAGCCCTGTCAACATTCCCCTAAAAAGAGGCACCTCAGGCACCAGGTGATAAACCTAGCCCCTCCGGAGAGGGTTAGAGCATGGGGGACAGCATTCTGAGGCTCAAGGAATGCCAGTATTAACATGCGTGATATGAATGCTGGATTCCTGGAATCTATGTCAGATGGTCTCAACAGACTACCACCGGAACCAAGACAAACCCAACCTGATCCACATATCAGGCAACATGGCCGGCCAAAGTGTGGGCCAGGATGTAACTTAATACAGAAACTGTACCACTACTAAGTTCACTCAACTAGCAACGCAACTTAGTGTTGATTCTGACAACCTACTAAACTCAATATCAAATATATATGATTTGTAAACACATTTTGATGATAACTTTTTTAAATGAGCCTGAGCTCATTTTTTGCACACAGTTAAATGGTTTCAAGTATTTCTATGTAACAGTAACAATTAATATCAGTCCTTTGTTTGCACACTGAAGAAGCTACTGCCCTAATGCACAGGATAAAATAATAAACAATACTTACCAGCTTGGCGGCCCGGCTGGTGTCGACTAAGACAAAAATGCCAATGAGTGGGCCAGCATACATGCACGCTAGCATAGCCACTCCTGGGCTGGCAGCCAATCACCACACTTGGAATGGACAAGACCACCTGTGCATTGTGGAATGCCCCAATGTGCATATAATCTTCACTTCCTGATACTCAAGTCAGTATTCACTTTCATGCGTAATTCAACATGTGAACTACACTCAAGTACAGAACTTCGACAAGATAAACATATAGAATTTGTAAGTGAATAGTTTATAAGTAATTTCATTTTTAAATGGAGTTATAACTAATTTGCACATAGTAGTGTAGAAGTCACTACTCTAATGTGCAGAATAAACAACAAGAACAACACCCCAACTAGCAGACAGAAAGTAAAATGGGCGTAATATCATACAAGACAGTGAGTCAGAACTGTTGTGTTACATGCAGAAGTGAACTTCCAGAACTGAGGAAAGGAAAAGATCTTATGGCTACTGGGGCATTCCATCATGCACCTGTGATTGAGTCCATTCCTTGGGCAGCGATTGGTTGCTAGCCCAGGAGTGGTTATATCAGCGTAAATATATGCTGGCCCGTTTAGTGTGGTCCGTTTTATTTTCCGTCAGCTAAGTGGATGCTAGACTGGGACTGCCAAGCCAGTAAGTGTTGTTATTATTATTGTTTGTTATAGCTGTGACTTTGACAAGGATCATAACTATATTTTCAGTGTTCCATTACATTTGTTTTAAATCCATTTCTATTTATCCATAATTATTTGTTTGCATACAGTTATATCCTATAAAGTATTCCTATCTAATAGAAATAATTTGTATAGAAATAAATCATTTCAAAGTATTTCCATCTAACATTGATAATTTTATTCAATAGTTCTCACTTGGCGCACAGTTATATGGTTTCATGTATTCCTATCTAATACTAATAATTTTAAAACTGATCTATCTAAATAATAGATCGGACCATAACAAGTTTGGTTCTTTGGGGAGGGATAAGTTCCTTCAAACCTGGCTGGTTTGAAGCAACTTATCCCTCCCCAAAGACCACTACCCATGCACAATGGGAGGGGGAAGGAGATGTAGAATAATAATAGCACTTGCCACCATAATGTCCATGCAATGATGTGCCTGTATGTACACAATCAGATGCTCGATAAATAATCCTCCTCCTCAAGTGGTCGTCTGGTTTGGTAACTCTGTTTACTTCTTAACTGAGTATTTGTGTGAACAACTTTACAAATTCAACAGTTTAATGGCATATCAACCTTCATGATGTAGAAGTCACCACTCTAATGTGTAGAATAACAATAATACTAACATTTACAAGCCCAAGGATTCCAACTAGCCACCAGTTGGCAGATAAAAATAAAACAGCACTCCACAATATTTGTCAAGCACCCAACATATGCGCAAGTACAGTAGATGGCCTTTTGCTATTGTGGGAACTAGGCGCAGGACCATAGCCCACACCCACCCGACAGTTCCTAAAATGCCTCAAGCCCAGTTGACATTCCCCTAAAAAAGAGGCACCTTAGACACCAGGTGATAAACTTAGCCCCTCCAGAGAAGGTTAGAGCCTGGGGGAATGCCCCCCCCGGCTCAAGGAATGCCAATCTTAGCACATGTGACATGAATGCTGGTTTTCCAGAATCCATGTCAGACGACCTCAACCAACTGCCAAAGGAACCAAGACACACCCGACCTGATCCACATACTGGGAGATACAGCTGACAAAAGACTGTCTCAGCCTAATGGGCCAGGCTGTAACAAAATACAGACCCTGCACTACTATTAAAGAAGCCGGTATATTTATACACTAATATGTTCACTCCTGGGCCAGCAACCAATTACCGTCTAGGGAATGGAATTGACCACGTGTGTAGAAGTCACTACTCTAATGCACAGAATAAATAACAAGAATAGCAGCCTCAGCTAGTGTCCAGCTAGCAGACAAAAATTAAAACAGGACTGAAGCAAGCCAGTGTATATATAAACTAATATATCCATTCATTGGACCAGCAACCAAACATTGTCCAGAAAATGGACTTAGCCACTTGTGAATAATGGAATGTCCCAATGTCCATATAATCTCACTTCAACCCGTAACTCAGTCTTCTTAAGCATGAGTACTGACTCATAGCTACTGAGCTTTATGATAGAATCCCAACAATGCACACAATGGAATGCCCTAATGTGCCATAAATAACTCTCCTTTTTTAGAGTTCAGAAGATTGCATTTCAGATCTAACTCAGCTGGTTACAGGACCAAGAGCTGACTTTGATAAACTACCAAACTCAGCTATTTCAAGTCCAATGGGCATCGCCCGCACAGATTCGTATCCTGTCAGCAGCAACATGTCAAAGTTCTGTTATATATTATACTTGTACTTAAATGTTATTCACACATGTCGAATTATGCAGAGAGATGAATCTGTCTTTAGCATGAGGAAGGGAAAATTATATGCGCATTGGGGCATTCCACAACGTGGTTGAGTCCATTCCCTGGGCAGTGATTGGCTGCCAGCCCAGGAGTAGCTATGCTAGCATGCATATATACTGGCCCGCTCATTGTCATAGCATGGTTTGGGTTGAGTTACAGCCCACTGTATTTTTGTCTGCCAGCTGGATGCTAGCTGGGCTACTGAGCTAGTAAATGTTATTATTTCATCCTGCATGTTAGGGCAATGGCTTCTTCAATGGGTTATTTAAAGCCAAAGCCATCCTTAGGGAAGGACAGTAGAGGTGTCATTTAACTCATAGTTGAAGGAAAAAGAGAGTTCATGCCTTTCCTAAGAGTATGAGTTTTAAAGTGAACATAATAGTGAGTTCAAACTCCATTCATGGAGTCACAGTCCAAAATGTTAGCCTTTATGCTACAGGAACCTTCCACCCTCTAACAGGTACTACCACGACTGCACAGAGATTCCCCCCAACAGGTACTACCACACTGAGAGTAATGGCAAAGAGGTACTCCCCACTCCCCTGAGCTAGAGAACTGAAACTACATCACTGGATGCAGCTTAGCATAATATACAAGACAGGTAACCAACAGAGGAAATATTTATAATAATAATACGACTGAATGATTTTCAATGCGGCAATTTCCTTAGAGAGCTTTTCTGGACAAGTACCAACACTTTCTATAATTGGTTTAAATGGTGGCTGAATGTATACACTTTAACATTTTTTTAAAATTCAGAAAACTGTTACTTGCTCGACAACAAAGAGGCAGATACAAGGGTGAGTCAAAAGTTTTGCAAAATTTAATAACTATTCACCATTTAACTAAAATGAGTCAAAAGTTTTGCAATATTTTGGTACATGCTACTTTGCATTGCATCACGACTGAAACAGTTCAAGCTGTGAAAGGTACCCACTGTAGTTGGTAGTTCCATGGTGGTTGGTGTGTGCATTACTTCACTCCATGTGAGATTTGAAACCCACACAAATGAAGATGCAACATAGTCTAATTCAGGAACTTAAGCTTTACAAGTTCAAACAGGGTCAAAACACAGAGGATGCAATCAAAAACATTTGTGTGACAGGTGAAGATGCAGTTGATCACAGTACAGTAACCAGAAATTTTGCTTGGGTTGCAAGTACCTTGATAAGGTCAGGTAGGCCTAAAAGTGGCAATTCTGAAGCAATGCTCCAAACCATAGAAGCAAATCCAGCAAGTAGCACTTGGAGAGTACCAGGCGAGCTCAGCATGTCACAATCCAATGTGGTTCATTAGCTTCATGACCTCAGCAGAAGCATCCAGAGTTGCTGAATTGTACAATAGATTATCAAAATATTGCAAAACTTGATTTAATCGGAGGTGCCCGTGGTGTAATGGTTATCGTCATAGGAAATGGACACGGCGCACACGAGTTCAAATCCTGGATGAGACTGATTGCATTTCACATAGCACTAATTCCCTTGGGAAAGGTATGAATCCAATTATTCTCCCTCCAGCAATGGGTAAAATAGTAGGACAGACTAGGTTCTTCAGCCGTGGTGAGGCAACTAGTCTAGGAGAAAGAAAACTCTGAATTCAAACCTATTAAACTCTGCTGACGATGTTAACATGACAGAAGGCCTGAGACTATAAGAACTGCCAAAATGAAAATGTTAGTCTGAATACAACCATGTATAATTCTTAATACATCAAATCTTCACTTGTTCCACTAAGGTTCTGCCATTTTTCTCAAATTAACAAATATTACAATGTTGAAGTTCTGTTGTATATTGTACTCGAATGTAGTTCATGCATGTCGAATTATGCATCAAGGTGAATACTGACTTGGAAGGAAAGATTATATGTGCATCAGGGCATTCCACAATGCACAGGTGGTTTAGTCCATTCCTTGGGCATTGATTGGCTCCCAGCCCAGGAGTGGCTATACTAGTGTGCATATATACTAGCCTGCTCATTGACATATTTTTGTATGCCAGCCAGGCCGCCAAGCAGGTAAATATTGTTATAATTTTATCCTGTCAATTAGGGCAGTGGCTTCTTCATCTCCCTCCACCTCGGTGTACAGGCCAGGTTGTATCAGGGCTGTGTCTTTCTTGGAGGCCTGGTCTGTTATGTGGTAGTAGTCTGGATAGAGCTCTAGGAATTTTGGATGACCAAGGGTGAGTAAATATATGTGTGTGGTTTGTTTGGGGGTGTCAATTGTTATATGTGTGTCATTACTGGAAGATGTTGAGGGATCAGGATGTAGAAGTGGGGTATTAATTGTAGGGGTTATGGCTGCAGGTGTTGCACTTGGTATTGGTTTTGGTGCTGTCTTGAATTTATATTTTCTCAGGAAACGATGGTTCCTAAGACTTTCTGATATACACAATCATATTTTTGTCTGAAGATGGCAGGTTAAGTGGCATCATAATTTTGACAAATTATTTGAACAAGTATCCTCACCTTTATTTTGATTACTATTTTAGGTGTTGTAGAAGTCACAGCTCTAATGTACTGAATAAACAAGAACATTTATCAGCTCAGCAGCCCCAGCTAGTATACAGCTGGCAGACAAAAATAAAATGGGCTGTAACAAAATACAGATCCCATGACATGACTGAAGCAAGCTAGTATACACCAATATATCCATTCTTATGCCAGCAACCAATCACTGTCCAGAGAATTGACTTAATCACATGCATGTAATTGAATGCCCCAATGTCCATAAAATCTCTTCTTCCTCGGTTCTGCATCTCACTTCAACTCGTAACTCAACGGGCTACGTAAATGAGTGCTGGTTCATAGCTACCAAGCTCTATGTTTCAACAAGTTAAATCTGACATAACAGAACCTCGACATGGAACTTGACTAAACTGCCTTCATCAGCAGTATGGTGAATCCATTAATTATTTTGCTTTTTTTAAATGTCATCATCATTTTATACCTAAGAAATGACACCATCCCTAATTTAACCTTTAAAAATAGCACTGTCTCTTAAGAAATTACACCATCTCTATCATACGCCACCATTCATACCCTCATGCTAAAGAGATGGCATCATCTATTCTTTTTTCTATTTTTATTCACTTTCTGAATTATATTTTATGAACAATATCCCAGGTTCATTTTTTATTAAACAGACTATTTTCCTTGTCCATGTACTGTAGAAGTCACATTAGAGTGCAGAATAACAACAAAATAATAACATTTACCAGCCCAGGGCTCCCAACTAGCATCCAGTTGGCAGACAAAAAGAAAACAGGCTATAACTCAAATCAGACCCAGCACTGTTACTAAAACAAGCCGGTGTATATATATATATATATATATACACACACCCAATACATCCATTCCTGAATCAGCAACCAATCACTGTCTAGGTAATGGACTTATCCACCTGTGCACAATGAAATGCCCTAACGACCATAAATTCTCTCCTTCTTCAGAGTTCAGGCAAACTCACTTTAAAACGTAATTCAACTTGTTATGTGGCTTAGTGCTGACTTTATATCTACCAAACTTAACAATTTCAACATGTTCTTTGTTCAAAATATTCTGGCTGTGTACTCTCTGACCTTCTGATATTACTATAAAATTATTAGTGCCATATGTTATATGGTTTCAAATAACTAGTAATAATCCTTAGTAAACAATTATTACTTCAAAGTAACTATTTCTAATGCAAATAATTTGCACACAGTTATATTTGAACTGTAGATGGGACCCTGATATTTACTTCCACCTGGGGGGAATGGCAATCAAGGGGTACTCCACACTCACCAGAGCTCCAGCACAGGAGCTTCACCTCTGGATACAGTTTAATGTTATATTCAGGACAAAAGTGAAATGGGGATACATATTTATCAACCCCTCCGCTCGGGCAGGATATGACACAAGGTCAATTTTTAAGCGTATTTTAACAGGCTTGAATTCAGAGTTTTCCTTCTCCTAGACTAGTTGCCTCACCAAGGCTGAAGAACCCAGTCTTCCCTACTAATTACCCATAGCTAGAGGTAGAATGATTGGATTCATACCTTTCCCAAGGGTATTAGTGCTAGGCGAAATGCAATCATTTTTGTCCAGGATTTAAACTTGCATCGCCGTGTCCATTTCCTACGACGATAACCATTACACTGCGGGCATCTCCATGTATACCACGGGCACCTCCGTAAAGTGAAATGGGGATATAAGAGTAAAAACACTGTAGCACTAAGTTTGTAATAAAGAAGAATTCACTTTTTAAATCAGCATTCAAAGTAATGAATTCTCAAGCAAGAATTTCAGTCTATACTGTAGGAGTTATTCCCCTTGTCCTCTATGAATATACTGATAATGAGGTTCTGTAGGTAAACAACGAAGATAGCTGCTGACTGATATTTATTGCCAAAGCAATATTAAGTCTGGTTTTATCTCTATCAAGCATATATCTCTACATGGCGCTGTGAGCAGGATTACACATAGGAACCACAGTTTCTTGAAAATGTTAGTCAGACTCAGGCCCAGTGCAATGTCTGAACCCACAAGCTCTGGATGTAATGTCCTGCTCTCACATCCTCATCCTCCAATCTCTTCCAGCGATAATGCTCATGCAGCAATTGGACGTCCTATAAGGGCACATCAACATACCCATAGTACTCACATCACATGTCAACAAAATTCTTCTGGTTCTGTCCAGGTTATTCCAACATAACAGGGTGGGTCTCAAAGAACTGTTCCCTCTTCATAAAATTTTGCTTGCACACAGTAAAAGGAAAAGGTACGAGTTATCCCCCTTATCTTCTATAAATGTACTGATATCAAGGCTCTGTAGGTAAACAACAAACATGGCTGCCAACTGTTATTCATTGCCAAAAGATCTAGTATCATGTCAATCTAGCCCATATGTCTACACATACATTGGGGAGAGAAATATTTTTTAATGGTGTATGTATTTACCCAACCACTTCCTCATGAACAGAATGCAACTCAAAGAAAATTTTTAACCGGAGTACAGCTTGTACGAATTGAGAGTCTACCTTCTTATAGAGCAGTTGGTAAACTAAAGCTAAAGTTCTGTCTGCCCTGTTATTCACCTATAGCTGCAGACAGGGACAAATGAAGTCCTGCCTTTCCAAAGGGCATTAACACAGAGTAAAATGAAAACTTGGCTCTTTCACTGGTGCAAGCAAGCCTTTTCTTCATAGTAGCATTTGTTCAAAACGTTCCACTTAACAAAAAAGTTACAATGCTCCTACCCTAAACACCAACCATGGCTATCTTCTATCAACAGTGTCAAGCAACCATAATAATGTTACAGATTTGGTCTTTTGTTTTAATATTCAATTGATGATTCACTCATATTTACGTATCCTTATCCAACCTTTCAGTTATGAGCAAGATGCAAAACACAGTCAATTTTTAAGCAGAATACAGCTGTTTTGAATCTAAAATTTTCCTTCTATTAGATTGGATGCCTAACCAAAGTTAAAGAACTTAATCTGCCCTACTATTTACCCATACCTGGAAAGAAAGAGAGAGAACACAGATGGATTCATGCTTTTCTCTAGGGCAATGGAGTGAATTGAAAAGTGAACAGCCTCATTCAGGATTTGAACTCTGGCTGCTGATTCCATTTCCAATCAAAATATCTGTTATGCTAAGCACATCTTTTTAAGTGGAGTACGGCTAGTCTGAATTCAGAGTTTTCCTTTTCCAAAATTGGTTACCTTACCAAGGGTAAAGAATACAGTCTGCCCAACTATTTACCCATGATAATTTATATACAATTCTATGGTTTAAAGTAACTATTCCTATTCAATAATAATTTGTTTGCACAGTTATATGGTTTAAAGTATTTTTATCTACAGGTTATACAGTCAGAGTATCCTAAACCCTACCGATAGGGCGGTTAGAATTCTGTGACAACTGAGATATCTAACTGCAATGCAATACGTGGCATTGTTGAAGTTGTTTACCATCAACCTATAAGCACAATTGCTGCATTGTCCTAGTTTTATTAAATGTTATGTGAGGTCTTCAAAAATACATCTGCTGCAGACATCAAAGTGTCACCATTATATGTTAAAGAAATTATTTGTTTAAATATCCAATACATGTTAAATTTTTTCAACTGGAATTAGAAATTACTGCTAGTTGGCTGGTTAGTGTTTAATGGCATATCAACCCTTGTGGGTTATTTAATACTAATTCCTATATGAGTAGATTGTTTGCTACTGGTCCGGGAGACCGGGGTTCAATCCCAGGTAGAGTCATACCAAAGACTCAAAAAATGGTACTTGGTTCGGCCTTACTTAACACTCAGCATTATAAGGTAAACATCAAGAGTAAAGTGGAGCAATCCAGGGAACAGAGTAGCGCCCTCCTCTACATCTCGGTGTAGTAGCAATTGAAAAGGGAGCCTTTGGGTTATCCTCGACGAAGGTCGCCAACTTTACTTACTTTATGTATGATTTGTAAATGAATCGCTGGTCGGCAACTTTTTTTTAAAAATGTGTTAGAGCTCATTTGTTTGTACACAGTTAAATGGTTTCAAGTATTGCTATTAACTCTAATAATTCTATCTAATATAAATCAAATGATTAATATTTGATAGAATTCAGCAGATGCGTCCTTTGGTTTTCTTCAGGTGTCTCATACAAAACTTTGAACCGAACCCTTTTTTAATTCACGGAGGTAGATAGTTCTAATTCCATTAACCATGGCCAGGTACAACTGTTAAGCTATAGTAAGTATCCCTTGTTATTTACCTGTAGTTGCGATTGAACCTAAAGCCTCCAGATTTTTTCACTTAGAAGCACTTCTCAGCCAAATACCTAGTTGGACATGAAACAACTGAAGAAGGCCGAAGGACGTATCAGCCGAAAGATTGTGAATATAACAATAACGATGAAGACAATAGTTTGAATATTCTAAGAGATAAAAATTATCAAGCTTCATCTCAGAAATTTAGATAAATAAAAAAATATTTCTAAAAGAATTTTTTTCATATCGACCAAATAACTTAAGTGCAAACAATTATATTTTTGTTAGTTATTCTCAAAAAACATTAGATGCCAAGAAGTTCGCCAATCACGTTCATGTTTACTTTTTGTTTTTATACACGGTTATGTATTATATATATATATAAATAGAAAAACAAAGTAATCCAAAAGTGATGAATTTATTATATGGGAAAGTCAACGTTAAGACGTTTCGGTTTTAATAAACCTTCATCAGCTGTTCTAGCAACATCTTAAAAATAGTAATAATAATAAAAAGAGGAGAAAAGAAAAAATATACTTTTTCTTTTTTCCTGTTATTTTATCAAATCATACATTGTTGTTCTAGCAACATTTTTTACCATCTTAAAGTCCTGGCGAAGGTTTATTAAGTCCGAAACGTTTTAACGTTGACTTTCCTTTAAAATAAATTCATCACTTTTAGATTACTTTCTTTTTCTATTTTCTTCATACACTTGGATTTACTTCCATTATTTACTTATATGTATATATTTGTACTTTTTAATTCATTAACGATTTGCACTTCTCGTAAGAAAATATGTTTTCCAACTATCAACAGCTGTTTCTTTTTTTATGATTGTAACTTAATTTTTTAAAATCTGTGTCGATCCCGTAAATTAAAAAAAAAAAAAAAAAAGACAGATAACCTTTCCACATTGACTAAAGAGCATTTTTATTTATTTTTAGATCTAAATGAATAATTGATATCCATTAATTTTGAAGCATTTAATATCTATTTCACACAGGCGCGGTTCCTTGCTGTCACAGATTGATGACCCGAGTAAAGTTGCAATAAAAAGCAACTAAACTTTAAAAGATGAAAGAAAAATACGAGTCAAAATCATTATTAATATTATTAATAATAATGGTTTATTTGAGGATGCCATGTGAAAACAGGGTTGTTTGATGTTTAAAGTTTAGGATATTTAGTATTTTGGAAATAAGAACTTTAAAAACGTGAGCCACGACCTTGTCATTAAGCAGGCAATATATATATATATTAAAAATTAAACATCCACTTTGAAGAAAATTAATAAGTCGAAGAAATTGTGAAATAAAAACAAGTTACATTTATTTAAAGTTTTCTTGCGTTAAAGTTCTCATGTTAAAAATAATATTTAAAAAGAACGAAAATTTCAAGCTTTACGTCAAAATTTGTGCAAATATAAAATATAACAGAATAAAATAATTAAATTTTTTTAAAAATAAATATTTTAGTTTCGTTTTTTTCTTTTAGGTTAGATTTTTTTTTTCTTAAACATAATCCAAGGTGAATTCTAAATGCGTATATTAAAAATGATGCAATAAAATTTTAAGGTTGCTGCAATAAAAACAGAAGTTTTTTTTTTGCTTTTTCCAGCTTTTTTTTTTCTTTTAACGATGGTATTTTTGTAATTTTTCTCGCTTTTAGAAAAATATTTGGTTACATTACTTTTTAGTGTTCTTTTAATCAAAAGTTGTTAAAAAAATCCGAAGAACAGAAAATAATATCAAAATTGCAATGGTTTTCTTTTGAATATGAATTATCAATTTTTCTCATGTGAAAAGTTTTTATTCCTATGCGACAAAAATAACAACAGTTAAATAAAAATATAAAAACGAAGCAACGATAGGAAGAAAAAACCAGACATTTTTTGACATTGATTTAGAACAAAGAAACATTTTAACTGAAATTCGATAAGAAAAAAACAATTAAAAATTATTTTCGTCAATTGGAAAGTTTATCAGATAGTTTGTTTGTTCCTAGTATTTTCAAGAGTTCAATAATAACAAAAAAAGTATAAGAAACTTACTTAATATCAAAACGGTAAAACTCCATTACAACAACGACGGTGTTACACGATTCTTCGTGCTATTTTGCGTCTCACATGGTCGAACACCGGTGTCGAGCGTAAACTTGTTTCTTATGTATACAATACCGGTAATTTTAACACTATTTTAAAAAAATATTTCTGTGCATAGTTTAGTTTTTGTACAAGGCAACAAAAGCACGTCACCGGAGCCTTTTGAGAGAAAGAGCAATCAAATAAGTCTGAGGGGCTGCGAGTACAAACGAGGGTGCCAGTACAAATGGGGTGTGTGAGTAAAAATTAGTTGACATTATACTTAAAGCGTTGGACGGATGAACCCGCGAGTTTAGGGCGTCTTGTGTGGTGTAATGGTTTGCAAGCGAGACTAGAAAACCTTCATGAGTGAGTTCGAGTTTCATTGGGTACCCATTCATACGGCCTTGTGCCACATCTAAGCAAAAAGCTTAGTAGATTAATACTTTACAGGATTGGGGGCAGGTGATTCTCAGAGGGGAAGGCACCTACTGCCCCCCTGCTCCCTAAGTAACAGACCCTAAAGTACAAGTCATTTTGTGTGGATAGAAATCACTACTAGTTATCTACTAAACCATTGTCTAAGCTATTACATTACGACGATGATTAACTGATTGATTTTAACGGCATGTCAACCTGTCTATGGTTATTTCATGCCTAGAAGTGTATTCATTGTACGTTCTTGTTCACAATTTCTGTGCAGTTGTTTCTTAAGGGTGTGGGGGTTGTATGTAATTTGGTTATTTCAGTAGATGTGCGTCCGTATTTTATGGGTATTGCTCTCTAAATTATTTCCACCACAAATACAACACAAAACTTTTCAATCGCGTAAAAGAAATGGAATAGAACACAACGAACATTAACCAACAAACAATTTAATATGCATATAACAGAATATAAAAACAAATAAAATACATGATGTGTAAATGGCCTTTTGGAAAATAAAGTTTGGCAAGAAGAAAATAAATTTGTTTAAAGGTGTGTGTATGTTCATGTTAACGGAGTCCGTAAATAAGTCGTTCTTACTTACATTAAGTTCATATAAGGTTTTATGATCGTGGCGACAGCGTGTCGCGTTGATGAGAGAAAGTTTGTCGGGTTTATCTTTTGAACATGATTCCCGGCCATCTGAAGCTAGGTCATGAACTTTAGTTGATGAAGGAAAGGAATTTTCCGGACACAGTATCGGCTACTGCTTTACTGGCTTAGTGGCTTGTGTTTTAGTCTTAGTCTTCCTGTAAGTGAATGGCTCCTTAACTCTGTGTTATTTATATCCTACAGGTGGATCAAAGAATCATCCTAAAATTTTGACACGTAGACATTTATTGACCAATCAGATTTGTATTTTATTATTTTATTTTTGAGCCTAAATATTTTCTGTTAGTTGACTTCCGATCCTATTTTTCTAGAATGTTCTATTCTATGTTTTTAGCTGATTGGTTGAAAAATATAAAAATGTAACTTAAATGCTAATACGGTTTTGATCCTAAATTTCTAGAATGTTCTTAAGTATGTTTTTATTGCTTATTTTAAGACTAGAGGAAGAATGTACAGGATTTACACTCATTTATTTTAAAATGGCCGTGATACCACTTGTTCCTGAAACAAAGATGGTGGACATTGGTAAACTAATTAGTCTCAAGAACCTATTGGTCAAGAAAGTCATGTGATTTGTGCTCACGACTACATCCACACCTTTGATTTTTATCCCACGCATTTGGAACCAACCACATGACAAGGGTTAGCCATATATACTCGCGACTTGCGGTAACTCTCTCTTTCACATTTTGACTTCCAGAGACAGCACTCTCTCTCTCTTCATTTCGAGTTCCAGAAACAGCTTGACCTTGCCAGCTAGTAAGACACAACTTGATGCACGTAACATGGGTGCATATATATTCTGCAACCTTTTTCTTTCCTGTTCTCGAACTCAGCCTCAGAAATTTTGTTAAATCCCGAAAGAGACAAACAACCAACATGGAAGAAGACACGCTCCTCCTAGAATACATTGCTATATTTCTGTATATTGATACCTCGCATGAAATACTTTGTCAACATACATTTTATAGTCTACAGGACACTTTTAATATTTAGTCTTTCACCATAATATTCATGTTTGTTACATACACACATATGTGGAGTTTGAAAGGGTTTTAGGAAGGTCAGTGGCTAAGGGCAAGGCTGTGTTGCCGTAAGATGTCTGACTCCATATTTTAGTTATATTATTTTACCCCACGTTGACTGGCTGGCGCAATGCCTTGTCCAAAGAAGGTCCAA
This sequence comes from Sepioteuthis lessoniana, assembly GCA_963585895.1. Taxonomy (NCBI): domain Eukaryota; kingdom Metazoa; phylum Mollusca; class Cephalopoda; order Myopsida; family Loliginidae; genus Sepioteuthis; species Sepioteuthis lessoniana. The sequence goes on along the minus strand of OY757930.1, from coordinate 65,544,371 downwards.
AAGAAATATGCAAAAAGAAAAGATAGGAACAGATAGGAGACGAAAACATTTCTTTCATACTTTCCTTTATTTACTTGGTGAATGGACTAACCAACGCTACGTCCCAAGACACAGCGTGGTGTCCAAAACACCAGACAGTAAAATCGGTGTTGTCGGTCCGACGTCACTACCCGAAAAAGAGGTCGGTTCACAGAAAACCTGAGTATTTATCTCTCTTCACCGGCTCCAAATTCGCCGCTCCAAAATCCTTCTAATTTTGGCGCGACCGCTTCCCATTGGCTACTTTACATTTTATTATTTTTCTTTTTTCTAATTTTAACCGGATGGATGCGTGGAGCCTTATGCGTGGCGACGCGTTTATACATTTTGTATCTGGCAGCCGACGAGTCAATATCCGGTTGGGAGTTTTACTGTTAATTCCTAAATCCCCACACATACTCACACAGAGAGGAATATTTAACCGACTATATTAGAATATTCATAATGTTTTGTAATGTTTCCTTTTTATGTATATGTTGATGTATAAATTCTTTTTTGTTTGTACTGCTTTGTTTTGAATGTTCTTTTGTCTGCATTGTTTTACATTGTTTACTTCATTTGCTTTTCAATAATGAGCCAACATAAATTGTGGGAGTAAAATATCCACCAAAACCTTCACCACAAATGACTATAACACTTGGTTATAAAAATATAACTCTCACACTTTATTCTCGAAAGGGGTCAAAACTTCTGCAGGTGTGTCAGAGACAAACAGAGATCTGGAGGCGAAGTCAGACGGCCATATTGACCCATAACTTCCTCTTAGCTGCTCTGAGAATGCTGCTCTAAAGGGTTGCCAAGCCACTCACTTGCCCAAACCAAATCTCTTCTGGCCACAAGCTCAGACTGCCCCACTCCAGACTGAGTCTCCAACTGAAACTCTCACATGGGCATCTGCATATATCATTTCATAACACCCATAATTTCCATTTAACCATGTGACTGCTTCCTCTTATTTTCACAGGTGCATCCTGTGCAGAGAATCTCTGATTGACAGTTTGGTCAAGGGTCAATATACACCAATGCCAATGAAGGAGTTATCAACATTCCCCAAATCTTCAGAACTAGCACAGAACTGGATGTAGTTTAGTGTCAAATCCAGGATTTCCCTTTTCTGTCAGTGGTTCTTAGCCTTCTGCAGGGGATACAGTCGGTCTGTCCTAAGCCACACCAACTCAGCATACACTACTAACAGATGTTGCAGGATTATTTTCATATTTTCTTGGTCTTTCTTCTCTATGACTAAGCTTACTGCAAGAGCAAATGGAGACAATGAAAAGTCGGAAGATCATGTTGCATCTATTTTTTTATGGGGAGGACTTGGAAATCATCCAACCATGAACACTAAAACAATGGTGTAAGTGGGAAATATGCTTATTTCCTATATGAAACTGTATTCACCGTATCTTAAAATAATACAGAGCCACATGTGTTGAGCACTCAGTGTAGATTAAACTCACTACAGTATTCTGCACTTTATCAAGCACCTTTAAGATAAAATAGGGTTGGGTTCTTACTTGCCACAAGAGCAATTTGAAGAAGACAGTTGAAACACGTAGATGCTAGGGTTAGACATGACGAGCTGATAGATTTGATCTGGCCTTCCAGCTGCCTGTCTACTTTCTTGAGAGTAAATTTTCAGTTTATGGAGAAATATTTAAAAAAATGCCAATCAAAATTAGAAATTCCATCGATTATTTAGAAAGTTTCAATTAGATCACTTCTTATTCTTCTTTCTTGAAAAGTTGGCGACTGTAGTCAAGGGCGACCAGAAGGCTTCCTTTTCAATAGCTACAACACCGGTATGTAGGGGAGGACACTACTCTTTTCCCAGGATATCCACTTTACCTGTGATCCTTGCCTTATATTACTGAGTGTATCAAGTACCATTTTTAAAGTCTTTGGTATGACGCGACCTGGGATTGAACCCAGGTCTCCCGGACCATTGGCGAATCCTAATTTCTACAATCTCTCCCAATAACTGTAATTTTTAACTCTTTTGATTACTTTTGTCACTCTTAATTGGATACTCTCCAGTCTCAATATTACACTCCGATTTCCTTGCCCAATCAGCTGGGGCTGTAAAATACACCAACTGTATCTCTGCAGTGGGGTAAAACTCCCACAACGAGTATCCTAGATATGACACTAAACCATCTGATGGTGAGGCTTCAGTAATGCTGGAGCTTTGGGGAATGCAGAGTACCTCTTTATTGTTATTGCTCCCAGGTCCTCTCTGGCACCTGATAGGGTACTATCTATGGGTCAAATAGAACTAAACTGTACTAATGCTAAACTGAATTGTTTGAAATAGAACTGCTTATATGTATGAAAATGGATTTGGCATTAATGATCTACAATGGTTGCTGTTCCATAAAACTGAACCAAATTCAATTTCTATGACTTGGCACTAGAGCACAAGCCTGTGTACAATATTATACATGAGATCTTAGGGTTTCACCATGAAATTCATATTGGTTACATACACACACGCACACACACACAGAGGAATATTCAACAGACTATATTAGAATATTCTTTAGGGTTTTATTCATATTTGTAAAACAATATTTGCCTCCTTTGAAATAATATTTCTAGCCATCTTGCCCATCATTCCATTGCCATACAACAGACAAAATATCATTGTCAGTTTTAAATGCATCATCAAAGCCAACATCTTAATCATATTCATCACCTACTATTTTAATATATAGATATTTTTCACATTTCAGGCAATTACACTATCAGAGAAAACTGTCATGTCTTTGTAACATGTTGTAATATCAAACACAACAAGGATTATTATTCACAATTATGTAAAATGACATCATTATTTTAATCAATGAATTCATCTTTCAAACATTGAGCTGACATTAGTTTTATGATTTTAATCCTTGCATTTTTGTCATAAATGAAACCTTGTTTGCATTTGACTTTCAGTAGAATCATTTTTACCAACATAAAAAAAAAGAATTAAATTAATTAATTATAGCTCATTTAATTTTATACATTTTGATCTTATTTAATTTTGATACATTTAAAAAAAATTCTACTCTGAACGGTAATGGCATATCAACCTTTCTGGGTTATTTCAATACCAAAGTTATCCTTTTGCCCAGTCAGCTAGTGCTGTAGAATATATGGACTGCATCTCTGCAGAGAGATATGAGGATCATTAAATAAGTTTCCAGACTTTTTTCGTATGGGCACTTTTATTGATAGTACACACATGAAACTCTAGTCCTCTTCTAAGTAATCTCCTCCAGCTGCAATGCACTTGTTGTCCCATTCCAACAACTTCTCGAAGGCCCCATAGAAGTCCTCTTGTGTCAGCGTGTCAATGACCTTCTTCACAGCCTCTTTCATCTCCTCAATTGTCTCATAACGACAGCCTCTAAGTTTTTCCTTGAGCTTAGGGAATAACCAAAAGTCACAGGGAGCAAGGTCTGGACTATAGGGACGGTGAGGAAGTGTCTTGATGCCCATCTTGGTCAAATAGTCTGTGACAAGGATGGAGTTGTGGACTGGTGCATTGTCCTGCTGGAAATGCCACTGACCCAATTTGAAGAGTGCTGGCCTCTTCTGACAGAATCTCTTCCTGAACTCCCTTAAAACCTCAACATAGTAACCCTAACCCTAATCCTTTGGCCAATCAACTCTGGTGTATTAACTTCCTCACTCCTCCCACACCTCTCATCATCCCTCACAGACTCCCTGCCTTTCTTGAATCTCTTATGCCACTCAAAAACTGATGCTCGATTCATGCAAGATGGTTGAAAAGCAGTCTGAAGCATTCCATATGTTTCTCTGGCATTTTTTCCATGTTTAAAACAGAATTTTATTGCCTATCGTTCTTCTCACATCTAGATTGTATTTTGAAATCCACCAGCTGTGACAATCAGGTTTTAGTAGGGTGTATTCCACTTGCTGCTGTAGCTGTTCATTTGAACATGAAATCATAAGAATTGGTCAGTCATCTCAAAAAATGTATAGCAATAACATAGTGAATTTGCAAGAGTCTACGACAATTTTAAATGCCTGTACAAAAAAAGTCTGAAAACTTATTGAATGTACCACAGAAGACCCCCCCACCACCACCAATAAGTGTCCTGGATATGACACTAAACAATCTGATGATGGGGTTCCAGTAATGCTGGAGCATAGGGGAATGCAGAGTACTTCTTCTTAACCATCACTTCCAGGTTCACTCTGGCCCAGAGTGGTAGCACCTGATAGAGTTCTATCTCTGGGTAAAATAGAAATAAACTGCATGCTTATGATAAACTGAATTGTTTGAAATGGAACTGCTTTTGTATACTAAACTGAATTGTTTGAAATAGAACTGTTTTGACATTTAAGTATGTGTAAACAAAAACTATACTTATTCTAAACTGAATTGTTAGAATTAGAACTGTTTGACTAAACTGAATTGCTTGAAAAAGAAATGTTTCTGAAAACAGTGTACTTATGCTTAACTGAATTGTTTAAAATAAAACCATTTATTCAAAACACCGGACATTGGCCTAGCGGTTAGAGTGTTTGCCAATGGCCTGGGAGACCTGGGTTCAATCCCAGGTCGAGTCATACCAAAGACTTTAAAAATGGTACTTGATGCCTCCTTGCTTAACACTCAGCATTATAAGGTACGGATCAAGGGTAAAGTGGAGCAATCCAGGGAAAGGAGTAGCGCCCTCCCCTACACCTTGGTGTAGTAGCTATCGAAAAGGGAGCCTTCGGGTCACTCTTGACTATGGTCGCCAACTTATTTGTATAAAAATGGATCTGGCATTAAATAACCTACAAAGGTTGATAAGCCATAAAACCCAAATAAACAAATAAAAGCCATCCTTATAAAAGAACAGTAATAGTACTGAGAAGATGAGGGGGCTCATATCTTTCGCAAAGGTATTTGTCCAAAAATGAACATAATAGCACAACTGGAATTTGAACTCACTCACTACAATGTTGCAGTCCGGCTCATTAACCACTATGCCCCAGGGACTCCCTCAAGACTAAATGAAATGACTTACAGGGTCATACAACATAAGATAAATAGAGATACAAGAGGTGCCCGTGGTGTAATGGTTATCGTCATAGGAAATGGACACGGCGACACGAGTTCAAATCCTGGGCAAAACTGATTGCATTTCAAATAGCACTAATACCCTTGGGAAAGGTATGAATCCAAATATTCTCACTCCAGCTATGGTTAAATAGTAGGACAGACTGAGTTCTTCTGCTTTAGTGAGGCAACTAGTCTATGAGAAAGAATACTCTGAATTCAAACCTGTTAAACTCCGCTTAAAAATTGACCTTGTGTCATATCCTGCCCGAGCTGAGGAGTCGGTAAATTTGATAGAGATACAAGTGTGATAGACCATTTTTAAAAAGTGATCAAATACTCATTATAGGTGGTAAAACTCATTGTAGTAAAAACTTTGTGTGTTGAAATTCTATCGTAAGGCTCATTAGCTATGAGTCAATGCTCACATGCATAATAATGAATTATGAGTTGAAGTGAGATTATATGGACATCAGGACGTTCCATTATTCAAAAGTGGCTAAGTCCATTCTTTGGACAGTGATTGGTTGCTGGCCCTGTGAGTGGGTATATTAGTGTATATATACACCGGCTTGCTTCAGTCATGTTACAGGTGTTACAGGCTTGGTATTGAGTTACTGCTCGTTTTATTTTTTGTCTGCCACTTCGACGCTAGCTGGGGTCGCTGAGCCAGTAAATGTTGTTATTCTTGTTTATTCTGCATGTTAGAGCAGTGACTTCTACTGCAGAGTGAACTTGTTGATAGACAGCAAATTCTGCCAGAAATATAGATGTACTCCAAGGAATGCATTAAAATTAATCATCGTGGTTCATTGTTGGTGATATTGCTGATCATATGGTGCAGCAGGTGGCCACTAATTGCAATTGTGCTGTATTTGTACAGGTGGTGACTGAACTTCTAGGTCTGCAGGATTTCTAATATTTAAGTTAACTTTCAGAAGTGTGAGGAGTGTAAAAATTAACATTGTAGGAAATGAACTCTACCCCCTGAGTAAAAATCCTATGCAGAGAGACAATAATTGCCTCCTTTAGTTAATTGGAGCATGCCCATTGGATATGTGACAATCTCAGAATCCTTCTCATGTCTTTTCATCCACATTCTTTGATGGTTAAGTCATGTTATCTATCTCTGTTTGTTGAACAGAAGGGTGACTTTGTCTCAAACTCCAGTGATAAAATTTTTTCTTACCTCATCACTGAAATATTAAGTGCCCTTGGCTAAACCACTTAATAGCTTAAGTAAAACTTTTATCATTTTTGTATCTCTTTCATATGCTGCTTGTTTCTAGAACAATATGTGCACATTCTATCTGTTGGGCCATGTTTGTGTATTCTTGTAAATGCCTCTTGCATGTATGTTATATATCAAATGTTCCTATACATGTAAATAAACTTATCCTGTCTTTCCTTCAATTAATTCAGTGTTAGTGAGTCATTCGATATATTAATGCTAATATTGACCCTTGGTGATCTTTTCACCACAGACCCAGAAAAGCTGCTGGAGATGATAGAAGCATTAGTCACTTAAATGGTCCATCGGATCACATTCACATCAATGTCATAGCATGAAGACAAATCTATTCAACAATACCTGGTTCACCTTTGGGTTACAGCCACAGACTGCAATTTCTCATGTCTCCACTGCGAGTATGATCTGTCCAACATTTACATCCAGGACCAATAAATCCCTCAAGCAATGCTCCACTCTTGCATCTCTATCCCCCAACATCTCCCTATGATGGCATACACACATACACTCGGCATACACTTCTCCCTTCCCTCACGAGGGGAGGGAGAAGAGATGTAGAAGTCACTACTCTAATGTGCAGAATAAACAACAAGAACAACAACACTTACTGGTTCAGTGGCCCCAGCTAGCATCCAGCTGGCCAACCAAAAATAAAATGGGCGGTAACTCAATACCGAACCCGTAACATCTTAAGCAAGCCAGTGTATACACACACTAATATACCCATTCACTGGGCCAGCAACCAATCACCATCCAGAGAATGGAATTAGCCACTTGAAAACAATGGAATGCTCCAATGTCCATATAATCTTGCCTCAAGTTATAGCTTATTACTTTTTTATGCAAATGAGTATTTACTCACAGCTAACGAGCATTACAAACAAATTCCAACAGTGACCTCACACCAACTAACCCAGTACCTTGACAAAGCTGTTTGTATTTTACTTTGTGCTAATGTCCTTAGTAATTTCACAGCACAAATCTATTTTTTGCTATGTACTGTTCTCCCACCGTCAATTCCCACTACTGCTTAAGAGCAAAAGTTTAGAGGCATTTGATTGACTGACAGGGTTAGAAGTTATTTAAATGGAAGCAAGTGATGAGAAAGTTTGCAATTTGTGTTTTAGCAGGTGGATTTCTGGAGTGCAACAAAGCAGGCATAGAAGTATATTTATTGTAAGTTATGATAATGTTGCATAATGACCCTTGACCGAGCCATCAATCAGATTTTCTCTGCACAGAACACACCTATGAAAATAAGTGTTGAACAGAAATCATGGACATTATGAAATGATATATGCAGATGCCCATGTGCGGGTCTCAGTGTGAGTCTTCAGTCAGTGCCAGTCGGCAGATAGAGAATCATGGCTGCCAAAGGCTAAGCAGACCCCTGGCAAGGACCGGTTCAGTACATCTCATTGGAAGAGAAGATATAAGGCCTTGAAGATAACACAATGTGGTATGGTCAAGAGAAGAAGTTATGGGCCAATATAGCAGTCTGTCTTTGTCTCCCTTGGTCTGTCTGTCTGTCTCTCTTAAACACCACAGAAACTTCAACCCCTTTTGAGAATAAAGTGTGAGAGTTATATTTTTATAAACAACCTGGCCTACTCATGGGGGAGGAGAGGGGAGATGTAGAAGTCACTACTCTAACATGCAGAATAAACAACAAGAACAACACTTACTGGTTCTGCGGTCCCAGCTAGCAGACAAAAAATAAAATGGGCAGTAACTCAATGCTGAACCCGTAACATCTTAATCAAGCCAGTGTATACACACACTAATATACCCATTCACTGGACAAGCAACCAATCACTGTCCAGAGAATGGACTTAACCACTTGAGAACAATGGAATGCCCTAATGTTCATATAATCTCACCTCAAGTCTTAACTCATTGCTTCTTATGCAAACGAGTATTTACTCTTAGCTAACAAGCATTATGAACAAATTCCAACAAATGATTGAAATTATTAACTATATCATCGACAAGTTATCGCTTTCCATTATTGAAATACTCTTGAATTAATATAGTAAATAACACTTATGATATCTTGGGAGTTGAAGGATAATAAAAATGCCACAGAAACAGCTGAGAAAATATGTTGTATTTATGGCCAAGATGACATTACTGACCATCAAGTCCAAAATTGGCTTTCAAAGTTTCATTCTAACAATGTCAATGAGAGATGAAACCTTAGCAGACCTTGATCAAGATGCTTTAAAAAAATTGGTGCCAGATACTTTGAATCTCTTATTGCCCTGTTAGCAGGGTTTTGAATATACTGACTGTATTCTTTGTTAAGTGGAAGGATATGCACCCACCCAAAAAAAGAGTGCTCTGAGTATGACACTAAGCTGTATTTGATGTTGAAACTCCAATTCTGAAGATCTGGAGAGTGTGGAGTACTCCTTCATTGCCATTAATACCAGGTCCACTCTGACCTAGAATGCTAGTACCTGTTCGGCTGCTATCAGTTAATGACAGTACCTGTTAGGGTACTATGGATCAATGATAGTATCTGTTAGGGTACTATGGATCAATGGTAGTACCTGTTAGAGTACTATCAGTTAATGACAGTACCTGTTAGGGTACTATGGATCAATGGTAGTACCTATTAGGGTACTAAGGTTCAAATACATCTTAATCCTATTTACCAACCTCTCCATTGGGGCAGAATATGACACAAGGTCAATTTTTAAGCGGAGTTTAACAGGTTTGAATTCAGAGTTTTCCTTCACCTAGACTAATTGCCTCACCAAGGCTGAAGAACCTAGTCTGTCCTACTATTTACCCATAGCTGGAGGGAGAATAATTGGATTCATACCTTTCCCAAGGGTATTAGTGCTACATGAAATGCAATCAGTCTCATCCAAGATTTGAACTTGTGTCACTGTGTCCATTTCCTACGACGATAACCATTACACCACGGGCACCTTCATTGCCAGTAATACCAGGTCCACTCTGACCCAGAATGTTAGTACCTGTTCAGGTGCTATCAGTTAATGGTAGTACCTGTGAGAGTACTATCAGTCAATGGTAGTACCTGTTAGCATACTATGGATCAATGTTAGTACCTGTTAGGATACTATGGATCAATGGTAGTACCTATTAGGGTACTAAGGTTCAAATACATCTGTATGAAAATAATTAGTTTTAGATAGTAATACCATATAACAGGGTGCAAATTATTTGTATGAAGAAAAGTTAGTTGTTTGGGTTTTATGGCATATCAACCTTTGTAGGTTATTTAATGCCGAATCCTCTTTATACATATATATTGAATATATAGGATTTGGTTTGGTTGGGTTTTATGGCATATCACCCTTTGTTGGTTATTTAACATTAAATCTATACTTATGCAAATAGTTCTATTTCAAACAAATTAGTTTTGCATGAGTACACAGTTTAATTGTACAAAAACATTTCTATTTCAAGCTATTCAGTTTAGATATTAAGAATAGTTAATCGAAGCTATAATTGTTTACTCAGAATCATTATAATTAGTTTCTTGAAAGCATATAACTGCTTCTGTACTATTGGTGTCAGATAGAAATACTTGGAACCTTATAACTGTGCACAAACAAATCATTATTATCTAATAGAAATAGTTACTTGGAAACATACAATTGTGTATAAATTATTAGTATTAGATTGGAATACTTGAAACCACATTTGAAATTGTATAACTGTAACTCTTGAGAAACAACTTTACAAAATATATAAACATGAATATACAAACAATGTAATTCTTTAACTTCTTGGCATAAAATAACCCCAGACAGGTTAACATACCATTAAAATCAATCAATTAAATATATTATTGGCTTAAAAACCTACACTAATTCATGGCATGGTTAATTATTCTTTTACAAGATAATGTTATGTAACACATACTCAAATTCAAGATGGCAGTGATTATATGTATATATATATATATACACACCTAGAAAGAGAGAGAAAGAGAAAAAGTGAGAGATTAACAGATGTGTAATGAAAAAAAGGGGGTTGGAACTCCTTCTCACCTACTCTGCTACTCGCACTAACTCTCAGAATAACATGACTCTGCAACTCACACCAACTCCTGTTAGCTCAATGTCTGCTCTCTGCTCACAGAATAATGTTGTATTTTGACCTTCGACCCAGCCAAATATGCCATTCCAAGGTGATGCACCGGAAGGAAGTGACACATTCTGATGGCACTTATGAGGAAAAATCGCGTAGGTGGACCTGGCTAACAAAATAGGATAAGGAAAAATCCCATGATACACTCCTAGACTGATGCACCGGAAGAGAGTGACCTCTGAACTGCATGACAATTATTTCCACTTGATGACGATCAAACATGCCATTCCAAAGATTGAGTGGGCAATTGAGTGGGTGTTGAACTATTATATAACTCAGCTAAGACAAGAAGTGAGACAGTTGGAATTGCTGATAAGATGTGGTAGGGAAAGCCACACCAGGCCGAAGGGGCCCTCGGGACCCCTGATGGAGTTTGGGGACCAGACCAGTTGGTGATAAGATGCAGTAAAGAAAGCCATCATCTAGCAGAGAGCTGGGCCCCTGGGCCTCCGGCTGAGCAGCCCTGGAGAACGAGCAAGACACAACGCTGACGGCCATAAGAGTGGGGGTCAGTATATTGCAGTTCTGTTCGGTCTCCAACTCCCTCTCACTATAAAACCTTGAATAACCTTTTCGAACCCTTACAATAAAGAGAGAGGTACATATTTTTATAAAGAAGCCTTCACTCGTCTGTTTAATTATTGTCTCGTCGTTATTCATTGCATCATTATGTATCCAGCATATATATATATATGTATATGTGTATATAAGCATATTTATTATGTGACTATATAACAATAACACAACTCCCTGTCCTCGCCAATTTGGTCTTTTTATAGCCTCTTTTTGTCTTCATATGCAAATTAACACTATTGGGAGTTCACAAACTCACATTCTTCTTTTTTCTTTTCCCGACGGTCAAATGTAGATGCGATGTGAGTAATTTATTCTATTATATTTTAGACCACAAACTGTACAGCCACTAACCTCCCATCTCTAAAACCATCCAAGTAAGACAAACAAGATATGCAGGACACTGTTGGAGAAGCATAAGTGATGTTCTCCCATGGACTCCTTCACATAGACATGTCAGTATTGGCCGACCAGCAAGAACTTATCAACAACAGTTCTGTGCAGACACAAGATGTATTCTGAAAGATCTATCAAGAGCAATGGATGATAATGACAAAGAAGAGAGAGAGAGTCAGGGAAATCCATACAAGCAGCTCGACATGATAATGATGATGATGATGATGATGATGATGATGTATATCATTATTATACATTTTATCAAAATTATTCCACGATACCTATCATTACATAAAAACAAATGTTTTTTATGTAATGATGGGTATCTGTATCAAAATTCTGTAATTTCTGAGTCATTATCTTAAACTTGGCCTCAAGACCTCTGAAGCTGCTTTCAGCTGATCTTGCTTGGTTTTAGCCATTTAGGTGTGAGCTTTTAGCTATCATTTGATTTGTCAGTGGATCTTTTGGCGTTAGAGTGATTATATTTTTTTGGTACAATGTAATTTCATAAAATAAATATTGTATTGTGGCTCATACCATGTGACTTCCGATATCGCGGAGGTATAAAAGATGTTGTGTTTCTTAAGAATGAGTGTTCTGCAAGATCTCAATCAGCAGTAAGACCAACTTCGGACGTAACTCTCACAATGCAAGAATTATGATATTTGTGAGACTGTACCACTTGAATTAATAAATAGTTAGCTCTATTTCACTGTGTATCTCTTCCTTACCACGATACAACAATAAAACAATATCAAAACAAAACAATATCAGATATCCAAGGGATATGAGGGGAGATGGAGTCCCTGGGCCATAATGGTTGAAGTGCTGGACAGCAGCCACAAAGAAAGCAAGTTTGGACTCCAGTCATGATATGACATTCACTTTTGGATTAGTACCCTTGGGAAAGGTATTGAACCTCACTATCCTCCCAGCTATGGGTTAAATAGTATCACTGCTGTTCATATACAAGGATGGCTTTGGCATTAAATAACCAATAATGGTTGAAATGCCATTAAATGAAGAAACCAAACCAAACCAAATAATACCCCCATGGTGTAGTGGTTAATGTGCAGGAGAGTGACATTGTAATTACTGAGTTCAAACTCCAACCATACTATTACATTCATTTTTGAACTAATACCTGTACAAAAGATATGGGTTAAATAGTACTACTCCTGTCCTACATTGCTCAGTTGGCCGGGGCTGTAGAATACACCGACTGCTTCTCTGCAGAGGGGTTAGACCCCCCCCAATGAGTGTCCTGAATATGACATTAAACAATCTGATGGTGAGGTTCCAATGATGCTGGAGCTTTGGGGAATGTGAGTATCCCTTCATTGCCATTGCTCCCAGGTCCACTCTGGCCTGGAATGGTAGCACCTGATAGGGCCCTATCCATGGGTTAAATAGAACTAACTGCATACTTATGCTAAACTGAATTGTTTGATTTAGAACTGTTTAACTAAACTGAATAGCTTGAAATAGAAATATTTTTGACATTTAAACTGCGTGCCTATGCTAAACAGAATTCTTTGAAATGAAACTGTTTTTGACATTGAAACTGTACTTACACTAAAGTGAATTGTTTAATTTAGAACTGTTTTGACATTTAACTGTGTGTAAACAAAATCTGTACTTATGCTAAAATGAATTAGCTGAATTAGAACTATTTGAATAAACTGAATAGCTTGAAATAGAAATGTTTTTTGACAATCAAACTGTGTTATCATGCTAAACTGAATTATTTGAAAAAGATCTATTTTCATAAAAATGGATTTGGCATCAAATAATCTACAAAGGTTGATATGCCATAAAACCCAAACAACCAACCAACATACTGTCCTACAATGATGGCTTTGGCATTAAATAAACAATGAAGGTTGATATGCCATTTAATAAAGAAACTGAACCAAATTATATCCAGCGTTAATAAATGATTTAGTTTGTCCTAGTTTGGATTTCTGTTTTGTTGTCCTTTTCTAAAACAATTTTGTTATACCCTTATAGTGGTCAATTTTTAATCCATTTGTTGAAAGTGGTCAATTGGCCTTACTTAGAGTTACCTTGAGTATAAAAAAAATGGCATTGCAAACCATTTACAGTTAATATTACAATATTATTACAATATTATAAAATTAGGTAAATTAAGTAAATGTACTATTTGTCTACAATGCCTGCACTGTGGATCAAACTTACTCATAAATATTTTCCTCCCAGTTAAAGCCTTGAATTTTATCTTGTTCAAAGTTAACAGGTGTCTTAGTCTGTCTTAGTTTCAATTTTTGCTTTATTGTTCCTTTATAATACTATTTTCTTATTACTATAACTGCATGTAGAATATACCGACTGCTTCCCTGTAGAGGGGTAAGACCCTGCCCCCAACGAGTATCCTGGATATGACACTAAAATAATGATGGTGAGGTTCCAGTAATGCTGAAGCTTTAGGGAATGTGGTGTACCCCTTTATTGCCATCGCTCCCAGATCCACTATGACCTGGAGTGGTAGCACTTGATTGGGTCCTATCTATGGGTTGAATTGAACTAAACAGCGTACTTATGCTAAACTGAATTGTTTGAAATAGAACTGTTTATATGTATAAAAACGGATTTGGCATTAATAACCTTCAATGGCTGATGTACCATAAAACCATTGGTTTGGTTTTATGGCACATTAACCATTGAAGTTTATTAAACCAAACCAAACCAAATCAAACCAAACTATAATATAAATGCATTTGTCATTTTGCAACACTTTGCTGATTGTAGCCAAATTGCTTTGCTCTGGGTGATTTTGAATATCAAAAACGAAAAAAAACATTTGATATGGATATTTTCATTATGTTGGCTATCTCCCACATTGTATAATGTTGTTATTTTACTAAACTTATCTTAGTACAAAGCCAGAAGTCCACGGTAATCAGAGATAATCAAACTCACCAATAATGATTTGCTCGCCTAGCTTGCTAACCAATACACCTCCATTTTTCTTAAGTAATGTTGTAACAGATACAATCTTGGTTGGCTTCAAAATAATGGATTCATTTTTGTTAGAGGAAGTAAACACAATGAGTTGACTTTAGTTATAGCTGCCATTTAAATCCTGTGTACAAGAAATGGGTTAACTTTTTTTCCTTTGTTCTGTTGGTAGACAAGGGTATAAAGAAGATATAAATAATGAGGAGAATACTTTCAAATGTAATGTTATATTGTACGCAGTTCTTGCTGGTGCTTGCTCCTGAAACAAAACTCAAAAAGCTGTCAATCATCATTCCTGTCAAGGAAGTGGAAAAAAGTTGGTTGGTTGATTAGTTGGGTTTTATGGCATATCAACCCTTGTAGGTTATTTAATCCCAGATCCTGTTTATACATATAAATATTAGATAAATATGATTTGCTGATGAATTGTTTGTTGACAACATTTTAAACAAGCCAGAGTTCATTTGTTTGCACACAGTTAAATGGTTTCAAGTATTTCTGTCTAATATGAATAATTCTATTTAGTATTAATCATTTGTTTGCTCAAAGTTAAATCATTTCAAGTATTTCTATTTAACACTAATAATTCAATTCAATATTACTCATTCATTTGCATACAGTTAAATGGTTTCAGGTATTGCTGTGTAACACTGGTAATTCAATTTAACATGTCATTTGTTTGCACACAGTTAAATGGTTAAACAGTTCTATTTGACCGATAGATGGGACTCCCAATCTGGATCAGAGTAGGCCTTGAAGTAATGGCAATGAAGAGGTACTCCACATTATCCAAAGCTACAGGACTGGAATCTTACCATCAGATGGTTTAGTGTCACATCCAAGAC
Organism: Sepioteuthis lessoniana; assembly: GCA_963585895.1. Lineage (NCBI taxonomy): Eukaryota > Metazoa > Mollusca > Cephalopoda > Myopsida > Loliginidae > Sepioteuthis > Sepioteuthis lessoniana. The sequence continues at coordinate 65,529,100 of OY757930.1, read as the reverse complement.
ACTTGTTGTGAGGAGAGAGATCTTTCCACTCTGCAGAGATGCATCAAGCATATTATGAAAAGAAATCAACAAACACATTATATTCCCTTATCTTCCAGTTTCTATTAAAGGTTACCTTTTGTTGTATATTGACCTCCGACCCCGCCAAACATGCCATTCCAAAGACAGCAGAAGTGCATATTCCATTGGTGTGGGCAAGCTTGGCTGACAATATGGGACAGGGTTAAAATCCCATGGTACAGTCAGACTGATGCACTGGAAGAGAGTGACCTGTGAACTGCATGACAGTTATTTCCACTTGATGACGTTCAAACATGCCATTCCAAAGATGGCGGAAGTGACACATTCCGATGGCCAGTTATGGGGAGATACTGAGTGGGCGATTGAACTATTATATAACTCGGTGAAGACAGGAAGTCAGTTAGTTTTGGAGACCAGACCAGTTTGAAGATAAGATGTGGTAGAGAAAACCAGCACCCAGAGAGGCTGGTCCCCAGGCCCCCCTGGAGCAGCACAGGAGAACAGGAAAGAAACACGGTTATGGCCAATAGAGTGGGGGTCAATATGTTGCAGTTCTGTTCGGTCTCCAACTCCCTCTCACACACAAAACTTTCAAATAAAGTGAGAGGTATATTTTTCTAAGAACTGTGTCGTCATTATTATTGTGTCGTTGTTATGATTCTGCATGCATATGCATATATATGCATATGAGTATGCAACACCTTTCACTATGGGGCTTCCATTAGAGAGAAAAGAAAGGTACTATTTACCAACCCCTCCGCTCGGGCAGGATATGACACAAGGTCAATTTTTAAGCGGAGTTTAACAGGTTTGAATTCAGAGTTTTCCTTCTCCTAGACTAGTTGCCTCACCAAGGCTGAAGAACCTAGTCCGTCCTACTATTTATCCATAGCTGGAGGGAGAATAAGGGGGTTCATACCTTTCCCAAGGGTATTTGCCCGAAAGTGAACGTAATAGCGCGACTGGAGTACGAACTCGCGTACTACGATTCCGCAGTTCATCGCTTTAACCATTACACCACGAGGACACCCCTCGAAAAGAAAAGAAAGGTTATTTTGTCATCTAACACTTGTTGGCAGGGCTAAGAATATGCTGACTGCCATGGGGTAAGACTCTCACCCCATCAAAGGACACTAATCTGCATCTTGTGGTGAGACTCTAGTTCCGGAGATCTGGGGGAGTGTGGAGTATCTCTTCATTGCCATTATTTCCAGTTCCACTCTGACCCCGAGTGGTAGTACCTGTCAGGGTCACTTCAATGGGTCAATTAGATCTGTTTAAAAATTATTGTATATGTACAAAGAATGCAATTCTCTAACCTCTAGGCATGAAATAATTCAATACTGGTTGATGTACAATTAAAAACAATCAATCGGTCTATCAATTTTTGTCATCTTAATGTGGTATCCAAAATAGGCTTAGAAAAGGCTTAAGCTCCAAATCTTTCAAATATTTATTTCTCTTTCTAAGTTCTGTGTCTTAGCCATGGCCCTCCAATCTAACCTAGTTTTTGGCCTTTGCTCTCGTGTTGGTATCAAATATTCAAACGATATCAAATATAATCAAAATGAATATTTCTATTAAATAAATATGATTCCGAATGTCTCCAGTTGAAAGTCTATATGCAGAAGCTAATGAGGCGCCTGCAAATATAAGGAGTAATAAATTAGCTACCCAATATTATGCCAAACTGGAATCGTGCCCTAGTAATCCTGCGTATAACGCTACATTCCATCCAAGATATGGGGAGTTATTCGAAAAAAGAGAAAAGGCTATAAAACCTTATGACCTTCAGATGAAATCAATGCTACAATGATAAAAAATATCCATTAAAAATATACATCAAGACATCCTTCCCAAAATACCACCTTGGATTCTTGAAAAACCCAAAGTTGAATGAACTCCCCAAAACAAAAACCCATCCCTGCACATAAATTGAAAAATTTCATCATATTGTATCACACTACCCTGAACATTTACATGTCTTCACAGATGGCTCGAAAGACCACAGTAGAACAGTGTGTGCAGCTGTCCTAAATAAAATAATTCACGAAAAGGCTCTTCCAATGGAAAGCTCCATCTTCACTGCAGAAGTATGTGCTACTGACCTTCCTCTCAATATCATTTCTAAGGACAAACATAACAAATTTATCATATTCTCTGACTCACTCTCTGTATTAACATCACTGGAAAATAAAAAGCTGGAGAACCCATTAATTGTTAAATTGCTCAGCAGACTAGACTCAATGTCTAGTCATAAAAAAATAATTTTGTGTTGGATTCCGAGCCACATTGGAGAGAGAGGAAACAAAAGAGCAGACTCGGCAACCAAATCAGCCTGAGATCTAAGCCCTAAAGCTATCTCCATTCCATATACCGATTTGAAACCGATAATCTGTAAATTCCTTAACAAAAAATGGCAACAACGATGGGACATGAACATCAATAATAAACTCTTCCAAATTCAGCCCACCTTAGGAGAATGGAGACCAGCCTTTAGAGCATCGAGAAGAGAACAAGTTGTTATATCCCGACTGCACATTGGTCATACAAGGCTTACCCATGCTTTCATACTGAAACAGGAACCACAACCACAATGTTTGACATATCAGACAACGTGCACAGTTAAACAGATTCTTATAGAATGCAGAGCTTTTGCTGTCATCAGAAAGCGATTTTTCAAAGTGACTAGTTTAACTGAATTGTTCAAAAACATCAAAATAGATGACGTTCAGTCCTTCTTGCAAGAAACAGGGTTGTATGAAAAAAATATGACGAATCAGAACTGATTAATCATGTGCAAACAAGTGAAATCCTGCTCATAGAAAATTTTACCGACTAAGCATTCATTGGTAAGATTCATATAGACAGAATTTGGCGTTAAATAACCAACAAAGGTTGATACACCATAAAAACCCAACCAACCAACTAACCAAATATTTCTATCAAATCTTTATTTCAGTTTTGGTTTTCATGGGACATTTCTGTGTTTTTCCCAAAAAACATTTCATTCAAATATAACTAAGACTTACTTCCTAACTTTTTTCAAATTCGCAGCGTCTCATTTTGGCATTATCATTTTATTATGCAAATTGCTCACAGTCTTCATTTAAATCACCAAGAAATTTGTTTCATTCTTCTTATTTTCTAATCATATCTCATATGATTCATATTTGTTAGTCAAAGTAAACACAGTGAGTTGACTTTAAATAGATAGATAGATTTGGCTTGACAGGTTAACTTCTGTTGTTCTGTATGTATGCAAGGGTCTAGTTGACAAATATGTATTTACCTAACACCTCTTCTACAAGCAAGATGCAACACAAGGTTCTAACAGGTTTGAATTCAGAGTTTTCCTTCTATATTGGTTGTGATCCTAAGGTTAAAGAACCAAGCCTTCCTTACTATTTATCCATAGCTGGAGAGAGAATAGTTTGTTTCATAGCTTTCTTAAGGGTGTTAGCACGATGTGAAATACAAACTGTCTCCTTGAGGATTTGAAGTTGGGTTGCTGTGTTCATTCTTTACAAAGATAACCTTTACACCATCATCATCTTCTGGTTAACATATGTAACAGAAGTATAACAAGATAGAAGGTATGACTTTTATAAAGAAGATGTAAATAATGAAGAAAATATTTTAAAATATAACACCAACAACAGACATATGTTTCATTTTAACAATTTCTTTCATCTCCATTGTGGATGAAACTCTCTCTTCCTCGCAGCTACGACTTTGGATTTTTAAAAATCTAGTATTAATAGGTGTCTCAGCCTGGATTAGTTTGGATTTATGCTTTGTTGTCCTTTTTTAATAGTCTTTGGTTACATCATAACCCTTTGTTATTTCTTAATCCTTTGTCTGTAGTGGCTGACTGGCTTCCCTTTTGGTGACTTTGAGTACTTTAAAAAATAATAATGATAAATAATTGTTTGTTAAACTATGTTTGAATTATCAAGGCTAAGAACACAGAATTGTATGCACGGAGAGTGACTTTCAGATAAGTAAGAGTAATATATGGTGATAAAAATAAAGTTGTTGTAATATTTAGTACTGAAAATAAAGTCTTACTGATATCTATTAATAAAAATAAAATTTTTGTAATATCTGATAATGAAAATCAAGTCTTACTGATATCTAATAAGGAAAATCAAGTCTTAATGAAATCTGGTAATAAAAATAGAATTTAATAATATATGTTTATAAAAATAAAATTGTAGTAATATCTGGTAATCTGGTAATATCTGGTAATATTAATAAAAATAAAATTGTAGTAATATCTGGTAATGAAAATCATGTCTTACTGATATCTGGTAATAAAAATAAAAATATAGTAATTTACAAAGCTTTTGCATAAATGTGGCACAAGGCTGTATAAATGGGGCACACAATGAGATTTGAAAAAATAAAATTGCCGTAATATCTGGTTATGAAAATAAAGTCATGACTCATAAAATAATAGCTTGGTTTAAATTGATTTGTTTTATGATATATCAACTCCTTATGGGTTATTTAAGGCTAAAATTTGATTCATTTGTAAATGATTGTAACAATTATATTTTCAATATTTCATTGTATTTTTTCTTTTAAACTTTATTTGCCTCTTATCATTTGTTTGCACACACTGGACATTGGTTAGGGTGTTCACAAATGGGCTGGGAGACCTGGGTTCAATCTCAGGTCAAGTCATACCAAAGACTCAAAAAGTGGTACTTGATGCTACTTTGCTTAACACTCAGCATTATAAGGTAAGAATCAAGGGTAAAGTGGAGCAATCAAGGGAAAGGTGTACCCCCCTACACCTTGGTGTAGTAGCTATCGAAAAGGGAGCCTTCTAGTCAACCTCAACTAAGGTCGCCAACAACTTTTTATGTTCTAATCCTATTTGATAAAAGTTGCACTCAGTTGAATAGTTTCAAGTATTTCTAAGACTAATTTATATGCAATTATGATTTCATAAAAGTATTCCTATTTAATTATCATTTGTTTGCACACAGTTATATGATTTTAAGTAACTAATAATGATAATCCTTTGTAAAAAAAATTATAGCTTCAAGAAACAATTCTTAATACAAATAATTAGCAGTTATATGGTTTCAAAGGAACTGTTGGGTTTGTAAAATGGTAATTCCTGTGTATAGAGTGAGTGAGGGAGAGGCTCGCTGTGATTGGATATACTAATCACGTGATGAGCCCAGAAATCTTGGCATGAAAATCAAAAATCCAGTCAGACAGAATCCACCAGATGTTCTGTGAGGCAGGGACGTTAAAAGCTCTCAGAAAGACAATCCTAATATACCAGATATCTTCTTCAGCATGCCAGTAAGTCCCTTAAACTCAACTTTATACACAGGGAGGACTGTATATTTTTATTAATTGTTTCACGTGTTGATTAATAAATTGTTAGAATTACATGAAGTATTAATTCATTTATTTGTTCTGTCAGTCTTAGAATAAATGCTATACTAACACAATAAAACAATTCTTAATACAAATAATTTACAGTTACATGGTTTCAAATAACAAATAATAATAATAATAATAATAATAATAATAATACTCCTTAGTAAACAATTATAGCTTAAAGAAACTATTCTTAGTACAATTAATTTGAACACAGTTATATGGTTTCAAATATACTTATCTAATACAAATAACTTTTGAAAAAATCTATTTGACCCATAAAAGGGGTGTGCTTGTGGTGTAATGGTTAAAGCGATGGACTGCAGGATCGTAGTAAGTGAGTTCGTACTCCAGTCGCGCTATTACGTTCACTTTCGGGCAAATACCCTTGCGAAAGGTATGAACCCCCTTATCCTCCCAGCTCTGGGTTAAATAGTACCACTACTGTTCTTCTAAGAGAATGGCTTTGGCATTAAATAATCTACAAAGGTTGATATGCCATTAAACAAAGAAACCAAACCAAGCCTTGACCCATAAAAATAACCATAACAGGTACAACCATGCTGGATCAGAGTGGACCTGGGAGTAATGGCAATGAACGGCTATTTCACATTCCCCCAAAGCTCCAAAACTAGAGCCTAAACACTTGATGTAGTTAAGTGTCATATCCAAGACATTAAAAAAAACAAGAGTTAACCAAGTAGAAATGTTTATTTCATGGACCAATAAAATCTATTATTGCTTTTTTAAAATTATTCAAGCTCAAGGCTATAGCCAAGAGACCTCTTTTTGGGGGAATTAGTCAGTGTATTCTCAGCCTTACTAACTGGGCAGATCTAAATAAAATTATGGTCACTGTTTGGTGGTTGGAAAATAAAATCATCCACTACTTACTAAATCTTGACAAAACTATTAATCACAGTTGTGAAGTGTTGCTAGAAAAGTAACTAAATGCATCAAGAACTGCATCATGTGCCGTATTGGTCAGTTGAAAGGGACCTGTTCTTTTCTATGATAATCTTAATCTGCAGAAATGGAATGATCTGGACTATGAAACTCTACCTCACCCAACTTACTCACCAGACCTCTCTTTGACCAACTAGGACTTCTTTAAGCATCTTGACAACTTCCTGCAAGAGAAAGTCTTTAACACGCAATCAGCAGCTCAGAATGCTCTCAAAGAGGACTGCAGAATTCTATGCAATCAGAATAAACAGACTTGTTTATTGTTGGCAAATATGCATAGATTCTACTGGTTCTTATTTCAATAGATAAATTTTATTCTTAGCTGAGCTAGACTGCTTTTATATATACAGGGTGACTGAAAAGTAACTCTTTATTTTAAAATACTTATTATTTCATTATTTTGGTTGTAATTGTATTGACTGTTGTTGTTATCTTAATTGTTGTTAGTTGAAACGCTGCATCCTCTGGCTTTTCTCAGGTGTCCCTTGCTTATCAGGGCATAGAAACTGAAAAGGCTAAATCGAATTGTTTGTAAAGTAAATTACTTTCAAAATACCAACTGCATCTCTGCATAGGGGTAAGATTCCCCCAATGAGTGTATCCTCTGGCTTTCCTCTGGTGTCCCTTGCTTATCAGGGCATAGAAACTGAAAAGGCTAAATCAAATTGTCTGTAAAGTAAATTACTCTCAAAATACCAACTGCATCTCTGCATAGGGGTAAGATTCTTCCAATGAGTGTATCCTCTGGCTTTCCTCTGGTGTCCCTTGCTTATCAGGGCATAGAAACTGAAAAGCCCAAATCAAATTGTTTTAAAGTAAGTTACTTTAAAAATATTAAGAATAACTGATTTTACGTTTTGAATTCATCTCATGACCCTTCTCATAAAATTTCTTGTGATGCTTCTCAGATTGGTAGGGGTGAAAAACAATGATGTCATTACTTGAATTACATCTTCATATTTCTTGCACACCTTGTTTGTTCAACAGTCAATCTTTAAAAATTATTTCCCGGGTTGAATCATTTCTATGCCTAGATAAACAATGGACACCTGAGGAAGACTAGAGGATACAGCAGCTGAAATGTTGTGTTACAACTTGCGACAATAAAGATGAGGATAACAGTGAAAAATCATAATCAAAATAATGCTCATCAAGCCTCATCTCAAAGAATTAGACAGATAATTATAATTTCATTTCTTGTAAAAATTGTCGTTAAGAAATAAATTGTAAGAATTTTAAAATAGGGAGTTACTTGTCAATCTAAATCAGTCACATAGGTTTACTTTGGTTTGGTTTGGTTTTATGGCATATCAACCATGGTAGGTTATTTAATGCCAAATCCATTTTTAAATATATAAGCAATTCTATTTCAAACAAATCAGTTTAGCATAAGAACACAGTTTAATTGTCATAAGCAGTTCTATTTCAAACATTTCAGTTTAGGATAAGTACAGTTTTTTGTTTATACTCAGTTAAATGTAAAAACAGTTTTATTTCAGGCAATTCAGTTTAACATAATTTTGCAATTTAAATGTCAAAACAGTTCTATTTCAAGCAATTCAGTTTAACATAAGTACACATAGTTCTATTTGACCTATAGATATGATCCTATCAGGTGCTACTGCTTCGGCGTCAGAGTAGACCTGGGAACAATGGCAATAAGGGGGTACTATGCATTCCTCAAAGCTCCAGCATTACTGGAGCCTCACCATCAGATTGTTTAGTATCATATCTAGGATGCTCATTGGAGGAATCTTACACCTCTTCAGAGATGCAGTTGGTGTATTCTATAGGCCCAGCTGACTGGGCCACGTCACATAGGGTTCATGACATATATGCTTACTATCTTAAAACATGAGCGGATAAGTCCTCATTGTTTATAATGACCTTCCCAAACTCAGGAGGTACAACAAAACAAGAAAGCATGTCAGAAGTCCAGCAGAAGTGAAGATTTTTGTTCTTTTTCAAAAACAGAGAGAGAGAGAGAGAGAGAGAGAGAGAGAGGGGGGAGAGGGGGGGGTGAATTATGTTGTGAGAGCCTTCCAAATGGAAAAAATCTGCCTGTTTTTAAAAAACAGGATTTGAAAGTCCTGTTTTTACCTGGGCTTGAATACTGACTGACTTCCGGCATTAGTGGTAAATATGCAACTCTCAGAAACATCAACTGTGTCAGCTTCATATATTTACCTACTTGCCTCTTGTTCCATAAGAAAGTAAGCCTCTTATATTGGCAGGTATAAAAATTGTTGTGCACTTTGTGCATTAGGCAATAAGCCCAATCCTTAACCCTTTTTAGACAATGGGAACAAGTGCTAATTGTGAGCGAGGAGTCCTCTAGGCTTCAGCTTATGTTTGTTTTTTTATTATTTTGTTAAATTCATGCTGAAACATGTATTTGGTCATTTAATATTTATATAACGTCAATGGTATGCAAAACTTTTACTGGCTTCTGTCAAGGTTGACTATAAAAGTAACAGCTTTTTTGTTTGTGTAAAAAAAATTATGTGAAACTGGTTTGCCAAAGTGTTTGCGCACCTGTTTTTTTTTATTGACTCTTGTGGCCTGCAAGTGATGAGACATGTTTTTCAATATAGAGGACAGGGAGAAGTGGATTCATGCCTTTCCAAAGAGTACTAATGCAAAGCAAACACTAATCGTCCTGGGGTCTGTCCCATTGTGTGCTATCTTGACAAAAAAGTGACTCATCACTACGTTACTATATCAATCTGTATCCCCTGTAGAGAGATAAGCCCCCCCCCTCGCAAAAAAGGGTGTCCTGGGTATGATACTAAATTGCATTTGGTGGTGAGGTTCCACTTCTAGAGATCTGGGGAATGAGGAATACCCCTTGCTATCACTCCCAGTCGTAGTACATGCTAGGCTCTCATCACTAGGTCAAATAGATCTGTTTGCAAATCATTTGTATTAGATAGGAATACTTGTGCACCCCCCAAAAAAACAAAACAAAATAAAATAAAAAGTACTTAAGAAACTACACAAAATGTGTAAATATAAACATACATGTCCACAATTCCCTAACCTCTAAGCGTAAAATAACTTAAGATAAGTTGATCTGCTGTTAAAATCAATCTGTCAATCATAGATTTCTATGATGTTTAAGCACTCTCCCATAATTATCTTTTAAGTAGTAATAGTAAGAATCTGTGATATCCATAACAGGAACCAGTCATGTATGCATTCATTCATATACCCCCTAAAGATATGTCAAACTATTGTTAAGTCATATATACACATTACAAAGGGCAAGATTTATTGACTTTCACACGAAGGTGACATGTTACGTGGCTGAGTTGAATGAGAAAACACTCACACAAACGTCTATAAGTAAAGACAAAAATTGTTTCGTCGACATTTTTGTTTAGGTATTAGAGAGAAACCCTATGAATCTATACTTTTTTTATGCGGTGGGGAGGTACTGTCTGGCAACGAACCCGATATCGGTAATATTTGCTTCTCGGATAAAACACAGGCCAGAGAAATTGCAATCTGGCTGTATTTTTATGGCTCATTAGAAAAAAAGAGATGAATGATTGTGCCTTGTTCCGGAATTGAACCCATTCAAAAGAAGACATGTTGCGCCTTCCGATACCGTTCCACCAGACGAAACAGCAGCAGCAGCTGAGACCGCGGGGGAAAGAAGGAAGGGTGGTGGTTTTTCGACGATCTCGCGTGAAAGTGCGAGATGTGACGTGGAGCGAATGGAGGATGTGGCAGTGGCAGCCACATGTTTGTGTCAGGGCTATGGCGCGACACCCTCAGCTTTTCGTCTTTGTTTCACTTACCCTGGTCACCGTTATTACCAGATATGGAAACAGGTCCGTGTGGTTATTATTCAGCTATTTTTTCATTTATAACAGTTACTTGTTTGGGCCATATTAGACTTTCCCCCCGCCCACAATAGTCACAATCTCTTGTGTATTTTTTTTTTTTTTATAGAGGAACACTTAATATTGGATTTAATTTAAAGTTATATTTGTAGAATTTATTTTTACCCTGAAATTATTTTTTTATTGTTTAATTTAATAATTGGGATTTAATAATTACCTATTTACCGCTGTTAAAAATTTAAAATAAATATTTTCCCTATATTTTTAATTATTATTATTTTGCTTTTTACTTATACACGATAAAAAAATACATATCAAATGAATTTGTGGTGCTTGTTTTTTTATTGTCTTTTTATCTTTAAAGAATATTTCAATTTTAAAATTGATCCTGTCAAAGTGGAAAAGATTGGCTTTTAAACGATCAAATAAGATCCTTGTAATTGTTTCGAAATTCAGTAAATTTCATATTTGTATCTTGTTGACTGGGTAAAAAAAAAATCACAGCTGTGAATGTTGTTATATTCTAATTTTTGGGAACAGAAAACATTCACTAATATATATATATATATATGTGTGTGTGTGTGTGTGTGTGTGATTCCGTAGCTTTTTAAAATATCAATATTGAATTTAATTTAAAAAATTGGATTATCATTTATTTTTATATTTTTAATGATTTTTTTTTTTTTGTAGATTTCACTATCCAAAATAAATCAAATCTCGCACGAAAGGATGCGATCAATATTTAAATTATCTAAATAAACTTAAAAAAAAAGACGTAAAATTTTAATTCGTAACAATACCTGTCGAAATTTTTTTATTTCAATAAAAAAAGATTCTTTGAATTTTTTTTTTTATCTTTAACATTACTGGATTTTTATACTCACCTTTTTATTTTCACGACACCTAAAGATCTGAAATGATTTGTTTAGTTTGTAAGTTTGGTAAATAAATTAGAATTAAAAAATGAAAATTAACGTGGATTTAGTTTTATTGTAATTAATATTTAATTTAATTAATTCTGTTTAATCATCAATGAAAATAAATCGTAATAAGATTATTATTATTATTTTTATTTCGGAAATTCCTATGGTCTCGTTGGATTTGAAACCGGTCCCACCCACTTTAGAGTGGCAAAGTAAATAATTTTTCTGCTTTAGTTAGAAATTATTTACGAACAAAAACTATAAAACTAATTTGTTTAAAAGCTTTGGTGGGTGCAACATACTCGACGTTTTATGACCCAAACAGATGTTAGTGTGTTAATTTATTTCTTACTTTTTTTCCTCAATTAAATCAACTTTTTTCTGTGGGTAAAATTAATTACAGTACTTTAAATGTCCTTAACAAATACTTTTCTTTTATAACTTAATAATACAAGCGAGTTTAGCTGAAGTAGTGTGAAGAGTTCAACTTAATTTCGAGGATGGTGAGATCCATTACCACAAACTTAGTAAACGAAATTTTGATTTCAAACCATAAACCAGGGTAATGTGGCCAGTTTAACTCTTGTTTATTTTTAAGTGGATTTTAAAAAAAGACGATTATTTGAAATCCTTATTTTTTGTCGTTGTGAAAACTGTTCTTTTGTTTTTAGGGATTTATTAATGTTCTTATCATAAAGTTAGCACTTTCCGTTGTGTAAATTGGCTTTAGGGGTTCGATCCCATTTTTTTGTCAGTCAAAACTGCTGTCCATTTGTAGGGTGCTAAAAAGTCTTGATTTTCAGTTTTTCATACAATAAATTTGTAGGTCTTTTCCTAAAAGAAAATGTTGGAATAATTTGCACGGATTTATTTGTCTTATTTTCATCTTTCACTTTGAATTGGTTGGATCTTCTTTTGAAACATTTAACTTGTAACCATTTAATTTTATTTAAAACTTATTTTGCCCTTAAACAAATACATAGCTACATTTTATTTACAAATTTAAAAAGATATTTACAGTTGTTCATAGAAATCTTTTTATCATAAATTAAAAATCCTTTTTTATTTTCATGAATGACATTTAGTAAGTACTTAGAGATATTCCCTTGTATAATCTGTGTATTTAAAGAAAAAGATAGATGAGACATTTTGTTATGTTCATAAAAAGAGGACAATGAGGCAGAATCCGATTTTATTCATGTAAAAGCATGATAAGGGTAACCCGAACATTTTTGTAGCTTTTTTTCTTCTGATACAGATATCATTGGAGAATTAGGAAAGTTTTGGTAAACGAGCCAGGTTACGTTTACTGCTCTTTTAACCCGAACTAATTTCCATGATCTCTTGAAATATGGCTTTTTGACTTCAAATCTTCGATTTGAATAGGCACAAACAATTTTTAGATCGAAATTTTCTCTAAACTTTCTTTTAATAACGATGAAATTTATTTATTTACATTTTACAAGCTTTGGGCGATTTTCAGACACGTATCACTTCGTCAAAAGTACGTGAAAATACCTAAATACTGATATTAAAAAAAAAAGAAATTCTTGATCGACTGTCGAAATTAAACCCATTTAAAATTTTATAATCATTCAGTGCCTAGTTGAATTTTAATTTTAGTGTCCGTATGAGTCCGAACAGCTTTCTTAACCCAACGAGGGACCACAGCAGTTCTAGGAACATTCTTATATTTTGATTGTGAAATAGATTCGGCTCATCTTTATTGAAATGTCGGTTACACTTTCTCGTCGTATTTGTAATGAGTGTAAAAGATAATATTGATGTTTAAAAGAAAAGTTATCTTTCAAAAGAAAGTCTTTGTCTTTCTTTTTGTTTTATGAGAAATATCTTTTACATAAATCATCGATGTTGTAAAGAAAGGATTGTGTGTGTGTGTGAGAGAGAGAGAGAGAGAGGTCTCTTCAATTAGTAGAAGTTATTGAACGAAAGGACCTCCCTACCCGATTACCTTATTTCAGTATGAATAATACTTGTAAAAAAAAAAAAAAAAAAAAAAGACCCCCCCACTCCCAATATTTGTTAGTGAATATGCCCCGTCCTTTACTTGCAGATGAAGCACATATCTCAGCTGATTTATTGTCAGTTGGCAACGAAACTGTTTTAGTGTTAATAATGAAATAATTATTCAAGGTTTTGGTGTGAGTTATTATTATTTATTATTATTATTTCGTCAATATTGGTTGTAGGGTTCCCGTTTTAATTAGAGCGCTCACCGTATCATTGCTCTTTCGTGAAGTAGGAAACGGGTCTTGCAGTTTATTTCACCAAATTTTAAGCTTTTACCCATTATTATTTATTTATTTATTTTAAAGTGTCTATTATATCTTGAAGACGACTCAAAAATATTTTCAAGAACTAGAAAGTTAAATTCGAAAGACCAAGCATTTAAAAAAAAAAATCATTTTCAAAGATGAGTAAATCTAAAGAGAAAATCATAATATTACGTGGGGTTTCTGAAATATTTTCCGCACGTCAAAAATAATAGGTATGATTTAAAAAAAAATATCAATTTAATTTTTTGTGCTAAATATTGGATGAATATGTGGTGTTATGGGAATAATAGTATATAGTTATTTAGTAAGGTTGTGGCATCAGGCTGGAATTTTGATTTTTAACAGCATTTCAACTCGTCCAAGGTTATTTTATGCTTAGAGGTTAGGGAATTGCCTTCATTGTATGCTCATATTTACAATTTTTTTTAGTTATTACTATTTTTTTGTGTAGTTATATATCAGTTATGACTAATAGAAATAATTATCTCACCGTTGTATGGTTTCAAGTATTTCTATCTAATACTAATAATTATATAGTTTCGAGTAACTAATATTCCTCCTTAGTAAACAATTATAGCTCTAAGTAACTATTTTTAGTACAAATAATTTGTACAGTTATATGGCATCAACTATTTTTGTAGAATACTAATAATTTTTGACTGATCTATTTGACCCATATATGACCCTAACGGGTACTACCACTATAGACCAGAGTGAACCTGGGAGTAACGGTGATTAAAGGGTAGTCCACACTCTCCAGCCTCATAATCATATAAAGTTTAGCGTCATATCAGGTTACTCTGTTTTTGGTCTTAACTGTCTGCAAAGGATACCGTCAGTGTACTTTATGTACCGGGGACACCCAGTGAGACTAGAACTTACTAGTGATGACCTGCCAGTTTAGCTTTGGTATCCATTACACCATATGAGATGCCCTGGGATAATAGTATATAAGTTTAGTAGCTCTTAAAATAATCTTGGTCGTTCCGAGAACTTTTCGATACGCCCTCATTGGTTAGTCATCTTTTGATAGTTTCTTTTGAATACAATATTTTGATAGACTCTCTGACCATCATCGGGTGTCAGTATACTTATGAAATTAGTTTTCATATATTTTACTCTTAGTTCTATATAAGTTGACGACCCAAAGGCTCCCTTTTCAATAGTTACCATACCGAGGTGTCGGGGAGGACGCTACTTAATTCCCTGGGTTGCTCCAATTTACCCTTGATCCTTACCTTGTAAGTGTTAAGCAAGGTGACATCAAGTACCATTTTTTGAGTCTTTGGTATGACTCGAACCCAGGTCTCCCGGATCATTGGCGAACACTCTACTTATTAGGCTAATGGTCCAGTCTATAGTCCTATATAATATCTACAAATAATGCCCTTTTTATGCTGAGCCTGTTTTGTTATTAAAAGATGTTTAAGTATTTATTGTTTTTGCCTAAAAACTGGGATGGTCTGAGATGCGGGGCCCAATTGGTAACATATATATATTGCAATGTGTTGTGTGTACTTGACGAGCTTAAAGTAGCTCGGGACTCCCTAGGGCGTAGAGTCGTGGCCTCCGCGATTAGCGACGGCCACGGTAGAGTCCAATTGGGAAAAGGCCGGCACTAAAATAAATACCCTTTATTTGTAGTTGTTAGTTCCTGAATTTTTTGCTTTTTATGTTTATAGTATATCTTCACTTGAGTGTACAAAAAAACAACAACAAAAAAACAAACAATTTTATTTCCTTTGAAGCCCAATGTGATATCAAAAGATTGTTTGAAAATAATCAGGTTGAAACATTGAAATCTAATCAATGCCCTTTTTTTCTTTTTTCTAATGATAAACATTTATTTTTATTTATGAGTCTATAAGATATAAGTACGGGAATATAAATCCTACCAGAAAAAATTGATAAAATACGCGAGTATTTTTGTACATTTAAAAATTTTTTTTTTTTTTTTTTTTTTTACGTAAATCATTTCTAAAACCGATATATAATCTTCATTATTCATTGAAAAGGTATATATGACCAATATTTTTTAATTGCATAAACTGACCATAGCTTTCTCCCACTTTTGATAGCTTCAATACATACGGACATAACAATCAAACTGTTTTGTGATGACTTATGAGTTAATAAACATCATCAAGAGGTCAATGTTTATGATCCATCTTCCTACAGATGTAAAAACAGCCCATTTTTTAAAAAAAGTCTTTATTTTCTAGTGACTGGTGAGGGGGAAGTCATTTCTGGTTACAAGACTTTTAGCTAGATATCTACTTTTATACAGTTAGACAAAATCTATAAAGATTCAGTTTAGTTAAACTGACAGAAACCATTTAAAAGTTCAGTTTGACATTACACTTAGTTATATATCAAGTATTCTTATCTAATACAAATAATTTGTATGCAGTTATAGTCAGAGCTCATAATTGTTAAACTGACTTTAGCATTAAATAACTCAACAAAGTTTGACATGCCATAAAACCAACCAACCAACCAACCAACCAAAAAGTCATTGTTATGTTTAAATTACTGTGATCTGATTTTAGAAAAGAAATAACCTATTTACATGTATTTACTCATGAGGATGTTCTGAAAATGATCTTACTCGGGTTGACATAACACCAAATTGCATCAGATGATGAGACTCCAACTTGTGGATCTCTAGGTTGTCTGGAGTATCTCTTTGTTGGCATTATTTGCAGATCCACTTTGATCCAGAATTTGAGTACACATTAGGAACCTACATATAGATCTGTTTGGAGTCTTATTATCAGGAATACTGTTAACTAATTATTTGTATTTGATAGGAATACTTGAAACCATATAATTGTGGAAAGATATTCTTAAATAGAATTCTTGATTTGAAATTATTCAAAACTGGCTTGTACATATTTTATTAAATGAGAAGAGTGATTATATTTTATTGTTTAGTTGAGTATAACAGCCCTATAGGTGGGTCCGAGAATATGCCAACTGTGTGTCCTGCAGAGGGGTAGGACTTCCTTCCTAAAAAAAAAAAACAGGTGTCCTGAGTATGATATGAAACTGTATCCAGTGGTAAGGCTTCAGTTATGGAGACTTGGGAGTTTGGAATACCCCTTTGTCGCTATTACTTTTATCTTTTCTCTGACCCGGAATGCTAGTACCTGGTAGAGTTCCATGGATGGATCAAATAAATGTGAGAAAATTATTAGTATTAGATAGGATTACTTAAAACCTTATAACTGTGTAAAAAATGATTATTATTAAATAGATATAATTACTTGAAACCATAAAATTGTGTCCAAGTCATTGGTATTGGATTGGAATTTTATTTATTTCTCTTACTTTTTATTTCTTTGAGATTTTTTTTATTGCTTGTGGTAGACAATAGAATTTCACCTAGTCTTTATTCCTCTAATTATTGGTAAGGCTTAGAATATGTTGATTGTATCCTCTGCTAAGGAGTAATTCCCATCTGTCATCAAAACAGGTGTCCTGGGTATAGAGAGACTCCAGTTCTGGAGCTTTGGGAAGTAAGGAGTCACCCCTTCATTGCCATTACTCCTAGATCCGTTCTGAACCCAAGTGGTAGTACCTTGTTAGAGTCCTATCTATGGATTAAATGTCGGAAAATTATTAATATTCAGGAGAAATATTTAATACCATGTAGCTCTGATTGAATTGTTTGTATTAAAAATATGATTTATTTATTTTTAACGGCATATCAACCTGTCTAGTATTAATTTATGCTAAGAAGTGAGGGAATTGCCTTCATCATATGTTTTTATTTACATTTTTTTTCCTAAAGTTAAGAATTTTTGCTCACAGTTATATTACCAAGTATTCCTATCTAATATAAATAATTTGCATATGGTTGTGTAGCTTCAAGTATTCCTAATAATTTTATGGTTTCAAGTAATTATTTCTATTTGATAATAATCAATTGTTCATACACTGTTATATAGTTTCAAGTAACTTATAATAATAATAATTCTTAGTAAATTACTAAAACTTCAAGTAACTATTCTTAATACAAATAATTTACACTCATTTAAATGTTGTCAAATATTCTTATCTAATACAAATTTTCAAATATCTATTTGACCTATAAATGAGGCTGTAATAGGTACTACCACTCGGGATCAGAGTGGACTTGGGAGTAATGGAAATTATTGAGTACTCCGTAGTTTTGTGATCTCCTGATTTGGAACTTCATCATGAGATGCAGTTTAGCCTCATACTCGGAATCTTTTTTTTTTTTTTTTTTTTATGTATGTAGGGTCTTATCCCTCTGTTGGGCGTACAGCATATTCTAAGCCCCACTGTCTGGACAGTGTATTAAGAATAGTTACTTGAAGATATAAATTCTTTTTACAAATTGTCATATTTAGTTTCCACTTTTTACAAATTGTCATATTTAGTTTCCACTATTGTGGAAAAAAACTTTGGTATTAAATAGCCCAATAAGGATTGACGTCATTAAAGCAAGCAACCAAGTCCTAACCCAGTTGGCTGAGGCTTTAGAATACACTGACTGCATCTCTGCAGAGAGCTAAGACCCCCCCTCCTTATAAATGTCCTGGGTATAACATTAAACAATTTGATGGTGAGGCTCCAATAATGCTGGAGATTTGGGGAATGCGGAATACCCCTTCATTGCCATTGCCCCCAGGTCCACTCTGACCTGGAGTGGTAGCACTTGATTGGGTTCCATCTATAATTTAAATAGAACAGTTTGACATTTAAACTGAGAGCAAACAAATGATTTCTGCCAAACTGAATTGTTTGAAATAGAACTGTTTGGCTATTTAACTGTGTGTATCTACAAAATGTGTTTACAAACCATGTATTTAATATATATTTAAAAATGGGATTTTTGCATTGAATAACCAACAAAGGTTAATATGCCACAAAACCAAACCAAATCAAGACCCTAATTTTATGAAAGTATGTGATAACATTGTACTCAGAGTGACACCCCCCCCAAAAAAATGTTAATATTCTTATGGTTTGTAAACACATTTTGTAGATACACACAGTTAAATGGTCAAACAGTTCTATTCCAAACACTTCAGTTTGGCGGAAATCATTTGTTTCCTCTCAGTTTAAATGTCAAACTGTGATATATTAAACAGTCTTCACATGTTAACCATCCTTGTCCTCACATTCTTGGAATCTCCCATAGTTGATTTAAAAAATGTTAATATTTCTATCAGAGTATCTTTATTAGAAAAGTAGAACTGTTCTTATGAAGAAAACCTGGGGAAGATACCAGTCATGTAATGACAGGGATGGTGAACTAGTAGAGACTTTAATATCATAATGGAACTTCCTTAGAAATGTGGGTTAGTTGGTGGTGTCTTACGGCCTATCAACTCTTGTAGGTTATTTAATGTCAAACCCTGTTTATACATATATATCAAATATGATTTGAAAACGAATAGTTTGTAGGTAACAATTTTTACACAAGTCAGAGCTCATTTGTTTTGCATCCAGTTAAATGGTTTCAAATATTGTTATCTAACACTAATAGTTCTAATTATTCCATAGTTGGGATCCTAACAGGTACTACCACTCCCATAGAAATATTAACATTCTTTAAAAAACACCTTGTATTTAAGTTGAAATTATCGTACTATGCCCCCCCCCCCGTGACGTAATGTCTAACGTGTTGGACTGCGACATCGTAGTGAGTGAGTTCGAACTCCAGTTGCGGTATTGAGTTCACTTTCAGACTAAGACTCTTGGGGAAAAGTATTAACCCCCTTATTCCCCCCCCCCACCAACTATGGGTTAGATTGTACCACTACTGTTCTTCTATAAGGGTAGCTTTGGCATTAAAATAACCTACAAAGGTTGATATGCCATAAAAGAAACCAAACCAAACCAGATTATTGTATCCTCTCAGCAGAGGCTATGTAAAGCTATTTTCAAAATAATATTACTTTTTATTGCTTGTATTTTAATTTTTATTTTTTCAAAAATATTTTTATTTCAAAACTGACCTTGTCAAAGTTTATGCATATTTTTCTGAGTAGTAGAAAAGATTGATTTTAAACAGCAAAATAAAATTCTTTTCATTGATTTTAAATTCAGTAAATTTCATATCTGTGTCTCGTTGGGTAAAAAAAAATACTGCTTTGTGAATAATTATCGTTATATTTAGATTTTTGACGAAAACAAACAAGCCTCCCCCCCCACACACAGAGCAACGATTACTTAAATTTTTAGATTTAAAAAAATATTTATATTTAGCAAACGAATTTATGGTGGGAAATTAATTTTATTTTTATTGAGATTTAGATTCAAATGATAAATGTTTATCTTTCTGTCATATTTTTAAGAACCTATTAGTAAGTGATCTGTCAACTGAATTTAAACATTAAGAATCTAATGAAAAATGAAGTCCATATTGCAGTTATTATTAAAGGAAATAAGATGGTTGATTGATTGATTTTTAACATGTCAACTCGTCTCGGGTTATTTTATGCCTAGAAATTAGGGAATCACGTTCATTGTGCTTTTCTATTTACATTTTTTGTGTCATTGTTTTTTAAAATCTTTTTTTTTGCATACGGTTCTATCGAATGTGAATAATTTTAAACAGATTTATTTGATCCATCGGTTGCGACCCTAACAGGTACTACTACTTTGGGTCAGAGTGGAGCTGGAAGTAATGGCAATGAAAGAGTACTCCCCAGATCTCCAAATGCAGTTTAGTGTCGTACCTATAACTCCCTTTTTTGGGGGGAGGGGATCTTACCCTGTTGCAGGGGTCACTAAGCATATTCTCAGTCCCACTGTCAGGGTATAAAATATGAAATATATTCTCCCTCCAGCTATGGGTAAATAGTAGGGCAGACTAGGTTCTTCAGCCTTGGTGAGGCAACTAGTCTAGGAGAAGGAAAACTCTGAATTGAAACCTGTTAAACTCCGCTTAAAAAATTGACCTTGTGTCATATCCTGCCTGAGCGGAGGGGTTGGTAAATATGATAAAATATGAAATGAAAACGGATGACTTTCTTATAAGAACATATCTGAAAAAAAAAAGAAAGCGAAATAAATATAAAAAATAAACGTAATTAAATGATTTATAAATATGTAGGATTCCTGTTATTCAGTTGCAAATAAAATTGGAATATTTTTTTTTTTTTAGTTCTCTTAGAAGATTTAAGTGCATCGCTCCAAATTTCCATATGATGTGCTATTTTTGCTGAGTAATCACACACACTGAAAATTTGAGTAATATCTTGATTGTTTAAAAACTGGATAATTTGACTCGCTCACGTGTTCATATATCGATTCTTCACTTAATTGAAGCTAGAATCAAAGCGTGAAATTGTAACACTCGTTTCTTCTTGCCACCTGTTGTTTTTTGATTGACTGGAAACACCAAATAATGATTTTTAAGTGGATGTACTGATTTTGGGGGCGACAAGTGGCTGTACAGCTGTTGTTTTGTGGGGTGCTACTTTTAGGATTTGTTCAAAGCAGCACGTAACATTCTTGTGTAGTTCTCATCTAGCTTTTTTTCCCAAGCTTCGTTAAAGTCCACATGGTGCAGCCATATAACAGTGCTGACACGGCTACAGCTTGGAAAAATTCCTGTTTTATTTTATCAGAGAGATTAGATTTCCATATGGTCGATAACCAGTTCATGCCTTTCCTATGTATATCTTGACATTGCTTATAGCGCTTGTCTTTCATTTCACAAACCATCCAACAGCTCAGACGGCTGGGGCTGTAGAATACCTCAATTGTATCTCTGCAGAGCTGTAAGATCCCCACTAACTAGTGTCCTGGATATGACCCTAAATAATTTGATGCTGAGGCTCCTGTAATGCTGAAACTTTGAGGAATGCAGAGTACCCCTTTAATGCCATCGCTCCCCGGTCCACTTTATCCCTGAGTGGTAGCACTTGATAGGGCCATATCTATGGGTCATATAGAACTGTTTGACATTTAAACTGAGTGCAAACAAATGACTTACGCTAAATTGAATTTTTCAAAAATAGAACCGATCATTTAACTGTATATAAACAAATAAACTGATGTTTAATTTGAGTTATTTATACAGAACAATACTTGGAACCATTTAACTTTGTTGACTTATGCCAAATTAAATTGTTAGAATTAGAACTGTTTGACGATTTAACTGTATGTGTTTACAAATCATACATTTAATATATATGTAAAAACAGGATTTGGCATTAAATAACCAACAATGGTTGATATGCCATAAAACTTTTAGCGAGAGTGAATGTTTGTTATTGTTAGGCGAAGAAATGTATTCTTACGCGTGTGTGTTATTCCCTCGCTAATTGTTATTAATAAAAGAGGATGAAGAAGTAAGAAGACGAAGATGCCGTTAGTTTTTACATGAAGGTTTTAATGGCAGCATGGAATATAGAGTTTGTGTTTGTGCTGCAAGCCTCGTGGGAAAGGAAAGAAGTAAAGAGACGAAATGGAGTTATGAGAGAGTAGAGAAAGCAGCGCGTGTCGTTAGACGTGCGAGGGATAATGTTCGCCGTATGTAGCAAAAGTCGTGTTTGCTGTTTGAGGAAATAGACTTTGCAGTCACCGTTAGTTTGTGTTTCTGGTTGTTTCGGGGAGAAGCGTGAATGTCTTCAGAAAATGTTGCCCAGAGGTGAAGTAGTCGCTAGGTGTCGGAGCAGGATTCGGCATCGTAGTCGACATAGCTAATTTTGGGGGTGACGTAAAGTTGTTCCTGTGTGTGGCGTAAAGTTGTTCCTGTGTGTGACGTAAAGTTGTTCCTGTGTGTGGCGTATTAAATGTATCTAATCCACATTCAACTGGGAAACCTTGGTCTAAGAAAAATAACCAAGGAGTCCATGAATTAGGCTGCTTCCCTCATGGTTCCCTGCTGCTGCTGCTATTGGAGAGCAGACGGTAGACGTCTGTACGGAACGGAGTTGCTCTGCCAAAAGGACTGTTTGACAGCTTTTCCCCAGTTTGTGCTGCCTGGAAGGTGGTCCGGGTTGAATTGGATAAGTCATCCTGATTGGGTGAAATTATGCGTCGAATTAAATTACGCGCCAAACCAAAATACGAAAATTCCTTCCTCTACAAACTAAACTAAACCATTCAAGTATGATAAATTAGACATACTGGGCCTTGTCGAGGAAGCAGGGACGAACCCATAAACGAGGTCCTCCTATGGGCCTGCATGCATAGGCACGTCGGTGTTGGCCGATCAGCAGGGACTCTATATTCGTCCGCTCTGTGCAGACACTGGATGTTATTTAGAGGACCTGCTAAGAGCAATGGCCAATAGGAACGGATAGCGAGATGATGATAACGGATTTTTAAGCAGGGGTGAACAGAAATATTGAGTCGAATTTGGTCAACTGTTGCAGTGGAAGTTAGAGATGAGTGGTTTAACCGAAAAAAACGACTTTTTTCGGTTTCATCTTCACACCATGAAACCGAAATCGTTCGGTTTAGTGCCATCACTACTGAGTAACTATATCCTATGAAACACTGTTGAAAAAGATTTTCAGATTTTGATAAAATTAAATTTTATCAACGTTTTGTAAGAGGAAAAGATTGAACAAAAATGATAAAAACATTCAATTGACTAGTTTTATAAAATAAATGTGAAACCTATTTGTTTACAAAAGAAAGAAGCAAAAAAAAAAAAAAAAAAAAAAAGGAAATACGACAGATATGACATTTGGAAATCTGTCATATACGTTTTCTACATGTCTGAAATCAATTTGTTTCAATTAAAAAAAACCCAACCTTTTTGTAGTAAAATTAAAGTAAAAAAATAGCGAGTAAAAATAGAAAATAGTTGACAGTTTTGCTTTAATGTTAGATTTTATTTTGAAAGATTATTTTCTTTTCTTTCCAACCATGTGAATATTTTAAAGATTGGATCAGAAATACGAGATATTGCGGACTAAGTTGCAAATTTGTCGGATGTTGACCGGAAATGCTACATTACACAAGAAAACGAAGTTTCCTTAGAAAACAAAAATAGTAAATTAAAAAACCGATTCGAAAACTGTGGTATGAAGGAAGAAACTGAAACATAACTTGCCAAACTGCCTAACTCTAGTGGAAGTTAGTAATTAACCAGAATTTGATTTATTTTTTTATGATAGACATTGAAATTATTGCGAATCTGAAATTTTATTTTTAAGTTTGAGCGGATGGGCTATATAATAAAACGGAACAACAATTTTTTTATAATAGTTTTGAAGCATCATTCGATTTTTTATTTATTTTTATTTATTTATTCTTTTATTTTAGAAAGAGATTTTATATGAATTACTGTCTTTTACACTTGCCTGGCACACGTGCCGGTACAGGGAAAAATTGATCGCCTGCTCACAGGGCGCCCTCCTCCAGCAATACCTGCTTAGGTATTGCTGGAGGAGTTCATTGCTTGGCGCCTGAGACGTCTCCAAAATAAAGAATGGCGACGAGATCAAACATTTTTTTTGTGACGAGCGCGTATGAGTCTCGATTCGTGTGTGAGCCTCCATAATAAAATGACCTTGTGTCAAATCCTACCTGATGGGAAATCGTATAAATATCATACACTGTGTATGTCTCTTTCTATAGCTTTCTGTAACTTAGTGCGTGTCTTTCTCTAACGTTCCGTGTGTGTGTTTCTCTGTAACCAGCTCAGTTGGCTGGGTAGGGCTGTAGAATACGCCGACTGCATCTCTGCAGAGGGGTAAGACCCCTCTCTCCAACGAGTGTTCTGAATATCACACTTTACCATTTGATCGTGAGGATACAGTCCTAGAGCTTTGGGGGAATTTGGAGTACGTCTTCATTACCATTGCTCCCAGATCCACTGTGACCCAAAGTGGTAATACCTGTTAGTGTTCCATCTATGAGTTAAATAAAACTTTTTAGCCATATAACTGTGTGCAAGCAAATGATTGATATCAAATTGAATTGTTAATATTACATAGCAATACTTGAAACGAATTAACTGTTTAAACAAATGATTAATACTAAATAGAATTATTCATGTTACCTATGTGCGAACAAATGAGGTCTGGTTTGTTTTGAATGTTATCTACAAACTTTGTTTACAAATCCTATATATCTAAAAAGTAAAAGTTAGCGACCATAGTCGAGGGTGACCCGAAGGCTCCCTTTTCGATAGCTACTACACCAAGGTGTAGGGGAGGGCGCTACTCCATTCCCTGGATTGCTCCACTTTACCCTTGAACCGTACCTTATAATGCTGAGTGTTAAGCAAGGTGGTATCAAGTTCCATTTTTAAAGTCTTTGGCGAACACTCTAACCGCTGGGCCAATGTCCTGGTTCCTATATATCTAATTTATATATATTAACAGGCTTTCGCTTATATCATAAAACCCAACCAACCTCTTTATAACGTTGTGTGTGTATATATATATATATATATATATATATATATATATATATATATATAATCCGATGGAAACTCAAACCTGGTTAAGTTGTTATAAATTTATTTCGGCGGAGAATATTACTATATTCCCCGTCTCGTCAGATGACTTTTTACATGCTATACTTGAAGTTGCAAATATATATATATATATATATATATATAATCTTTGTAACTTTGTGTTTGTTTCTCTTTGTTTCTATTTTTAACATTGTTTTTTTTTCTTCTCTCTCTCTCTCTCTCTCTCTGTAACTTTGTGTGCGTCTCTCTCGTCTCTATCTCTCTTTTAACGCATTGTTTAACGATGACATTTTATGAACACGATTTATTTTAATTGTCAGTTTTCATCTGCTGCAAGAAAATCAATTTCTGCTACAAAATTGAGGGATGTATGGAAAAGTCTTAATCAGATGGTTTTAGTTCTCCTTTAATAAGTTTATATACATCTAAAAAAAAATTGTGTCATTTCCTCTCTTGCATCTATGGTTTATGTCACTCTCCCCACCAATCCTGTGTCCACACGACTTCCCCTCACCCCACCCCTTCATATCATCTCCCCTCATATTCCCAGAAACCGATTTACGTGGCTCTTTACTATTGGTAACTTGCTTGTTGAAAAGTACACGTGTAATTTCTCTAGTAGATTGTTTTTATTATTTTATTCTGGTCAACAAGTTACACACACACACACACACACACACACACACACACACTACTTAGATCATACACGTTTTAAAAGACAGCCGTTTTCTTTCACACGTCATGCGCTGTACGTAAGGACGGGGAGAGGTGATCTTTAAAATATTTCCCAGTTTAAGCGTAGTTTAGTCTGGCACAAGGCCTTAATTCTAAAACACTCAGTACTAATATTCACTTCGGCTGGCCTTTGATAATTACTATTTCATATTTAACCATTTTTCCAATTAAATTTTGACTGGATATTCCGAGGCTTTTTTCCAAGGTTTATTCGTTTAGTTTGTTGGTTTAATGGCATATAAATTCCTTATGGGTTATTTAATTCCGAAAATTGATTATATTTCTAAATGTTTGATTTTAATCATAATTATATTTTCCATGAATTTTTTTACTATGTGCTATTTTTGTCTATAACATTTTTGTATTCTGTTACAAGATTTCAATTATACATATCTAATACTAATAATTTTCAAGTAGATTTATTCAACTCGTAGATGGAATTCTACTGTGGATCTCAGTGAACCTGCGAGTAATGGCAATGAAAGAATACTCCACATATCACAGAGCTCCAGAACTGGTGCCTCACCACCTGGTACAATTAGTGTTGTACCCAGAACACCAAGGTTTATTAATACTAAAAAAGATTTTTATTAAAATAGCAATTAATGTATCAGAGGTAGCTGTTTACTTAAAACAGTAAACAGCTACCTCTAAGAGGCTGCTGAAAAGTTCTCTGCCTGACTAAGCCATAAAAAATTCATACTATTTTACATATTCTTGTTAAAGTTTTATATAATTTTCTTCGGTTCTAAATGAATGAATCATTTCATTCTTGGTTGGGACAAGAACATTTCAGTACCTTAGTACACTTATTTTTAATTGCAGTGTACAAGTCGACCGACATATAAGTCGACCTCAAGATTATTAGCTTAAAAGTCTGGGTGAGACCTATACCTGCTGTATAGGTCGACCCTCACCCCTAACATATAGTAGGCCACGTCATAGTAGTATACAGTTTGGAGTGAGGGTTAATGTTTGATATTTATTCATCCTCCCACCAGACCGGATTTGACACAAGGGCATTTTACAGTGAGGGGAAGGGGTACGCACGAATCGAGACATGCACGTCCGTCGGCATTCTCTATTTTTGGGGTGATGAACTTAGCCCTGTTAAGCAGGTTTTGCCTGAGAGGGAAGACTCCTGTGACAATAACATCCACCTGGCGCCAACGACGTTTCTGTTGGTGTTTACAGTCAGTACCTCAGCTCTTGAAAATGGCGTGTGATATGGCGTTAATATAAGACTTAATTTGCATTACAGTTATATTATTTTGTTCAAACACGAGCAGCCAATCGGCTGGGGCTGTAGAATACACCGACTGCTTCTCTGCAGAGGGGTGAGACTCAGCCCTCAACAACTGTCCTTGATATGACACTAAACAATCTGATGGTGAGGTTCCAGTAATGCTGGAGCTTTTGGGGAATGTGGAGTACCCCTTCATTGCCATCGCTCCCAAGTCCACTCTGGCCCGGAGTAGTAGCACCTGATAAGGGTCCTATCTATGGGTTAAATAGAACTAACGGTATACTTATGCTAAACTGAATTGTTTGATTGAACTGAATAGCTTGAAATAGAAATGTTTTTGACAATTAAACCATACTTACATTTAAACTGTGTGTTTATTGCTAAACTGAATTGTTATATATAACTTTGAATAAACTGAATAGTTTGAAATAGAAATGTTTTTGACAATTAAACTGTGTACTTATGCTAAACTGTTTGAAATAGAACTGATTATTTACATAAAATGGATTTGGCATTAAATAACCTACAAAGGTTGATATGCCATAAAACCCAACCAACCATCCAGTTTTGGATCTTTGAAGAATATGGAGTACTCCTTCATTGCCATTACTCCCAGCTCTCATCTGAACTGAAGTGGTAGCACCTGATAGGATCCTATCTATGGGTCAAATAAAACTGTTTGACATTTAAACTGTGTGCAAACAAATGACTTATGCTAAATTGAATTGTTAGAAATATAACTGTTAGACCATTTTACTGTGTGTAAACAAATGGCTGATGTTTAATTGGATTGTTAGTGATACATAGCAATATTAAGAACGATTCAACTGTGCTAACATATGAATAATGTTGAATATAATTATTTCTGTTGAATAGCAATACTTGAAACTCTTTAAATGTGTACCTAAATTGAATTATTGATATTACATTGCAATACTTGAAACCATTTAAGTGTATACAAACAAATAATTATTATTGAATAGAATAGAATTATTAGTGTTAGATAGCAATAATTGAAACCAATTAACAGTGTAAAAACAACAACAATACTTGTGTGCAAACAAATTTGTTTAAAAATAAAATTAGTTACAAATTATTCACTGACAAATCATTTAAATGTGTGCAAACAAATGACTGATGTTAAATTGGTAGTGTTACATAGCAATACTTGAAACCATTGAACTGTGTGCAAACAAATGACTGATGTTAAATTGTTAGTGTTACATAGCAATACTTGAAACCATTGAACTGTGTGCAAACAAATGACTGATGTTAAATTGTTAGTGTTACATAGCAATACTTGAAACCATTGAACTGCGTGCAAACAAATGACTGATGTTAAATTGTTAGTGTTACATAGCGATACTTGAAACCATTGAACTGTGTGCAAACAAATGACTGATGTTAAATTGTTAGTGTTACATAGCAATACTTGAAACCATTGAACTGTGTGCAAACAAATGATTTATAGTAATGAGAATTGTGTTAGAGAGAAATACTTGAAATCCTTAAACCGTATGTGTGTGTGCTGGGGTGAAAGAGCTCTGTCTTATTTAAAAATGTTATCTACAAATCATATTTAATATATATGTATAAACAGGATTTAGTATTAAATAACCTACAAGAATTCATATGTTATAGAACCCAACTAACCAACATTGAAACCATTTAACTGTCTGCAAATAAAGCTTTGTGTGAGCAATACTTGAAACTACTTCACCGTATGCAAACAAATGATTTATATTAAATAGAGATATTAGTGTTATATAGCAATACTTGAAACCATTTTAACTGTGTGCAAGCAGTAGCAATACTCGTGTACAAACAAATTCACTTTAACTCATTTTAAAATAATATTACCTACAAAATATTCACTTACAAATCATATATGTATTGTCATTTAACTGTGCAAACAAACAACTGATGTTAAATCAAATTGTTACTGTTATATAGTAATACTTGAAACCATTTAACTGTGTGCAAACAAATGAGCTTTGGCTCGTTTAGAAATGTTATCTACAAACTATTCGTTTACAAATCATATATATATATATATATATATATATATATATATATATATATATACAAGGTCAGGCAAAATGATCTGACATTTGTAGGTTTAATAAAAGACAAATAAAGTAAAGAAACAAAAAAGTGTTTTTATTTTCGAAAAGTACATATAATGCCATTCTGTTTCATTAGGTTTTGAAAATTAAATCAGTCAAATGGGATCCGTTATTGTCTACACACTGTCGAAAGTGTTCACGGAAGTTGTCTATAACTCGGCGGGTCATTTCATGTGGAATGGCAGTAATTTCTTGACGAATTGCATCTTTAAGTTGTTCAATAGATTGAGGGCGATTACTGTATACCTTTGACTTGAGGTATCCCCAGAGAAAAAAAAATCGCACGGATTGAAATCAGGTGAAACCTATAAATGTGTCAGATCATTTATATAAGATTTAGCATTAAATAACCTAATTGAGTTGATATGCTATAAAACCCAGCCAATTCAACCAAGAGTTTAAGTTGGAAATATTTGTGTCAGTCCGCTGGAGTTATGGTAAGTTAAGCATATCTATTGTTAGAACTACTGTTCCATTTATTCTGTAGTAAAGGTTTGCCTTGTCGTATGAGTCAATCCTTAGTTTTATAGTGATGTTTTCACTCTTAAAAAGTTTACTTATATGCGTTTAGTTTTTCTTTAGAACTCTTTTTCTTTCTCAATAAGAAATAAAAAGATTTTTCTTCTTTTGTGGATGACAAAATGACAGTCATTTCTTCGGTCGCGTACAAAGGTTTATATGCCATAAAACCCAACCAACCAACTTCAGTCTCACTAATAAACTGCAGATATCAAGGAATATCCTGATTTTGAAAAAAAAAAAAAATTTTTTTAATGTAATTAAAAAAAAGTATTACTATCTATGAGACATGTCCTATACCGAGGCGAATTATTTCACTTTTCTCCTTAGGGACTTAAGAACCTCGGGGTTCAGTTAGCTAGTTGACACCTGTCTGGTTGCCAAGGTAGTTCGGTTTTTCCTATTAGAAGAAATCTTTATTCTTATCATTTACTGAAGCCATGTAAATAAGCATTGTTGTGTAGGAAACATCGGGAAATTTCGATGTCGAGTGAAGCAAACAAACGGTGGCGTGATCGTCTATTTGGAAAAGCAGATAAAACAAAACAAAACTTACCCCCCCCCCAAAAAAAACAAACTTTTTAATCTAGGCGTATTTACTTAGTTTCTGGAAAAGTAGAATTTCGAGTCACTTGTGAAAGCTTCAAGTTAGTCTTTATTTCGGACTTTGTCATCTTTCTCTGGTTTTCATATTCAACTCTGGTTTCCAGGGTTCATCTGGCATTCGTGTCGAATGGGTGTTATTGTGCTGACCACCAGGTTTCAGAAGGCGGGAGCAATACTTGCTTTCAGGACTAAATTTTTCGCTTGGCGCCTGAGGGCGTCCCAAAAGAGGAATGCCAATAGGATCTAGCATTTTTTGTAACGGCAGTACCAGAATCTCAATTCGTGCATAGCTCCCTCCACAATAAAATGACCTTGTGTCAGGTCGGATAAATATATTATCAACCGATAACTTCGAGGCTCTGATTGTCTATTTCTGGGGTAGGCAACGTCCTGTTTGTTGCATTCTTTCTTTTGATTCTTCGTAATCTGTGGTTTACTCGCCATTGAGTTGAAATTGTAACATGGCTTGATATTATTTACATTTAAACATATCAAGACATTGAGTTGCGAGATTCCTTTCATATTATATATATATATATATATATATATATATATATAGTTTGTTTATAAGTTCAGCTGTTAATCTGGCGATGTTGGCAGACTTTTTTTGTAATGTTTACAAAACCAGTTGATTGACATCAATAGCATATACTTCGAAAAGTGTTAGACAGACACAGACACCCAACCAGATTGTAATATCTCGATAAACACGTAGTTGACTCACGCTCTGTTAGCAGGGCTTAGAATATGCGATCTCCTGCAGTGATAAAGCCCCTTCCTAGAGGGGCATCCTGAATGACATTAACTTGCATTTGATGGCGAGGCTTGAGTTCTTGGCTCTGGAGAATATGGAGCACCTCTTTGTTACCATTACTGTCAGGCCCACTCTGTCTCGCAGTGGTAGTACCTGTTAGGATCTCGTATATGAATCAAGTAGATCTGTTTGAAAATTATTAATATTCGATAGGAATGCTTGATACCATATAACTGTGTCCAAATTATTTTTATTTGACAGGAATACTTAGGAATACTTCATATTTAACTGTGTGCAAAAAAACAAAAAAACAAACTCTTAAAAACTATATAAAAATGTAGATATAAACGTATTATGATCGTGATTTCAAAATCTTTGTAAAAATTAAAATAGAATAACCCAAGACGGGTTGACATGCCGTTAAAATCAGTCAAAACAAACGTGCTTGACTCATAAATTTGATATTGTAAAAAGAAAAAGTTAAAAACTTATTCTTAGCTTCTGCCAACATTAGATTGAATATTAAAACAACATTTATTGGTAACTAAGTACCCCCCCCAAAAAAAATAAAAAAAAAACTTTTGGAAACTTATTTTCTGTTATGCCAGGAGGGTGAGAAATAATCAGCTTAGTTCCCTCTTTCGATTAATTGCCCGGTGCTTGGAACGACCCTAAATGGGAATGTCGACGGAACTAAATAATTTTTGCGCTCGCCCCGCGGGAGGTTCACTTTCAGTGTAGTACTTGTGCGTTGAACCGACGATATCACATTTTGACCTCGCGAGGAGCCGAATTAATATTTATACTTACTTTCTGTTGAGTTTTTTTTTTCTTTCTTTCTTTCTTTCTTTTACACATCTTTTATGTACTTTTATAAGTTTACTTTTTTAAGCGAGGAGTTGGTTTACAAACCAACTAGAATTAGCGGTACTAAGACCATGTATGTACGTATGTATGTATGTACATATCCTCATGTCTTTTTTGTTTAGGTAAAAACGTTTGTATGGTTAACCCAGGTCAAGGACACTGTTGACAAGCACAAAGCGTCTTGTGAATAGAATTATAAATTATATCTAAGATAAAAAAAAAACTGATATATTTTTCCCATAAAAATATCTAAAAATTTATACGTGTATTTCAATGTGTGTGTTTATCAGTGGACAACGCATTTGGGGATTGTGTGTATACACAAATAGTTTTTTTAAATTTCGACTTTGTTTCATTTATGAACTTTCGTATTAGAATATGAGAAGTTATAAATAAATCCTTTTTGCAATAAGAGCTCCTACTTGTGTATTTATCAAACTTTGATAAAATTAATTACGGATTAAGTTCTTTGTGTGTATGTATATATATGTGTATGTGTGTATATCATGATAATTCCAAGAATCGTTTTCAACACTTCTGTCATATTTTATAATATTCCATATTTTAAATACTCTTGTACCCACCAAAGAATAGAGGTACTCGGTTAATATTTGGCATACGACCATGTTTACTGAGCACGTAATGATAACTGAGGCCCCTCCCAATATCTTGTGAGACCAATGTGAAAAAAAAAGGGAAAAAGTTATTGAAAAATCATATGAGAAGTCAGGCGAGGAAAACTGGTTTCTAGCTAGGAAAAAGCTTGAGAAAACAAGTAACATTTTGAATAAGATATTTTGATTTATCTAATCAAAATTATTTTATAGTTATATAACTAATATTTTAATACATTGGCTTGTATGTCATAATCAATCGATTGTAATTAAAAATTTTACAAGCTGTTTTAATTATCTAGCTACAAACTTTTGTCTTAGGGATTTGGTGTGTGTCATGGATGGTAGCGATTGAAACCTACTCATCTCATACTTGAGCACGGTCAGCTGGCGAACAGGTTATAAAACTCTCCCATGATTACTTCACTACAGCATATTCCAACATGAGCTGTCTAAAGTGCTGGATTGTGGCCTTGGAGTAAGTGAGTTCGAACTCCAGTCATGCCGTTATGTTCACTTTCGGAGTAATGCTCTTGGCAAAGGCATGAACCTCCTTATCCCTCCAGCTATAGGTTAAATAGTATCACTGCTGCTGTTCGACATTAAATAACCTATGAAAGTTGATATGCTGTTAAAACAAAGAAACCAAACCAGTATGAGCTGAAATAGTAACTAAATTGTTTTATTTTTTTAAGAATTGAAATTGAGAGAGAAGAAAAATCATTTGCATTCTACAAGTTTCAGTATTGACCCATGTAGATGTTGATGTTCTAGATCATATTCCAATATGATAAATTTCTTTTTTCAAATTTTTTTTCTTTTAACAGCACATTCAGTTCCAAGCCCATCATCCTGCCACCAATGCCTCCACGCAAATTCTTTCCATTCAACTCTCCTGTCTTGGAGTTTCCCTTTGGCCGTGTAACGCCATTGTTGGAACTTACCATTCAAGATGAGATTACATTTGTTATGTATTATGCTCCTTGGTGTACAAAGTCAATGGCTGTGCGATGGGAGTTTCATAAAGCTGCCAAATTTATGCAAAATCGGGTAAGTCATCCATTTTTTGATTTTTCTATAAATATGATGAATAACATCTCATTATACATTGATTCTTTTCATTCACTTTCCTTGTCTTTGATCTGAAATAACCAATGTATAATAAAGTTGTATTCCTTTCAGCTAACAACCTTGAGACCTGGGTACTATTTGACTGCATAAAATGCTAGAAAACAGAAAATATTAGTTTAATTTTTTTTCTTCATACTCTAGATTGATAATACAAATTGGCTTTTTTAAACAATTTTTCTAGTACATATTTTAATTTTTTTAGTAGAGGAATTAATATTGTGAATTGAATTATCATGAGCAGAAAATCCGCCGAATACCTATGCACGACATACGGGAACACTGGACAGCTGTTTCGACCTTATTAGGTCTCATCAGCAGTGTATACCATAATCTCCACCACTGGAGATCAAATCAGTGACAACAGATTGCAGTGCCGAAAATCTACAACTCAGCCACCAGTTCATATCACACAAAAGTGACGCTAAATCAACTAGTAATGGTAATTCCACGGCCAATTGCCATGACTAGTTGATTTGGTGTCACTTGTGAAACAGCTGTCCAGTGTTCCTGTATGTCGTGAGTAGGTGTTTGGCGGATTTTCTGGTCATGGTAATTCAATTCACAATTTTTCTAGTTCTATGGAAAATGGATTGAAAGGTGTGATGGAAGGTGGAGAGAGAGGTCCCAGTGGTATAGTGACTAATGTGTTTGACTGCAACATAGAAAAATGAGTTCTGACTCCAGTCGCACTATTACGCTCAATTTTGGACTGCTACCCTTGGGAATGGTATGAACCCTATTATCCCCTCCCCCACCAGCTGTGGGTTGAATAGTACTACTATTGTTCTTCTACAAGGATGGCTTTGGCATGAAGGTTGGTATGGCATTAAGCAAAACCAACCCAAAATATGATATATTTTAAATATAATTTTTATCATATAGATTATATGATGTTAATGAGAATTATGATTTGTAATTGGATGTATTAAAAAGTAATTTCATTCTGAAAACTATTTACATCAATAATTATGAAATTATTTTCTTTGGTCTCTAGGTAGCCAAAGAATTTGTCAGCGTGACCTAGAATATTCAGAGGGGGTGTCCTCGTGGTGTAATGGTTAAAGCGATGGACTGCGGAATCATAGCATGCGAGTTCGTAATCCAGCCGCGCTATTACGTTCACTTTCGGGCAAATACCCTTGGGAAAGGTATGAACCCCCTTATCCTCCCAGCTATAGGTTAAATAGTACTACTACTGTTCTTCTAGGAGAATGGCTTTGGCATTAAATAACCTAAAGAGTTGATATGCCATTAAACAAAGAAACCAAACCTAGAATATTCAGACTGCATTCCCCACAGAAGGGTAAGACCCTCCCACCAAACAAGTCCTGGGTATAACTCTAAACTGCATCAGATGGTGAGGCTCCAGTGCTAGACATCTGGGGAGTGTGGAGTAGTGATTTACTAAGCTTTTTGCTTAGATGTGGCACAAGGCCGAATGAATGGGGCACCCAATGAAACTGGAGAGCATTGAGTAGCCCTTTATTGCTATTATTCCCTGGTCTACTCAGACCTGAAGTGGTAATACCTGTTAGGATTCCATCTCTGGGTCAAATAGATCTGTTTAAAAATTAGTCATATTCAATAGGGACCGTAACCCCCCCCAAAAAAAAAACTCTTGGGGGAAACAATTGCACAAAAAATATATGAATGTGCAGTGGTTGTGATTCTTTAACCCTTTAAACTTGACCGGTGGACATAGCGTTAAAAAAAAATCAATCAGCTTTAGTGTAAAGGTCTTTAAAATAGTTTCGACATGTCCTTAATATATACATAGTGGAATCGTAGATGGTATTTAAATGTGGACCTGAAATTAATTTGGTATCTATAACCCCTCCTCCCTACCTAAAAAAAAAAACAAAAAAAAACAAAAAAAAAAACAAAGCAACTTTTGATACTCATATTCGATTTTCAACTTTCTTCTCTTTGTGGGTCGTCCTAAAATGTGTGCCATTTGCTATTTAAGTTGACCGACTTCTTCCTTCCTTTCTTTCTTCCTCCATTCGGATTGTTATTGTCTGTCAGCAGACGACGGCAAAGCTGTCAGCTGCCCATTGAACCTTCATCTGGTGTCGAAGATGTGGAGAAAAAAAATCCACCCCGTCCACAGGTCCTTGACAGACAGATTAGCGACACCAGGGCGAATATATCTAAGCTAAAGTTGCTGGCTACTTGAAATATCTATCTTTTTTTTTTCTTTTTAAAAGCCCCTCCCACACGATTCGAAATTCTTACGGAGCCACTTTTTTCTTTTCGTTTTGAACTTGAATCAACTTTCATTCTTTTGAGCGTGGCGTAATGGTTAGCGAGTTAGGCTAGCAGAATTAGTCACTAAGTTCGATTCTCACTAGTTACTCTAATTGGCTTTGTAAATTACTATTTTTGGGATGGGAGCTTATGGTCAGGAGAGGAGTCGGAAGATTATTAAATTATTACCAATCCTAGACTCCATTGGTAATTTCACCCCTTCCTTCTACTTCCTTCTCGGTTTTTATTTTATCGCTTCTCGGCCTTTCGGCTTGAAAAGCTTATTTCCTGCGGGCCTTACAGACATGGGCTATTTTTGAAGATTGAATTTTTGGGCGAATACTTAAAAAAGGTTCTATCATTTTTTAAATGAAAAATTACGGTGTTTTTTTTTTTTTAAGTTGACAGTTTTAGTGAAAAATTAATGGTAAAATTTGTGCGTGCAAATTTATCGTCATAATTCTGAAGTAATCTTTAAAATAGCTTTCTAGCTCATGCTAATTTAAGACAAAATACCCCATGGTTTTCAGATTTTGGGGTTTGAAAATTTTCATGATATATTTTTATAAATATTTCTGTAAAATTTGAAATTTTATTATTAGACTTTTAAGAGAGGTGTCCCCAGTGACGTAATTGACGTAATTGCGATTGCTTAGTAAGCTAATTCGAACTCCAGTGGTCATTTGGAAAATATATAAAAACTCTTATCTCCCCAGTTATTGGTTAAATAATACCACTACTTTCCAGGATGGTTTTTGCATGAAATAACCCACGAATGTTGATATGCCATTAAACAAAGAAACCAAACCAAACTAGATTTTAAGGTTCACCTCTCAAAATGCCTATTTTTGAGATGAAACCCACCAAAAAAAAAAAAAAAACCACTAAAAAAAACAAAAAAACACCGACATATTTTCTGTATATTTGGAAGTATGAAAACGCAGAGGTAGAAATATACATACTATTCATATACTCTAAAATAAAGACCTGTATGATGTTTCTTTAAAATAATTTTATTCAGTTCTGGCTCGGTTATTTGGAAAATATCCATAATCAAATTTTCTTTTAAATAGCAAATATTTTGTTGCCAAATTTGATTTCCAGTATAAATATCAAGTACATGATACACAATTCCATTGTTAGATATAAAAATCCATATCAAACTGAATTCATTTCATTTACTTTGACACTCCTCCAAATCTGATTTTACTTTTCGCTTTTACGTGTTTCGAAAGTCCAATAAATATTAAATTATTTTCAACTTGCTGCTTTTTAGGAGTTGAAATTCTACCTCATTGGAGGGTCTATAACATTTTTTGACAAATTTGCAGTGTTCAGTTCAAATGTCCATGAACAGTCCAATTTAGCCCTCTGTGAAAGGGTAAGGGTTGGCTTCATTGCTCAGTATCTGGTGTGGCTCAGAAAGGGAATAGAATTATTCGTGTTAGATAGAAATATTTGAAACCATTTAACTGTGTGCAAACAAATGAGCTCTTGCTCGTTTAAAATGTTACCTACAAACTATTCATTTACAAATCATATATATTTGATATGTATGTATGTATGTATAAACATGATTTGACATAAAATAACCTATAAGGGTTGATATGCCATAACATCCAACCAACAAACCCTTTTGAAAAATTATTAGTACACATGAAACCGTGTAATTGTATATAAATTATTACTGTTGGGTAGGAATACTTGAAACCATTTAACTGTACAAATTATTTGTATTAAGAATAGTTACTTGAACCTAAAATTGTTTGCAAAGGATTATTATTTGTTACTTGATATTATATAATTGTGTAAATTGCCCTGTTGGTGGGGGTTAAAATTAACGAAGTGTATTTCCTGCAGAGGAATAAGAACCCCCAGCAGGGTATCCTGGGTATGACACTAAACTACATCTGAGAGTGAGGCTCCAGTTTCGCACCTCTGGGAAATATGAAATCATTCTTTGATTCTTTTGATCTACCAGTGCTATTATGACACGGAGTACTTGTAAATCTGTTTAAAAATTATTAGTATTACGTAGGAATACTTGATGCCATATAATAGTGTGGAGGTGCTCGCGGTGTAATGGTTATCGTTGTAGGAAATGGACACGGCGACACGAGTTCAAATCTTGTACGAGACTGATTGCATTTCACATAGCACTAATACCCTTGAGATAGGTATGAATCCAATTCCTTCTCCCTCCAGCATGGGTAAATAGTAGGGCAGACTGGATTCTTCAGCCTTGGTAAGGCAACTAGTCTAGGAGAAGGAAAACTCTGAATCGAAACCTGTTAAACTCCGCTTAAAAATTGACCTTGTGTCATATCCTGCCCGAGCGGAGGGAGTTGGTAAATATGTATAATTGTGTGCAAATTATTTGTATTAGGAAAAGGAGAGTTCCCGTGAGATTATGGCTAACAGGCTGGACTGCGGCTTTGAAGTAAGCAAGTTCAAATTTAGTTGTGCCAGCCCAGTTTGCTGATTGCATTTCTGCTCAGGGGTAAGCCCTGCTTCCCAACGAGTGTCCTGGATATGACATTAAACAATCTGATGGCGAGGCTCCAGTCTTGGAGATTTGGGGAATGTGGAGTACCCCTTCATTGCCATTGCTCCCAGGTCCACTCTGACCTGGAGTGATAGGGCCCTATCTAGCAGTCAAATAGAACAAACTATGTGTGTAAACAAATGGCTGATGTTAAATTGTGACTATTATATAGCAATACTTGAAACCATTTAACCATGTGTAAAAATGTTATCTACAAAATGTGTTTATAAATCATATCTTGTACAAATCTTTGGCATTAAATAACCCATAAAGGTTAATGTCATTGAATAAAGAAAGCAAATCGAAACCAAATTGGAATTCTTGTTATAAATTGTATGCAAATTATTTGTATTAAGGTAGTAAAATTCATACACCTGTTCAAATTCATAGGAAAAAATTTCTAGTAATTTTTTTTTTTGTGATTTGGACTAATCAGACTCTCAAACTAATCACAGTTTTATAAGGGGTTCACTCTCATGTTTTAATTCAATGTAAAATGATCACTCATTTCTGGAACAGTTAGCACTGGAAAAAACAAATAACCAGACAAGTAGAATTATTTAATTTTTTTTTCTTCTGTGGGGCAGGAATATCGATTACTTTTTAAAAACTTCTTCCGAGAATGGTTGATCATTCTTCATTGAATTAGAATATGAAAGTGAACCCCCTTGAAAAATGCAATATTTTTTTTTAGTTAGTGAGGGTCTAATTAGTTAAAATCTCTCTTTCTCACACACACACAAAATTATCTGAAATTTTTCCCCCGGTGTACTTCATTGGCCTAATGAGTAGAGTGTTCACCAATGGTCCAGGAGACCAGGGTTCCACCCCAGATCGAGTTATACCAAAGACTCAAAAATGGTACTTGATGCCGCCTTGCTTAACACCCAGCATTATAAGGTAAGGATCAAGGTGGAGCTATCCAGTGAAAGGAGTAGTACCCTCCCCTACACCTCGATGTAGCAGCTATTGAAAAGGGAGCCTTCGGGTCACACTCGACTAAGGTCGCCAACTTTACTTAACTCATTATTAGTTACTTGAAACCATATAACTGTATAAATTATTTGTATTAGATCGGAATACTTGAAATAGTACCGGACATTGGCCTAGCGGTTAGAGTGTTCGCCAATGGCCCGGGAGACCTGGGTTCAATCCCAGGTCGAGTCATACCAAAGACTCAAAAAATGGTACTTGATGCCTCCTTGCTTAACACTCAGCATTATAAGGTGCGGATCAAGGGTAAAGTAGAGCCATCCAGGGAAGGAGTAGCGCCCTCCCCTACATCTTGGTGTAGTAGCTATCGAAAAGGGAGCCTTCGGGTTACTATGGTCGCCAACTTTACTTTACTTACTTACTTGAAACCATATAACTGTGTGTGAGCAAATGATTATTAGATTGAAATATTTACTTGAAACCATATGATTGTCTATAAATTATTTGTATTAGATAGGAATACTTGAAACCATATAACTGGGCAAATTTGTATTTGATAAGAATATTTGATATCTTATAACTGTGCAAATAATTATAAATAAAAAGAACAATTTTAAAAAAGGAAACTTTGAAAATATCGTTATGATTACAATCAAACATTTACAAATGAATCAAATTTTGGCATCAAATATATGCCATTTAAACAAATAAGTATTGTTTTCGGGAGTTATTAATTTTTTTTTTAAACTGAAATTTAACAAATAGACCAACAATTTGACTAATTTCTTTCTATTCTTTTACTTTGCATTCTCAACTGCAAATAAATTTGTTTTGAATTGAATGCTTTAAATTTTGCTATTTTGTGTGTGTGTGTTAAAATAATTAATAAAAGTTGATGAACACGAAAACAACACTGATTGGCTGGCTTCGTCCGTCGAACCCACACCAAAACCACATTTAAACCGAAAAAAATCATGGGAAAAATAAAGCGAAGAGACAATGAGATAAAGGACACGAAATAAGGCAAAGGCGGCAAAAGACTAAGTTATAGTGATTCAACTAGTAAGAGAAAGAAAAATATGGGAAAGTAATTAGTGTAGTCTACCCTAGAGTATTAGTCCAGAAAATCCTTCTGAAGAAATGTCTGTGGCAGTGTAAAAAAAGAAAAAAAAACAATATAGAAATATAATCATCTAGATAAGAGTAAATTTCAATTGTCATAATTTTTTCAACATTTAAAAACCATGTCTTCAACTGGCTACAATTGACCCACCCATTTACCGGCCGATTGGCGATTGATAATTTTTGGAATTAAAATGTAACATCGGGATTGCTGGATATTCGGGACAAGTAACCTACCTAGTTATTCTATAAAAATTGGAACTAGGTACACTAAATGGCATTGAGTGATGCCTCGTGTTACCATAGCAACAGAATTTCTCATTACTTATTAATGAGACCAGGTTACATACATGCAAGTTAAATTTTTATATGTTAATTTGTTTATTTTTAGTTTAAGATTTTTAATTGGAAAACAGCTGATTTATGACCGGTTGTTGTAAATGCCTTTTGAAAGTATAATTTTTCTGTGTAGTAATTACATTGGTACTTCCCTGGCTTTTGATTATGGATTAAATAGTACCACTACTTTTCTTCTAAAGAAAAATGACTTGGCATTAGATAATTCACGAAGATTGATATGCCATTAAACAAAGACATCAAACCATTCTTAAAGTTAATACTAGGGTCTTTTATAAATCAAAGACCCTTGGACCCTTTGTTGGCTGGGCCTAGAACATGCTGTCTGCATCCCTGCTGAAGCCTAAGATCCCCTCAAAGAGCTGTAATGCATTGGAATAGTTTAAACATTTTTAAAAATTTGTTTTTAATAGCAAGAAATTAGCACAAGGTCGATAGAGAGAAAAAAAAAAACTTTGTGTAATTTCTTTTTTTTTTTTTTTTTTTTTTTATTTTGATTTTATAACATCTAAAATTTTGCACTCATTGAGATTAATATTTCAGGCAACCAGATATTGCCGTACTTATTTAGGTATATACAATACGCACCCCTAACTTTGGACTAAGAAATTCTGGAAAAAAAATTTTGTCATGTATATAATAAGAACTGACATTTTAGCATGTATTGCGTGGCCGTCGCAATAATACCATTATTATAGCGACGGCCACGATGGGTACCAGCTAAATTTAACATTTGAATAATTTTTTTTATCTGTTTGTACTGACTAAAAATAAGAATTCATATAGCTTATATTATGTCTTAAACACACAAAATTTGCACAGTATTTAGAGCAAACACACGGACATGTATACAAAAAAATGCAACAAGGTCGCAGCGAAAATAAGTTCACAAATGGAGAAATATGGTGAGATATATGGCCGGAAAAAAAGTTAATTATGTATAATACGAATCCTTAATTTTTGGGCTGTAAAATCGGAAAAATAGTGTCTTATTCACAAATAATTACAGTATTGCAGAATTGTGATGTATACATCAGATTTCCATGAAGCAGAATGATAAGGCCTTTTTTTTTTTTTTTGTATCCCTTCGAAATCAAATCCTCCCCCGCCTCAAGTATATCAGTATGTTCATCTTGTACAGTCTCATTCGGGCACATTTCCAATTACGGTGTAAAGTAAAGTTGGCAACTGTCGTCGAGGGCGACCAGAAGGCTCACTTTTCAATAGCTACTACACCGAGGTGTTGGGGAAGGCGCTACCACTTTACCCTTGATACGTACCTTATATTGCTGAGTGTTAAGCAAGGAGGTATCAAGTACCATTTTAAAAGTCTTTGGTATGATACGACCTGGGATCGAACCCAGGTCTCCCGGACCATTGGCGAACACTCTACCCACGAGCCGGTTAAACCACAAAGCAAGTACTTGAAATAGTTATTTACTAAGCTTTTTGCTTAGATGTGGCACAAGGCCGTATGAATGGGGCACCCAATGAGACAAAGTACTTAAAATAAACGGTCCTTTTAATATCTAGTGTCTTATATAACTGACGAAGGCGCGCTTAGCGTCACTGTTTTCGTCGTAGGAAATGAAATTAACGACCCGAGTTCAAATTATGGACAAGGTTGTTTGTGTTTTACATCGTGCTTATGTCCTTGGGAAAGGCATGAATCTATTTCTTCTCTCTCTTGCTATGGGCAAATAGTTGCCCATCCTGTTTTTTATTTTTTATTTTTTTTATTTTTATTTTTTTTATTTTTATTTTTTTTATTATTAAGGCAACCAGTCTAGGAGAAGGAAAACTCAGAATTCAAACCGGTATTATTTTGCTTAAAAATTAGCCTTGTGTCATTTCCTGTGCGTGGGGTTGGGTAAATACATAGAAATTGAGGAAGAAGAAAAAACTCAAGAATTGATTTCTTTTGAAGTATATTAGTAATATATCGTTTTGTAGGTTTAGATTTTTTTTTTTT
>OY757930.1:65408949-65483949 GCA_963585895.1 Sepioteuthis lessoniana | reverse complement strand
GGAGAGCTGGTGTGCTAATAATTATTTTCATTACTGGTTCACCTGATGACTTCTGTAGTGAAAGCAAATTCATGGATATGTAAGTTTCATTCAGCACATCAAATCCTGATGATGTAGGTATGTAAGTTGCAAGTGTGTGTGTGTGTGTGTGTGTGTGTGTGTGTGTGTAAATAAATAAATAAATATATATATATATATATATATATATAATGTGTAATTATTTCAAAGATATTTTAGTGTTCATTCACATCTTCAGCTGATCAAATGTTTTTTGAAAAAATTCCAAATTATGCGTAATAATCTTAGTAATAAATTAAATTTTGACCACTAAAAATCATCGATTTTTTTTTTCTTAGGTCATAAAATCATGAAAGCAAAACTGAAGAGAAGCATAGAACAGTGAATAGTCAATAGTGATGTACCGGATATTGGATATTACCAGTTATAAAATTGCTGAATGTCCGGTCGGATATGGATTTTGTCGGATATTTATAATACTGACCATATTTGTTATAAAAAAATCGTAAATGATCTATCTCGACTTGTGCAACAAGAACTCTTAAATTGATACATGCATTCAAATATGACTAATCAGCTATTGTTGCCAATAATGAAATCCTTTTTAATCCTTTAAAAAATTGACTTGTGTTGGTCAGATTTATATTCAGGTTATCTGGTGGTAGATTCGTTGAAATAAATATCAAATATACATTTGTAGCAACACATCTCTGATGTTTATTTCATCCTTCAGATAGGTGCCTAGGGAACTACTTTATTTTCAGAGAAAAGGTTTGATTTACATGAAACTCACAAAAATTGGTAATACTTAGAAAAAAAAAAGCTGCAATCGACTAACGATTAAGAAAATATCCAGAAATCTTGTAATAAGTTTTGTAATATCTAAAGAAACCAAATATACATTAGAAAAATCTTTTACCAGATACAAATATTGGTACATCAATAGTGGTCAGTGAGATAAAAGGA
Source organism: Sepioteuthis lessoniana (assembly GCA_963585895.1). Lineage (NCBI taxonomy): Eukaryota > Metazoa > Mollusca > Cephalopoda > Myopsida > Loliginidae > Sepioteuthis > Sepioteuthis lessoniana. Next base: position 65,482,965 of record OY757930.1, on the reverse strand, counting down.
AAACTTGATTATATATAAGTGTTGCATATTGACCGAACCGTCAATCAAAGATTCTCTAAACAGGACGCACCTGTGAAAATATATGGAAGTAATCACATAGTTGATCGGAAATTGTGGGCGTTATGAAATGATATATTCAGATGCCCATGTGAGGGTCTGAATCAGTTGGAGTCTTAGCTTGCAGTCACGGAGAACACCTCGCTGGGGCAGCGGCCCACAACGAGCCTCCACTTGAGTATCCCCGGCCTAGAAGCAAAAGAAGTGTGAAGTGGGGCCTTGAAGATAACACAGTGTGGTATGGTCAAGAGAAGCTTCTACTACTTTCAAGAATAAAGAGCGAGTTATAATTTTATAAAGAAGTGTTGTGGTTCTTCCTTCATCACAGGTATCTGCTAATAATATAAAACACAAGTGTAGTGTTCTGATTGTACATCTGTGTGTCTGTATACATAATATTTAAAAAAAGAAATAAAAGAAAGATGAGATCTCTGACATATTTTGTTGTAATCTTTAAAGAAAGAAAAAATTAAAATGAAAACTAAAGAAAGAACGAATCATGTGACTTGTGGCTTGCCACATAGAAAGAGAAAAGAAAAGAAAGCAGACAAGTTGTCGGGGAAAGCAGGCTGACGTCACAATGCAACGGTTTCTTCAGTTTTTGAGTTCATCTGCTTGGCTGTGTATCAAGTTGGCTTGGGCAATATAAATGTTCCTGTTCATTCGTCATAAATTGTTCTTACATTATTATAAAAATAAAAGAAGGGAATATTAGACCATAATACTGCAAGTTTATTGAATTACAGACCGGACATTGGCATGATGATTAAAGTGTTCACCAATGGCCCGGGAGGCCTGGGTTCAATACCAGGTCGAGTCATACCAAAGACTCAAAAAATGGCGCTTGATGCCCCCTTGCTCGACACTCAGTATTATAAGGTACAGATCAAGGGCAAAGTGGAGCAATCCAGGGAAAGGAGTAGTGCCCTCTCCTACACCTTGGTGTAGTAGCTATTGAAAAGGGAGCCTTTGGGTCACCCTTGACTATGGTCGCCAACTTTACTTTACTTATTAAACTACATTGTTTATTTTCTCATGCAAAAAATGTTAGCATTGCGTTATAGTAATCAGATACAACTAACATTAAAGCAAATTGTATTGTCTGTATCGTCCGTAGGTTTTTCCCCTTTTGTGAGTCTTGACGGACACTCAGTTTGACTACCAATCTGGGTGTCTTCACTACCTCTACCCCTAGTACTGACTCCTTCAATTAAAACTCGGGACTGATGATCCAGGTAGCATATATACATCTTGATGCCTGGCCCTGTGTTTACATTGTTGGAGCACAAGGCCTTTTGAAATCCCATCAGAAATAAACACAGCTAACTTGTGCTGGCAAGCTAGGCCGGCAGATCAAATAAACAAAACTACTTAATCACACAAGTTAAACATATACTCACCTGAGGCTGACAGGTAGACTTGGCAATATCTATCATCAGACATTTGTCAACGACTCAAGCCCCTAAAAGGTCATATGCGCATATCAGGTGCCCCTGGTATTATCAACAATATCACAGTTATAAGCTCTAGAAATATTACAGCTTGAAATATCAAGTTTCTTAGTTCAAAAAGTTCTTAACCTATTAGTTCTATAGCATGGGTTATATGAACAGTTATATAAAAGATATGCAATCAAACCCCTAGGTAGTCGTAATCTATCACATTGGATAATAGGGTTCCATGATGATTATCATTGACTGTTAGATGTGGTTTGAGTGTGGGTCATGGATGAGCAAAGGCAGGACGTCCAGCTCGAACTTACATACAGCAGCTCTGTGCTAATACGGAATGTAGCCTTAAAGACCTGCCGGAAGCAATGGACAGTAGGGAGGTGTGGCAAGAGAGGGTCAGAAATATTCGTACTGATAGCGCGACATGATGATGATGATGATGACTGTTGGATGCAAAAATGCATGACTGCATTGACTGAATTTCCTGCAGATAGAATCTCCCCACCAAATAAGCCATAACAGGTGCTATACATACACACATACATTTATTTTTCAATAGAACCTCTTTTGCCCAACATTTAATTTAGTGAAGGATATTTATAACATAGATGGTTCATTATACTGTGCTTTTTATTACACAAGAAGTATTTGATTCAAACTTTGGATTTCATAAATGAAGCATTGTCAATTAATTTTTGACTAGTATTTCTTTCATCTTACTTTCTGTGGCTTCTTATTACACTGGCAGTATTAGATACAATAATTTAAATTTCTTGTATGAAGCTTTGTCAACTATTATCAGTTTCTGACTATTATTTCTTTCATCTTAATTTCTGTTGCTTTTTATTACTCTCATGGGACAAGTGAAGGACATAGCTACACAGATTATTTTTGGATGATGTCTACTAGTTGGCCTTTGTTGCCTCATTACAAAAGCCTCTTGCAACAGAAAGGGACAGGTTTCTAAGCATAAGGGTTGTGGATTTTTCTTTATTTCTGATTTAGTTAGCTTACAAGTGATTATAAACTGATCATCTGGCAGTTTTCATATAAAACTGCATAAAAGAAAAGAAAGAAATTCTAATAAAAAACTAATAATTAAGTTTTATTTCACATTTTCTATTTTGTTTTTATATTTTATATTCCTGTTTTATATTGGAAAGAAGGAAGAAAAATGATATGTAGATCTGCTCATGTTAAGGATATAATGAAAATTATTAAAGGAATATGTTTTTTTGTTTTCAGGTAAAATTTGTGGCCATTAACTGTTGGTGGAATGAAGGTGAATGCCGTAGGAAATACAAATTCATTTCCTATCCTGTATTATATGTTTACCACACCATTCTTGATGGTTATCAATATTCAGGTATGGAATACAAAAGACTTTCTGATTAGTAAATCAAATTCTGATATTTCGAGATGGGGGGAAGGTAAGGAGATGCATTTCCGATTGAGAAAATGTATTTTTGTACATACAAAAAATTGCTGAGTGACTCATTTTTTTTTTGTAGGGTGTGGGAGATGCTGGTCTTCACTGTCTTATCTTTAACACTTTCCCTATGGAGACGATTTGAAATATGACTATTGGCCGTTGTGTACCACTGGTGGTACTTTGTCATATTTCAAATTGACCAGTTTCTACCACCAGTGACTACAAACAAAGCTAACTTGTAATGAACATTCATAATAATAACTGACTTTCTGGGCCTTTCCTGCTGTTTGTGCTTGGTGGGTGATATTAAGTTTATCGCCTGATTCCAGGGTGGCTACTAACCAGGTAAAAGCTGTTTGGCAGGGGTTAGTTTATCATTTGGCCCTTAAGGTGCAACAAAAGAGGAATACAGAGATCAAGCATTTCTGTGACAGCCACGTATGAGTCTTGATTTGTGTGTTCCCCAGCCAAATATAAAATGACTTCATGTCAATTTTGATTTAGTGGGAAGTCTGATAAATCCTTCATAATAATAAGTTGATTTTTGTTTTATCATTAAAACAAAAACTGAACCTATAAGGCTGAAATGAAAGCTGGTAAAAATCGTCTTCTAAATGAAATTTTTAGAATGAAGAAAGCATTTATTAGTTTTGTGTGTGTTATTTTAGAACTTTAAAATGTTCTCTCTTGTATTTAATGATAATATTTTATTTGAACTTAAAGCAGGAAGTCCCTAATGTGCTGGACTGTGATATCATAGTAAGCAAATTTAAATTCCAGTCACGCTATTATGTTCCCTTTCAAACTAATGCCTTTGGGAAAGGTATAAACCTCATTATCTCCCCAGCTATTGGTTAAATAGTACCACTACTGTCCTTTTACAAGGAAGGCTTTGGCATTAATTAACCCATGAAGGTTGACATAACATTAAATAAAGAAAGTAAACCAATAAAATAGTTGAAATAAATTCTTACAGTTGAAGCCAACAATTTATGAGTGTTGAGTCACTTTTTTGTTGCTATTACTCTCAGATTGACTTTGACCTAGACTGGTAGTCACTGTTAGGGTCTCTCTCATCTATGAATCAAATAGATCTGTTTGAAAATTATTAGTTGATTATGCACAAAATGTATTAAGAATAGTTACTTGAAGCTATAACTGTTAGCAAAGGATTATTTTCATTAGTTACTTGAAACCATATTATTGCTTGCCTCCCCTGCAAAAAAACAAAACAAAATTTGACATTAAATCACACAACAAAAGTTGACATTTGACATGCCGTAAAACCAACCAACTGAATAAAGAAGAAAAAATTGTTTGGTTTGAAAATATGTAGATTTTTGCATAGGGGTGTACTTATATTTGGACTACAACATATTCATATTTTTCTTTCCTGAGATTTAATTCTATAGATTTTAGTAATAAATAATATCTAATGATATCTGTTTTGATTGTATAATGTTCTACTAGAAATAATAAAATCCTAAAATCTTTGATTTAAAGGAAAAATGAACTTTAAAAAAAAATGTTAGGGATGTACTTATTTTCAAGCAATACTAGTATTAAATAGATGTGTATAGAATCATTTCCAATGCATTCTTGTTGTAAAATCATTTGCAATGCACTCTTAAAATAAAATAAAGAATAACACCTAATAATTTATCTTTTGATTGTATACCCTTCCACAAGAAATAATAAAATCCTTGTATCTTTGGTTTTTATAAAAGTTGTATTCATATTTACTATTTTGTTATATGGTTTCAATTATTCCTGTCTAATAGTAATCATTTATAAACAGGTCTATTTGCTCCATAGATGGAATCCTAATAGGCACTACCACTCTAAGTCAGAGTGGACTTGGAAGTAATTGCAATAAAGGGATACTCCACATTCCCCAGGTCTCCAAAACTTGACCCTCATCATGAGATGCAGTTTAGTGTCATACTCAAGACAACAAAAAAATATTGGTTATGGGATGTATTTAATTATGATAGATGAATATATGATTTTTGAAAATACCAAAAAAACTTTTGCATCAATCTAATGTACTTGTTGGAACAGCCTTGTGTCCTTTCCTTTTAATAGAAAAAAAAATGTAAGCAAATAATAGCCCAGTCAGTTAGGGCTGTAGAATACACTGACTGTATATCTGCTAAAGGGTAAAACTCCCCCAATGAGTGTCCTAGATATGACACTAAACAATCTGATGGTGAGGCTCTTGTAATGCTGGAGCTTTGGGGAATGCAGAATACCCGTTCATTGCCATTGCTCCCAGGCCCACTTTAACCTGGAGTGGTAACACCTGATAGGGTCCTATCTATGGTCAAATAGAACTATTTAGCATTTAAATTGTGTACTTTGACATTTAAACTGAGAGCAAACTAATGACTTATGTTCAACTGAATTACTTGAAATAGAACTGTTTAATCATTTAACTGTGTGTAAACAAATGACTCATGATTAATTGAATTGTTAGAGATGCATAGCAGTACAAGTGTTAAGTATTCCTGTATTGTTACAGCAGGACACATGGTGTAACGGTTATAGGCGTTGGTTCCCTAAGCTTCTAAGGAGACAATCATCTGGAGGTTGTAGGTTAAATCCTCACTACAAGCGAGTAACAATACAGGAATACTTAACACTTGTACCCGGTTATGGCTAACAGAATCAGAACAGGCGACCCCTGTGGATTCAATAAAGGACGTAGTTCGACATTCCGTGAAGGTTCCCGAGTTCAACAAACACCTGAAGAAGGCCGGAGGACATATTGGCTGAAATGTTGTGGAAATAACAATAAAGCTGAAGACAATAGTCCGAAAATCCTTAGTGTATAAAGAGGATTTGGCATTTGATAACCTATGCCATAAAACCAAACCAGACCGAACTTAAAAGCAGTGACTCACAATCAATTGCACTGAGATAGCAATATTTGAAACCATTTAACTGTGTACATGTAAATGAGCTCTAATTTGTTTAGGAATAAAGTTATCTACAAACTATTCACTTACAAATTATATATATATATATATATATAAAATAAAGCAGGATTTGGCATTAAATAACCCATAAGGGTTGATGTGCCATTAAACCAAATAACCTAACTTAACATTAAGCAAAGAAACCAAACCAAAGCAATAATTAAAGACTAGTTTGATAGATGACAATAAGATTTATTGAAGGCTAAATGAGTTTGCGTACCACAGAAATTTCTCTTTGGCAGGAGCTGTTCTTGAGAAATCTCTCTCTGTCAATTAAAAGAACCCACACTAGAATTCTGCTTTCGCTAGAGTCTGTGTCACATGACTAAGATTTTGGCAATGAATTACCTTATGAATATTTATTAGCAATAGGAATACTATTGTTCCTCCACATTATAGGTGACTTGTTGCGAGGAAGATATTTAGTTGTGTCCTCACTCACCAAGGTCTAGCATTAGTATATCCATTGATACATTAATACTGAATAAACAGAAGACAAGACAAGATCATGTTCATATAAAGGAACATTTAATATATCTTATTGGCCTAATGAGTCGAGTTTTCACCAATGGTCTGGGAGACCGGGGTTCAATCCTAGGTCAAGTCATACCAAAGATTTAAAAAAGGTACTTGATATCACTTAGCATTATAAAGGTTAGGATCAAGGGTAAAGTGGAGCAATCCAGAGAAAGGAGTAGCGCCCTTCCCTACACTTTTGTGTTGTAGCTATTGAAAAGGGAGCCTTCGGTTCACCCTTGAATAAGGTTGCCAACTTTACTTTACTTATGTGATAAAGTTGATTCTGTCTGTGTATCTGAAGCCTGTTGACACTCAAAATGCTGGACATAGAAAGCTGTAGTTTGGTACAAAAGACCATTATTCAATTTATATTTAAAAAAAAAAAAAAAAAAGTAAGTGCTACTTTACCCTTGATCCTTACCTTATAATGCTGAATGTTAAGCAAGGAGGCATCAAGTACTATTTTTTTTAATCTTTGGTATGACAACCTGGGATTGAACCCCAGTCTCCCAGACCATTGGCAAACACTCATGAATTTATAGTTAAGCTGAAATTAACCTAAGAACAATTAACTGCCCAACAAATTATTGTGAGTGAGGTTTTTTTTCCCCCTTGTGACACCCATTCATATCTTTACTTCTGAAACCATTTCACAACAGCAAAGTACATTTTGTTTTTGTTCAATTTAATTCATGAATGAAATTTAATTCCATGTTTTTGAAGTTTAGTATTATAGCTTCTGTGTAATTATTTTAACATTTTTTAAATGAACATTGGTAGAAATTTGAATCAGAAAATTAAAAAAAAATTAAATGGAAAATATTGTTTCTAGATTTTACAGTGTTCTTTATTTTTACTGACAATAAAAAAAACAAAAAAAACCCAACTTTTTTTTAAGATTACATTTTTCTGTGAAATTAACTCTTTTTTTTCTTCTTTAGTTGAAAAGACAAATTTCAACTTTTTATTCATTTGAAAATTTTAAGTGTAAGATACTTTTATAAAAAAAAAAAAAATTATTGAATTAAAATAGGATAAAGAAAAATGGTACATTGATGTTTATCATTTTTTATGTTAATATCCATTTAATCAGAAGCTAAAAAATTGAGCAAATAAAAGATGTAGTTTTAACTTTTTTGTTTTTAATAAATATCTTAAAACCCATTTTATTAATTAAAAAAAAAAAGATTTAAAAAAATTTTTTAAAACCAATTTTAGATTGAGAAAGTTAAATCAATATTGATTGTAAAAAAAACTTGTTAAACATAAATTTTGTCCATCTGTGGGAAAAGAAACATTGGTACATTATAGATACGCCATTGTCATATTTTTAGATATTGAAAAACATTCTGTTTAAACATATGAAGTTAATTTTTTTTCTCAATGTTATTAATTGTAGTAAATATTGTACATCCTTTAATTATTTCCTGATAAAAAAAATGTACATTGCTGGTGTTGATTTATTATTATACACCCACAACATCAGGTATCCGTGCTAGTATTTAATAAATGTATAAGAGGTATTAAGAATTCAGAAATGTCTCGCAACAGATAATATGCACATGTCATTCCATCAATAAGCAGTATATGAAAGGAATTCAAAAACTGTAAAAGTCCTACTATGACCATCAAAGAATATGGCTCCTTATACAAGGGAGACAATTATTGCTTAAATTGGTAAAGCACAAGAGTTGGTTGTTGGCATTCACTTGTGCAAACATTATATATGCTGGACTTACTACTCAGATGACGGTTTCTCTGTCTTGCAAAAGGCTAGGTGCAAAAACATCTGGCTGTTCTTGAAATCATAGCAATTATGCTATTTTGCTCTAGCTTGTGTTGCCCAGTCAGCTGGTGCTGTAGAATACACTGACTGCACCTCTGCAGAGGGTAAGACCCCCCCCCCCCAACAGGTGTCCTGGATATGACACTAAACAATCTGATGGTGAGGTCCCAGTAATGCTGGGGTCTTGGGGAATACGGAGCACCCTTTCATTGCCATTGCTCCCAGGTCCACTCTGGCCCGGTGTGGTAGCACCTGATAGGGCCCTATCTATGGGTTAAATAGAACTAACAGCATACTGATGCTGAACTGAATTGTTTGATTAAACTGAATAGCTTGAAATAGAAATGTTTTTCACAATTAAACCATACTTACATTTACACTGCATGCTTATGATAAACTGAATTATTTCAAGTAGAACTATTTTTGACATTGAAACTCTATTTACACTAAACTGAATTGTTTAACATAGAACTGTTTTGACATTTAACTGAGTGTAAATAAAATCTGTACTTATGCTAAACTGAATTAGCTGAATTAGAACTGCTTGACGAAACTGAATAGCTTGAAATAGAAATGTTTTTCACAATTAAACTGTACTTACATTTAAACTGCGTGCTTATGCTAAACGGAATTATTTGAAATTGAACTGTTTTTGACATTGAAACTGTATTTACACTTAACTGAATTTTTACATATAACTGCTTGAATAGTTTGAAATAGAAATGTCTTTGACAATTAAACTGTATACTTATGCTAAACTGAATTGTTTTAAATAGAACTGATTATTTACATAAAAATGGATTTGGCGTTAAATAACCTACAAAGGTTGATATGCCATAAAACCCAACAAACCAAACCATCTAGCTTGTGGAGACAGAGAAGACAATTCTACACACTTTGTTTATTAGGGGACTCAGGTAGGAATTTGGAGAGTTGAGTTTTTTTTTTTTACCTCCTCTCAAAGTTTTTATTTATTAATATTACCTCACTTGTTCTTGAATTTTACTATTTTAATCAATCCTGTTTGTTGCTATTGAAGAAGTGCTGGATGAAAGGGTCACTTTAATGTTTTATCATTTTAAACAATAAAATGATTCCCCTTATTGAATTAATTATAGAATTCTGCTGTACCAAAAATTTGTTTTTATATATATATGATATAATAAGTGTCTCTGAAGATTGAGTTCTCAAATACAGGGCAAATGTATTATAAATACAGCTTCAGAATCAATACTTTGTGAACATTTGTTATAATAAAACTCTTATCACTTTGAATGCTATGAATGATTATGTGCAGGGATATATTTAGAAATACAAAGCTCGCCAGAAATCATTTAGAAACAAGAATAAATAAAATTTGAATTTGAGATCAGCTTTGTAAATCCAAGGCATTAAAATTTTAATTTATTAAAGGTGTTGGAAACCAGGGAGAAATTGGATTAGGTCAAACTCTGTGTAATTCGCCAAATGAGTAGAGTGTTTGCCAATAGTCCGGGAGACTGGGGTTCAATCCCAGGTCAAGTCATACCAAAGACTCAAAAAATGGTACTTGATGCTGCTTTGCTTAACACTCAGCATAATAAGATAAGGGTCAAGGGATTGAGTAGTGCCCTCCCCTACACCTTGGTGTATTAGCTAATGAAAAGGGAGACTTTGGGTCACCCTTGACTATGGTTACCAACTTTATTTTGCTTAAAACTCTGTGGCTTTTCATTAAATGCTATGTTTGTTTTAGTTGTGAATGAAATTAAATGTATTATGATATCAGATTTAGCATTGCAAAAAACAATTTTTCATTCTTTTTGTCTAGGTGTACACACTGCAGAGCATTTTGTAAAATTTCTTGAAGATATTCTTTATCCCCTTACATACCTCCATGATGAGAATGAAGTCAAAAAGTTTGTCTCCTTAAATGACGTGAGTAATAGTTTTTACTTATGTATGCTTAACCTGGATTTTTCTGTTTGTCTGTCTCTCTCTTTCATTATATATAATGTGTCTATATGAGCATTTTATTTGATAAAATAAGCAAAAAAATGTTGATTATAATCAATCATTGTTGAGCTGTGTGATTGAAAAAAATTTCATTTGGGTCTCTTTTTCTTTCTCCACTTATATAAAGGAATCTCATCTGTTTTGGTTTGTATGTGTTGACTTATAAGTAGATACTTTTCATGTTTATTAGAACAAACTTTTGAGGTAAACTGATTAAAAATCAATATTAATTTTTAATCAGTTTACTTCAAAAGTTTAGAAAAAAAAAAAAAAAGTAAGAAATTATTTATAGAATTTATGAATAACTTTACATTTTAATTAATACACTAAATTTTCTGCCTAAAAATAAGGACACATTTTTAATTCTTAGCGTCTTTTTATTTTACATATTGTTATGGTCTTGAAGGGCCAGAAATGAATAACACAAAGAGATGTAAGGCTTACAGCAGTATATATTTATGGAAATACAGACAGTAATGGTTCCCAGTAGCTGATTAGACTCACTTTTCTTTGTTTATCAAGTCAGTCACTATAGTGTCAGGGAGGGTCCATGTAGTGACGTCATGGGGTATATCACTATAACACATATATAGGGTAAAAAAGAAAATAAATTAAACATTTACATTTTTTATCACTGTAACTTGACAGGAAATTTAGAACTGAATTTAACTTTTTGTCATATTAACAAAACAAGATCTTTTAGAAAAAAAAAATTTTAATGTCTCAAACCAATCAACTTAAGGTTTACAGTTTTTAAAATAATATTTTTAATGTTAACAAAAAAAATCCTAGAATAAAAGAATATTGTAGCACATAAATTCTTAGATTCTTTTATTGTTAGATTTTTAGAGGATAAATAAAAAAAATTAAAACTCTGCTGCTATTTTGAAAATTATTTACTAAAACATTATTCTGTAACTGAGCATTAATTGTAAAAAGAAAAAAATTATTGCCCCCCCCATCATGAAAATGTTTTAAATCTTTTACCTGTATCAAGTTACATATTTTTATATATTATTTTAGATGTGAAATAAAAAAGAATGAAAAAAATCATATAATAAAAAATACTTTTCATTTGAATTAATAGGTGAAATCTTTCAACTGCAAATAAGAACACATTTTTAATTCTTAGTTTACTCTTTTCTTCTTTTCCTCTTTCTTTGTCACTCACTGGTGTTCATAAAATCCTTTTAATTCAGTCATGGACTGGGTACTTCTGCTAGTGTGTGTATATATATATATATATATATATATATATATATATATATATATATAATAATATATATATATATATATATATATATGGGTAAATAGTAGGGCAGACTGGGTTCTTCAGCCTTGGTGAGGCAACTAGTCTAGGAGAAGGAAAACTCTGAAGTCAAACCTGTTAAACTCTGCTTAAAAATTGACCTTGTGTCATATCCTGTCCAAGCGGAGGGGTTGGTAAATATGGATATGTCATAAAACCCTACTAATCAACTGTCCTCATCTCTCTCTTCCTCTAAAAGACCAAATATGCTCTTGTTACTTGTGCAGACTTCTATATATTTTAATTTCTACATACTATCACTGACAGCTAAATAAATGACAAATAAATGTAACCAAATATTAAATACTATCAATGTATTTTAATTTCTATATACTATCACTGACAGCTTCCTCTGTGAATGGCTGACATTTTGCTTGCTTTAATTTTAAAGCTTTAAATGGTGGTGTTGTCAGTGGCTAAATCTGGGTGAATATTAATCAGTCTCTTGCATTTTCTGGTAAATTCCATTGGAATCAAATTTATTTTTCAGAATGCTGTTATAGGTTATTTTGACTTCAATTCTTCACCTCAACCTCCTGGTTATTTGCAATTCTACTATGCATCTATGAGATCTGTAGAAAAAGGTAAGACATTTTGTTTGTTTCTTCTCACTCCTTTGTATTTTTTCCTCTTTTCTTGATCTTCTTTCACTTCTCTCTCTTCTTTCTCTCTCTTTCTTCTTTGTCAGTCCTCTTTCTCCTTTGTCAGTCCTCTTTCTCCTTTGTCAGTCCTCTTTCTTTCTCTTTCTTCTCAGTCCTCTTTCTTTCTCTTTCTCAGTCTTCTTTCTCTCTCAGTCTTCTTTCTCTCTCTTTCTTCTTTCTCTGTCCTCTTTCTCTCTCTTTCTTCTTTCTCAGTCCTTTTTCTCTCTCTTTCTTCTTTCTCTGTCCTCTTTCTCTCTTTCTTCTTTCTCTGTCCTCTTTCTCTCTCTTTCTTCTTTCTCAGTCCTCTTTCTCTCTCTTTCTTCTTTCTCAGTCCTCTTTCTCTCTCTTTCTTCTTTCTCAGTCCTCTTTCTCTCTCTTTCTTCTTTCTCAGTCTCCTTTCTCTGTCCTCTTTCTCTCTCTTTCTTCTTTCTCAGTTCTCTTTCTCCTTTGTCAGTTCTCTTTCTCCTTTGTCAGTTCTTTCTCTCTCTTTCTCCTTTGTCAGTTCTCTCTCTCTTTCTCCTTTGTCAGTTCTCTCTCTCTCTCTTTGCTCATTCCCCTGTCTTTCTTCTCTCGCTTCCTTCTCTCTATTTTTCTTCTCTCACTTCCCTCCCTCTCTCTTTTCTTCTCTCACTTCCCTCCCTCTCTTTCTTGTCTCACCTTTGTCTCTTCTCCTTACCCCACTCTGTTCTCATACCAGCTGGACTTGAAATACATCAGCAGTACATGGACTGTACTCCCTGCAGAAGGTTAAAAAGGAGTGTCCAGGATATGACACTAAACTGCATCTTGTGGTGAAGCTCTAGTTCTGGGACTCTAGGGAATGTAAAGTATCCCTTTGTAGCTATGACTACAAAGTCCTCTCTGATTAAAAGTCATAATAACTGTTTGGGTCTCATCTATTGGTCAAATAGATCTTTTCAGAAATTACTGAAAAATGACTGCCTCTAGCATTGAATAAACCTGACAAGGGTTGACATGCCTTAAAACCAACCAACCAACTCTCTCTCTTTTCTCCTACCTCTCTCCTCTGCTCCCACTTCCTCTTCATCATTTTCTTTTTCTCTTTGTCTTTTCTATTCATTAAGTATCTTTCTCTATCTCCTCTTTTAACAAAATATATTTCAATGGTAGCTGCCAAGATTTCACCCTATTCCACATTGTAATCATTGTTTTGTGCCAGTCATCTTCATTGCTTGCTTGTCATTTATCATTGACCCCTTTTGTCGTCAGTGTGTCATTCTTGATAGGACCAATCTGTTGTTTCAACCTGGACTTTGACAACTTGACCAATGATTAACTTGTTGCTTTGCATGTCACCCATTTAATTTCTGCATTGACTAAGTAACAGGTTGGGGATTGGAAGACAACAGCCTGTCACTGTCCTTTTGTGATATTTGCATTGAATGATAAATGAGCTTTCAGTGTATATAGGTAATCACATTGTGTGTATACACGTATACACACAATATCAAGACTGTATGTACATTTGTATTTGTTTATGTTTACAAGGGACTAATATATATATATATATATAAACGTAAAATAAATTGTCATTCACTCACCTCTATTTAGCTGCCTCATAAATGTCAGTTTCATGCATTTTGGTGCGTGTGTGTGTGGGGGGGGAGGGGGTTAAGAAAAATCAATTGTCAAATAAGAATAGTGAAATAGAATAGAAATGGAGGAGGAGAATGAATACTCACAATCTGTGTGTGTGTGTGTGTGTGTGTGTGTGTATGTGTGTATATATATATATTTGTGTGGACCAGCTTATTTTTTGCTTTCTCATCTTCCCTAATGTACTTCAGTTCCCTCCACACTTTAGAAAAATATTTTGCATTTCTGAGGAACTATGAGTATTTATTCTCTTTCATATTCACTATATTCATCTAATTGCATTTTTTTCTTATCCCTCTCCCTTCCAAAATTTCATGAAAGATAGATATTGGGTTCTAAATATGGATAAGGGAACTACAATTTATTTTTGTCTTATCCTACTCTACCAGTCTGTATTGAACACTTTTTAAAAATAATGTTTTAAACAAACAAACAAAATAAACCTGCTCTTTCTTATATACATATATATATGTGTGTGTGTGTGTGCAGCAAATTCTCTTGTAGGTATGTTTTATTGAATATGACAGAAAAGGATTTAGTGTTAATCTTTTTATTCAACTTTTCTTTTTGATGAATGTAATATCATAACTGAGGTTGTTAGCAGTTTAAGCACTGTCCATAGTCTCTGTTAGTGTACAGATACTTCTGACCATTTTCAGTCGTTTTTGAGGATATAGATGCTCCTGTATTGTGGAGTACTGGATTGATTCTGTGAACAAGGAAATTTAAGGTAGGCATGACATTGTGTGTGTGTGTGTGTATATATATATATATATATATATATATATAATTTCAAGAAAAAAACAATATTCGGTCACATTCAGATAATAAATTTATTTCCATCCTGTTAAGAGCATCAATATGAATCATGTACAATTTTTTATATATTTTTTATTTTCATGTTAAATCTGATGAAGTCCTGTTAAAATTCTTTCGGAGTTTTTGATTCATATCAATGCTCTTAACTGGATGGAAATAAATTTATTATCCTAATGTGACTGAATATTGTGTTTTTTCTTGAAATAATATTTGCTCTGGGAATTTATTTATATTGAGCTCTTTACCAAGAATATTTAAATATTCGAAATTTGAAAAATTCATTTGTCCTGATGGAATTGTTCCCTACTCCAGATTTACTGGATTGAAGAATACCTTATATATATATATATATATATATATATATTGTTGTATTGTGGTAAGGAAAAGATACACAGTGAAAATAGTTATTTATTAACTCAAGTGGTACAGTCTGACTGGTATTATAAGTCTTGTGCTGTAGGTGTTATGTCCGAAGTTGGTCTTATTACTGACCGATGTCCTTTCAGAGCTGTCTCTCTACTTCTCTTGTGCTTACAAGACATGGTGTCTTTTATACTTCTGTGATACCAGAAGTCACATGATACAAGCCACTATACAATGTGTGTGTGTGTGTGTGTGTGTGTGTGTGTGTGTGTGTGTGTGTATGTATATATATATATATATATATATATATATATATATATATATATATATATATACTCATACGTTATAAAACTTGGGTTGTTTCTTATGTGCTTTGTTACCATTAAACAAGATGATTTAGCTATGTATTTACTCAACGTAATATTTTTTAGCTATGTATTTACTCAACGTAATATTTTTTTTTTTTTTAAGACCTCAATCGAGTGTGGCTACACACTTGTTGACTGTGTTAGGTGGTACTGGTGTAGGCTCATGTGATCTTGTGACCTGAGGTTGGACTCTTTTGGCCTCAGGAGGCTGTCTCCAGGCTCTTACCTGCTGTGGCAGGGCCTGGTTTATCGCCTGGTGCCTGATGTGCCCTTTTTAGGGGGAATGCTGACGGGACCCAAGGCATTTTTGAAATCGCTGGGTGTGTGTGGGCTCTGGCCCTGTACCTGGTTCCCACACTGAAAAAGGCTTTGGGTCAAACTTTGGTGTATATGGGGCACCAGACAAATACCACCACTGCTGAGGAGTAAGACTCCTCCTCATAACAAGGCTACTTGTTGGTTGTGGGTGGTGACCTGCAATGCTTGAGGATGGGATCCTAGGGTTTAAGCAGTTGGTGACTGGCAACTGAGTGATCAAATGACTTGTAACATTCTACTTTGGCTCTTACTGAGCTAGATGAGCAGTTGGAGAGGCCTGATCTAATCATTTGCTTGGTTATGTCAGCCCCTATGTCTTGACTTTTGTCTTCAAATTGGTCTTGGGGCAAAGTACCCAACCTTATTTTACTCCTAGGTCAACTCTGGCCCGGAGTGGTAGTACCTAATAGGGTCCTATCTATGGGTCAAATAGAACTGTTTGACATTTAAACTGTGTGCAAACAAATGAATTATGCTAAATGATTTTTAATAGATTTGTTAGTTATACATAGCAATACTTGGAACCATTCAACTTTGTTGACTTATGCTAAATTGAATTGTTAGAACTGTTTGATTATCTGCGTATCTACAATATGTATTTACAAATCATATCTAATGTATTTGTAAAACAGTGTAGCATAGGACCAAAATACGTTGTGTCTGAAAGAAAGGAGTTTACAGAAAAGAAACACTCAAAACTTGAATTTTAAAGAAGAAAATAGTAGTCGCTTTTATTTTTGGGTACTACAGGGGATTGTAGTTAAAAAAGTTTGTTCAAAAGCGTTCTTCCTCCCTCTTCTTCTTGGCAATGATGGTGGCGTCGTTATCATTGGCTTGTTGATACTTTCATATCAGTCGAATTGCTGACAAGCTGGGGATGACATGGGTCGGAGCGTCCTGGACCTCTGTTGAACCTGTTTAGAAACCTGCCTTGAACTGCCAAAATCTCGTTACTTGATTTCTTATATAGTGATTTGAAAGTTCCGGAAGGCTCAATGATCACCAGTGAAAACAATAGTGTAGCACATGAAAGTTCACGCATGATTATATTAAAATCACACTTGAACTCTACAGGTCATTCTGCCTGCATCGTCAGACCCATGTACCCAACAACCGATGACAGCTGATGTGCTCACGCGTTCTCCAACCTTGAGACTGCCACGATTCAATGATGGCGCCCGGTCGTAATATTACAACAGGATTTGGCATGAAATAACCAATGATGGTTGATATGCCATAAAACCCAACCAAACCAAACTTATTTTATCTTGAAGGTGCTAGAAGGCAATGGCTGAGGATCAATTGTACTTAGCAATGATTGAAACTATTTAAACTGTGTGTAAATAAATAATTAATATTCAATAGAATTATTAGTGTTAGATGGCAATACTTGAAACTATTTGTGAAAGCAATTAAGTAAAATCATTAGTGTTAGCAATACTTGAAACCATTTAACTGTGTACAAACAAATAATCTGTGGCTTGTTGACAGATGTTACCTACAAGCTATTTGGTTACAAATCATATATAAACAAACAGGATTTGGCATTAAATAATCCACAAGGTTTGATATGTCATAAGACACCAACCAAACCACACCTTACTCAACCCTTCTGCTGGCCCAGTCGGTTGGGGCTGTAGAATACACAGACTGCATCTCTGCAGAGGGGTAAGTCTCCCCCAATGAGTGTTCTGGATATAACACTAAACAATCTGATTGCAATGCTGGAGCTTTGAGGAATGCAGAGTACCCTTTCATTGCCATTTATTTGGCCCAGAGTGGTGGCAACTGATAGGGTCCCATCTGTGGGTCAAATAGAACTAAACTGTAATTTTGTTAAACTGAATTGTTTGAAATAGAACTGTTTATGTGTATAAAAATGGATTTGGCATTAGATAACCTACAGTGGTTGATATGCCATAAAACCAAACCAAGCCCTCTGCTTTAGATAGGATGCAACACATGGTCAGTTTTTAAGTGGAGTACAACTGATTAGAGTTTTCTTTCTACACTGGTTGCTGTACTAAAGAGAAAGTGTCCAGTTTGACCTACCATTTTATCCACAGTTGGGATTCATGCCTTTTTTTTTTTTTAGGGCATTTAAGCAAAATGAAATGCAAAAATTTCCATGCTGGATTTGAACTTTGGTTGCCAAGTCCATTTCCTATGATAACTGTTACACTATACATGTGCCCCTTAACTCGCAAGTAAATTTGATTACAAGCAAATAGAGAATGAGAGAGAAAAAACGATTTTTTGTGTACCATAATTATTTGTGTATATTATAATCCCTAACTTTGGACTATAAAATTCTGGAAAAGAAAAAGAGCTCACATATAATATGCACTGATTTTTTTTTTTTAGAATTCATAGCAGCTAAATTTAACATTTGTTCAACATTTTATCAGTTCATACTGACTAGAAATAAGAATATATATAGTTTATATTATGTCTTAAAACACAAAATTTACTCAATTTTTAAAGTAAATATTCAGACATGTCCACACAAAAATACAACTATTTTGTGGCAAAAATAAGCTCACCTTAGGAGAAATAAAAATGATAAACAAACACATTTCAAGGGATATTACTCTGTAATGGCATAAAAAACATAAGTTTGGACTGTAGATTTAACTTACTTTTGGCCAATCCATTGGAAATATAGTCAGGCTTGTGGCCAGAAAAAGTTAAATGTATAGTTTTCATGTATAATACACACCCCTAACTTTTGGGCTGAAAAATCTGGAGAAATAGTGTCTCATACACAAATAATTATAGTATATCTATCATTCTTGGCCTAGTGGGTAGAATATTTGCCAATGGCATTGGAAATTGGGGTTCAATCTCAAGTCGAGTCATACCCAAGTCTCAAAAAATGGTACTTGATACCTCCTTGCTTAACACTCGGCTCTATATTAGTTGGAGTGTATGTATGTATATGTGTGTGTGTGCATATATATATATATATATATATATATATATATATATATATATATATATAATTTTGTTGTAAGTTATCAACTGTATATTCAAAGTAATGCTATCCTGACCTTCACTGTTTAATTTTCAACTTGTTAACCCATCATAAATATTTTCCATGGGGATATTGTTTGATTTATTAGTCTACATGAAAAATTACAGTTTTATATAGAAGCATTATGATATTTAAATACTCTCAATAGCCATGAAAAGAGACATTAACATAGGGGGAAAACTTTTTGTATAATTAAGCCTCTTGGTATTCTTGATGTTGTTGTCCAAGTAGAAACAAACATTTTTTGGGGGGGGGGAAGGAATCAAACAAGTGTTGAAGAATGGGTCAGACATAATTTGTTAATCCTATTTACCAACTCCTTCGCTCGGGCAGAATATGACACAAGGTCATTTTTTAAGCAGAGTTTAACAGGTTTGAATTCAGGGTTTTCCTACTCCTAGACTAGTTGCCTAACCAAGGCTGAAGAACTCAGTCTGTCCTACTATTTACCCATAGCTGGAGGGAGAATAATTGGATTCATACCTTTCCCAAGGGTATTAGTGCTATGTGAAACGCAATCATTCTCGTCCAGGAATTGAACTTGTGTCGCCGTGTCCATTTCCTATGACGATAACCGTTACACCACGGGCACCTCCACCTAGAGACATAATTTGTTAATACCACCAAGAATTTGAAGATGTTCAGGTGTCCAAAGAATTTCTGGCATTTCTTATAAGTTAGTATTTTGTTAAGTTATTCTACTTGCCACTCTAAGGTGCACTAGCTTGTGACATTCTATAAATATCACATCTTGTTATTATAAATTAACCACACTTAAGTTGTATGTGCTCACTAGAAACAGTCTGTTTTAATGAGCATAATTTTAGCTATTTACCTTGGCCATTTTTGGGTCCCCAAATCCTCACTGAAGTCACTCCAAAATAGAATGAAGTTTTTACACACACATACATGCAAGTATGCACACACACACACACACACACACACACACACATGTGTGTGTGTATCAATAAATCTATAGCTTTGCATGTAGTTATTAACTAAATTTTTATCTGAAATCTTCACTGTATAATGTGAGTTACCATTATACAGTGAAAATAAATATCTATAATGTGTATGCACATAAATGCATGTATGTTTTTGTGTATGTCAAAACTGTCTAAAATTAGAGATTATGATGGCAAATGAGTATTTCTTATGTAGAATAGATCATCATCATCATGTCGTGCCGCTAGCACGGATATCCTTGACCTCTCTTGCCACTTCTCCCCATCGTTCATCACCTCTGGTAGGTCCTCAGGGCTACATCCTGTATCCTCACATAGCTGCTGAATGTATGTTCAAGCTGGTTGTCCTGCTTTTGCCCGGCCTTATGTGGGGGTCCATAGGAGTACATCACTTATGAGCTCGTCCCTGCTTCTCCAGCAGTGTCCTGCATGTCTGGTTCGTCTAACTTGGATAGTTTTTGTGATGGGAGGCAGGTGGCGGTATAGTTGGTGCCTTGTGGGGTGTTGCCATCAGGACTTGTTCAATATTGCTCGCAGCATTCTTGTGTAATTGCTGTCTAGCTTCTTCTCCAGCCGTTTAGTTAGCGTCCAAGTAGTGCATCCATACAGCAGTATCGATACGACTGCTGCCTTAGAATAGATAGATTTATCTATTATCAAGCTATTGACTTATTGATGTACCTCTGTGTACATATATAAATATAAAAGATAAACAATTCATAAGACAAATAGAAATATTTCTTTGTTGTTAATTATTTTTTAATTACTCTTAACTAATTTTGACCTTTTTAGGTGAAAAGGTTTTGTGAAGAAAAGTGAAAAAAAGATTTTAAAAGAATAGATTTTAAAAGTTAATATGCCACAAAAAAAGCAACTAAAAAAGGGACTGGTGTAACATATTGACCCTGACCAAGCTGTCAAAATAGGAAATGCACCTGTGTAAATAACAGGTGCATCCAGTCGAGGAATATCAGGATATAACCTTGACTGTGGATGGGTTGAATTGAATGCGATTTGTGATGCCCACAAGAAGAAGGTGGGCGTCGAACAATTATATAACCCGGGTGAAGACTGGAAGTCAGGCAGTTGGAGATCAGATGCTGGAATGAGGAACATGTCCCAGAGAGGCTGGGCCCCCAGGCCCCTGGTTGAGCTGCCCAGGAGAAGGGGAAAGAAACGCTGTTATGGCCATAAGAGTGGGGGTCAATATGTTGCAGTACTGTTCAGCCTCCAACTCTCCTCTCACACAGTAAAACCTTTAGTAACCCTTTCAAACAAAGTGAGAGGTATATTTTTCTAAAGAACTGTGTCGCTCGTCTTTATTGTGTCGTTGTTATGATTCTGCATGCATATGTGATTGTATATTTGGTCATGGCTATACAACACTGGTTATGTAACAGAACCATTTATTGAATGAAAAAATAACTGGTTTTGGTATCCAAGTTTCTTCCACTGACTTTTATAATCTCTGCTATCATCAACAGTTGACAGTGAGCTCTATACTTGAAATGCACAGTCGGCTGGGACTATTGAATACACTGACTGTATCTCTGCAGAGGGGTAAGACTACCTCACCCAAATGAGTGTCCTTCTTATGACTCTAAACAATCTGATTGAATTTTGGGGAATTTAGAGTACCCCTTCATTGCCATTGCTCTCGGATCCACTCTGGCCCAGAGTGGTAGCACCTGAAAGGGTCTCTTCTATAGGTCAAATAGAACTGTTTGACATTTAAATTGAGTGCAAATGAATGACTTATGCACAATTGAATTGTTTAAAAAAGAACTGTTTGATCATTTAACTGTCTAAATAAATAACTAATGTTATTGATATATAGCAATATTTGGAACTTTTAAACTTTTGACTTATGCTAAATTGAATTGTTTGAAATAGAGCTGAATTGTGTGTAAAATGCCTGATGTTTAATTGAATTGTTAATGATACATAGCAATACTTTGAACCTTTTAACTTTGACTTATGCTAAACTGAATTGTTTTAAATAGAACTGTCTGATCATTTAACAGTGTATAAACAAATGTTTAATGTTTAATTGAATTGTTAATGAACTTGGAACTATTTGACTTTGTTGACTGATGTTTATAAACATTACTTTCATCATACAACATTTGAAAGCATGTGCGATACCCTGCCTTCATCTACCACTGAACGAGTGTCTAATATTTTGTTTGTACAAATTCTTTGCATTATAGCTATTTAAATCCTTAAGCATGGGTCGAAAAAAAAAAAGGTAGTAGTAATACTACCGGAAAGGGAAAGAACAACAATAGAATTGAAGGAGGAAATGATCGCCAAGTTTGAGAATAGTGTAACAGTCTGTAAAAATGATAAAGAATTAGGCTAGATATTACCATATATTTACCAACCCCTCCGCTCTGGCAGGATATGACACAAGGTCAATTTTTAAGCGGAGTTTAACAGGTTTGAATTCAGAGTTTTCCTTCTCCTAGACTAGTTACCTCACCAAGGCTGAAGAAATCAGTCTGCCCTACTATTTACCCATAGCTGGAAGGAGAATAATTGGATTCATACCTTTCCCTAATATATATGAATAAACCGGATTTGGTATTAAATAACCAACAATGGTTGATATGTCATAAAAACCAAATCAAACCAAACCATTTATATTTGGCATGAATGGTTTGTGTTTCATCTTATCCATAACTGTTTTTGTCAGATATTTGTCTTCGGCCTTTGTTTACTCATGCATATGCTTCATGCAGAATGTCCGTCCTAGAAGATTTGTTCATGACCTAGATCTTTGCTCCAAAGTTCAAACCAAATATAGTTTAACAAAAATCACTAATTAAAAAAAGAAATAAGAAATGTTTGTAGTTTTGGATTTCTTTGTGTGCCTAGAGTTAGGTTTTGTTCATGCCTCTGTTTATTTGTTGACTTTGTGCTCAGTAGTACAAGGCCAAATGACAGTTTGTTAAGTGCATTTTTATTCTCCCTCCCTACATTGCTGGGTTAGCTTAGGACTTGGAAAACAGAATAAATCTGGTCAACATTGCCAGTAGCTAAATGAAAGACTTTTTGGGGATGTTTTTTTTTTTTTAGCTTTGTCTGACAAAGGGTCAAAATAATTGTTAACTTAGTGAGTTTTGAATTTGTTACGCTAGGGAATGTTTTTTTTCTCCTAGAATAATTGACCACTGCTTTAGGGCAGTCACTGTGAATCTGCGAGTCATACTACAAAACTACTGACTTTTCCTGTGGACATAATTAATTTCATTTCTAATTTCAAGAAAAATCAAGTTGAAATAAATAAAAATATTGGGATAATATTGAGGAGGAGGATTTCCTTTATTTTTATTTTGAAATATCTAAAGAATTTTGAGCAGTATTATAAAGATAATTTGTCATCTCTTTACTGTCACTTTGTCTATGGCTTCTTATTTTTGAGCTCTTTTTCTCATGCACCCCTTTGGGTTGATCACTCTTCTCTTGCTTGATCCCTTTTCTTCTCATTCCCCTCTTGCTTGTTACTCTCCTCACTCTCCTCTCATTTGAATGTCTTTTTTCTTGCTCCCCTCATTTGATCCCACTTCCTTTTGATCTTTCTCTTGCTCCCTTCTCTTGATCACATTTCCCCTTGCTTGATCCCACTTTTTGATCTTTCTCTTGATCACATTTCCCCTTGCTTGATCCCACTTCCTTTTGCTCTTTCTCTTGCTCCCTTCTCTTGATCACATTTCCCCTCATTTGATCCCACTTCCTTTTGATCTTGTGATCCTTTCTGTATTTGATCTCTGTTTCTCCTTTTCTTGATACCTCTTTCTTTTGCTCCCACTCTTTATCCCTCTTCTTCATTATTTCTCTTTCTCTCTCTCTCTTCTTACTTCCTCTTTCTTCCACTGTCTTTTTTTTTTATTTCTTCTCTTTTTCCCAAAAGTGAGATTTATCATAGGAAAAATCTTTAAATTTGGTGCAGGTTTAAATTCTAATATGCCTAAGTTATTCTTGTTTAAATAATTTGGGGTAGAAATGCCTCCTTGTAGTGTAAAGGTTAATTAGCTAGCCTCATATGTTACTTCATCTAGCTCAGTAAATATTGGTAAATGTGCAAATTAAAAAAAATTTTTTTAATAAGTTTTATTATAAGAATTTAATCAAAACAATAAAAAAGTCTTGAAAAATATTTGTCTTTGTTCTTCAGATTGGAATGTAAGTGGCTAAATATTTTAATGTTGTATTGCTTTATATCTTTTAAATTTGTATTGTAGACCCACTCCATGTACTCAAATTTGGGGTTGTCACTTCTCCTTTCCTTGCAAAAGCTTTAACCATGGGGTCAAATAATGGAGCTGTTGTTATGGTAAAACACAGAAATATTTTGGTAGGTCTTCTTATTTTATTTCTATAGATTTATTTATTTATTTTTTTATCATTAGTTGCCGAATGATGTATGTCATGAAATTATTGCACTCAAATATTGTATTGGTCTGTATAGGAACCAAAAACTGTAAATGATGAAATATAGATTTTATTATTAAAACATTTTCTTGGCATTATTAAATAAAGTATTGTCTACAATTATTAGTTTTTGACTTGTAATTTTTTCATTTTATTTCTTTTATAGTAATAGGTTTATGTAATTTCTCATCATCAATTATTATTGATTTCTTCCAGTCAGCTAGGGCTGTAAAATACATATACTGCACCTCTGTAGAGGGATAAGACTCCCCTAATAAGTGTTCTGGATATGACACTAAACAATCTGATGGTGAGGTTCCAGTAATGCTGGAGCTTTGGGGAATGCAGAGTACCCCTTTAATGCCATCATTCCCAGGTCCACTTTGGTCCAGAGTGGTAGCACCTGATAGGGTCCAATCTATGGGTCAAATAGAATTGTTTGACATTTAAACTGTATACTTTAACATTTAAACTGAGTGCAAACAAATGGCTTATGCTAAACTGAATTGCTTGAAATAGAACTGTTTGATCATTTAACTGTGTGCAAATAAATGACTGATGTTTAATTGAATTGTTAGTGATACATAGCAATACTTACAAAACATTTAACTGTGTGCAAACAAATGATTAATGATAAATAAATAAAATTATTTGTATTAGATAGAAATAAGTGAAACCATTTAACTGTGTGAAAAAAATGAGTTTAGACTCATTTAAAAATGTTATCTACAAAATATTTAGAAATCATATATTTGATATATATGTATGAAAAAAGGATTTAGCATTAAATAACCTATAATGGTTGATATGCCATAAAATCAGACCAAACCAAAATAGTTCCATCTTAATCTTAGTTGTTAATCCGTGCAACCTGCTCTGTTGGCAGTGTTTATAATATATCAACTGTATCCCTTGCAGAGGGG
The DNA here is from genome assembly GCA_963585895.1 of Sepioteuthis lessoniana. Taxonomy (NCBI): domain Eukaryota; kingdom Metazoa; phylum Mollusca; class Cephalopoda; order Myopsida; family Loliginidae; genus Sepioteuthis; species Sepioteuthis lessoniana. The sequence continues at coordinate 65,457,956 of OY757930.1, read as the reverse complement.
TAAGACCTACCCCCAGGGATTGTTCTGGGTTTAAAGTAGATCTGGTGGCCAGACTGCACTCCTGGAGTACTCATTCGTTGCCCTTACTCTTTGGTCTAATCATATCTGGAGTAGTAGTAGTATCTTTTAGGGTGCCATCTACAAGTAAAATAGATCTATTTAAAAAATTATTTGTATTTGATAGGAATACTTGAAACTATACAATTGTGTGGAATTTATTTGTATTAGAAAGAATTACTTGATTTCGTATAACTGTGTGAAAAAAAAACTCTTAAGAAACAACCACATACAATGAATGCAATTCCCAAACCTCTAGGCATAAAATAATCTCAGACAAGTTGATATATCATTAAAATCATTCAATTATCTGTGCAACTACTCAAACTTTCTCTCTCTCTCTCTGCTTGGCTTACTTAGGTAGAAAGCTGGTTTGTTCAGTTGTGATGAAAAACAAATGAAATTAAGATGAAAGAAATTCTGCTAAGAAAATGATAATGATTGACAAAGCTTCATCTCATAAAAGTTCAAGATAGTATTACTACTAATACATCTAGTGTATTCAAAGAAAGCCTCAAATGTGACAAGGGGGGGGGGATGTCTTTGTGGTGTGATGGTTAAAGTGATGGACTGCGGAATCGTTGTAAGCGAGTTCGTACTCCATCTGCGCTATTACGTTCACTTTCAGGCAAAATACCCTTGGAAAAAGGTATGAACCCCCTTATCCTCCCAGCTATGGGTTAAATAGTACCACTACTGTTCTTTTAGGAGAATGGCTTTGGCATTAAATAACCTACAAAGGTTGATATGCCATTAAACAAAGAAACCAAACTAAAAATCAGATGTGACAGCATCAGGCATTTACAAAAAATAAAAAAGTAAGGCTCTATGGTTAGAATTGATCTTCTGTACTTTTGTTTCTTGGAGCTCAAATAATAGAGCACTCTCATTCTTGACCACTGACAATCCATTATTTTGTTTTCAATTCCCAATTTACTGATTGTGTATAAAATCTATTTAGTTGAAATTTCAGTCTGAAATCAAACAAAAGAAAAATTTTAATCATTTTTTTTTCCACTATCAGAAATATATTCTGCATATATTGAATATGTCAATAGTGGAGTATTGTTAAAGTCAGGGGGTAGTGTTAGAGAAGCTAGAAACATGTCTGTATATACTGGATTCAGATCAAACATGTACCTTGAATAATTACTCAGGGTAGACTGTTGATTGATCTTTATGAAATATCAATAAAAGCCTTATCATTTGAAGAAAATAAAAAAAATCAAGTTCTGGTAATGGTTGGGAGAAAAACTTTGCAAAAATATACCAATTTTTTACTTGAGTTTTTTTATATAAGAAAATTGGAAATTTATTTTAAGCTAAATAATGTGTGACAGATTTCTTCTGTTTACATATTAGGCTAATTATTTAAGTCACAATATCCATTATTTACCTGAACAATTTTTTAATCTCTGGAAAATAACGAGTTTGAGGAATAAGTCTCTTTGTTGCGGGGCTCCAGATTAACTTTTTCATGACTATTCTAAAAACAATTTTAAACTGTCTTGAAATCAATGATCTTTTTTTTTTTTTTAATGTGATTATCTATAGTTGTTAGTAGCATAATAAAAACAACATTAAAACATTAAGAAATAAATAGTATTTATTTTAGTCTATTTAGTCTTGAAATTGTGGTTTCCATTGTTTGTTTTTTTTGTTTAAGAAAAAATGAAACATCAATTAAACAAGGAAGGGTTTTACTTAAAAAAGAAGTTTAAAAAAAAAACATTATTTTTATAAAAGATTATTTTTATAAAGGCAAATTTTCAAGTCGTTAAAGAAAATCAAAACAGTAATTTTTATACAAAAAGTACAAAGCATATAAAATGAAATGAAAACAGTGTTGCCATGAATGAAAAGTTCTAATTATTTTTATTCTTTTGATGTTGAAACCATTTAATTTCTAGGGTGAGTCTAACATAAGTTATTTTAAACCTTTTTCTTCATAAGAAAGTTGAGAAAATCTTCAGCCTTTCTGTTGGTGGAACTAAGAGTACATTGACAGTTGTAAGACTCACCTTACAAAAAAAAAGGAGGGTGTCCTGGGTATGACATTAAGCAACATTAGGTGGTGAGGCTCCACTTCTTGATCTCTAAGGAGTTTGAAATTACTCTTTTATTGCCATTACTCTAAAGTCCACTGGGACCCGTTAAGGTCCTATTTATGGGTCAAATAGATCTTTTTAAAAATCATCAACATTAGATAGGAATACTTAAAACCATACAATGCTGTAATTATTATTGTTGAAAAAGAATTCATTCATAGAATAATAATTACCTAAAAGTTTATTGAAATCCTATTAGTTGAACTTTGGTAGATTTAAAAGATTTTGTGTGTAAATTATTAGTATTAGATAGGAATACTTGAAACTGTGTGTATCCTGGATTTGACACTAAACTGCATTTGATGGTGAGGCTCCAGTCTTAGAGTTTGGGGAAATTACCATTATTCTCAAGTTGACTCTGACTTGGAATGGTAGTACTTGTTAGGGGCCCATTTGTAGATCAAATAGAACTGTTACAACATTTTCTAAGGATTATTATTATTAGTTATTTGTAACCATACAGCTATGTACAAATTATTTGTATTAGATAGCAATACTTGATAAATAGAATTACTTATATTAAATAACAGTACTTGAAACCATTTAACTGTGAAAACAAATGATTAGTATTAAATAGAATTATTTGTGTTGGATAACAATACTTGAAACTATATTACTGTGTGCAAACAAATGAGCACTAGCTTGTTTAAAAATAATGTTACCTTTAAACCATTCACTGACAAATCATATATAATATGTATAAGCAAGAATTTGCATTAAATAACCCACAAAAGTTGATTTGCCATAAAACAGATCTAAACCAAAAATGATGTTACCTACTAACTATTCATTTACAGATCATATATTCACTTACAGATATATATATATATATATATATATATATATATATATATATATATATATATATATATATATATATATATATAGTTATCCACAGATAGACCATTTTATTGTATCACAACTCTTCAGTGTGGCTGGACACGTAGGATGCTTACAGCTGGGACTGAAACCCACCCAACTTTATGTTAGACTTAGTATCTTACCACTCAGCCAGTAGGCAACATTTGGTATTGAATAACCCATAAAACACAAACCTTTAAAATGTGTTTATGCAAATTATTTTTATTAAGAGTAATTAAAGCTATAACTTTTTTTTTTTTTTACAAATGATTATCTTTTAGTTACATCAAGTTATGTAATTTTGTATAAATTATTAGTGTTAAGAATAGTTTCCTAGAAGCTATAATTATTTAGAAATGTGTTATCATTAGTTATAAGTGTTGACACACTATAAAATATAACTATACTCTTCAACGGTAAAGACGCTCTTACATAGTAGTAATATGCAAAAACAAAAGTTACATCACTTTTGTAATAAATCCTCCACTGATGATTGCCCAAAGTCAGGCAGATAGTACTAGGGATATATATAACTATGGACAATACATAACTCAATTCCCGCCGAATACGATAAAAGCAAGTCGAACGGATCCAGAAGAAAATATGTAGACAGAAAATGTCTATTATGTTCAATGAAATTTGTATTAAATCATATTTAATATATATATATATATATATATATATATATATATATACATACACACACACAGGATTTGGCATTAAATAACCCACAAGAGTTGACATGCTGTAAAACCATAACCAACCAAGTGTAGCTTGAAGAAATGTCCATGGTATGTTGACTAAACATTATGACATATTAATTTTGTTTTATTAATACCAAAATGTTTTTTACTTTTTTATTTTCAGAAACATCCATCAGAAAGGAATTTCACAAGTTCAGAAATAGTGAAGTGGGTATTTGAGGTCAGGCAGCAAGTAAGTTGATTGGAAATCTCTTTTAAAAGCAATTGTCTTGAAAATGTGGTTATGAAGTAAAAGTAAGTTGGTGACCATAGTCGAGGGCTACCTGAAAGCTCCCTTTTCAATAGCTACAACTCTGAGGTGTAGGAAGGCACTACTTTCCCTGGATTGCTCCACTTTACTCTTGAAACGTACCTTATAATTCTGAGTGTTAACCAAGGATGCATTAAGTACCATTTTTTGAGTCTGGTATGACTCAGCCTGAGATTGAACCATAGTCTCCTGGGCTATTGGTGAACACTCTACCACAGTGTATTAAAAAAAATGATTATAAATAAAATATTTAAAAGAATGAGAACTAAGAAATTAGTTATCCACCTTAAACAATCTTCCTAAAATACAGAGTGATTTAAAGAAAAAAAAAAGTTACCATCCTTATGAGAATACCTTTATAATATAATTTCAAACAGTCCCTACATGTTTGCCATTCCATCTTCCAATCTTTAACAGTTAATTAAAAAAAATGTTGATATCTCTATGGAAATATATTTAATAGAAAAGCAAAATTGATATTACAGAGACCACCTAGGGAAGATTCCAGTAATGTGTTGATACGGATGGTGAACAAGTAGAGACTTTGAAATCATAAGATCTTAAAGAAACTCATAGAAATGTTAACATTTTTTGAGATACCCTATTGTTTTTTCTTCTATCTTCAAATATTTGGTGATGCAAAAGTCACCATTTAAAAAAAAATTATAATTTATTAGTTCTAAATAATTTCCAAGAATCAATAATAAATGTAATAAAAAAAATTTCTTCACCATTTTGTTCAAAAAGTTCAGTTTTTCAAAGTATAACTGACTTTTGTACCTTCCTCGTTTTTTTTTTAATCTGCTAAAAATAATTTAGTCTCATCAACTGGGAAAATTCAGTCTTAGAATATACTTTGTCATACAGATTGCTTACAGGCAGCGGATAGATTGCTTACAGTAACTGCGATTCCTTATTGGTCACCCATTTTAGTATTGAACAAATTCATTGCTGCTTAACTTTGTTAGTCTGGCATTTTAAGCTAGACTTGACAGCCCTGTAATATGTCAGTCTTCATAAATTCATGGGACAATATAGAAATTTGTGTTCAGAATAAAATGAAATTTACTATTTGATGTAACATTGTCAATTATGTTTTTAAACTAGTATTTCTTTCATCTCGGTAGATAGCAATTTATAAGACTGTCATTCTACAGTAGTATTGTCCGTAGCTTCTTCAATTTTTGCTGTTAACCTCAATTCCAAGTTTGTTTTTAAGAAAAGGTTAGGCTGCTACAGGTTTTGATTATAACTGTATAAGCCACAAAGAAAAAAACCCCAAAACAAATGGACTTGAGAATACACTGTTTTTTTATTCCTTCTTCTGGCAGAGCTGGTGGTGGAGCATTTCAGACTTTACTTTTTAGCCTAATTGAGTGAACGCCACCCAAACCGACCCTGACATGGCTTAGTAGCTAATGTGTTGGACTGTGAGTGAATTTGACCTTTAGTTGCATTCTTTAACTTTCAGACTAATACCCTTGGGAAAAGTGTGACCCCCCACTTCAACTTAGGTGTGGTGGCTAAATATTACAACTACTTTTCTTTTCAAGGATAACTTTGGCATTAAATAACCCTCAAAGATTGTTATGCTATTAAACAAAGAAACCAAACCTAACTCTGGTTTCTCAGAGGACTACTTACCTTTTGTTGACTCTTCTTGTGACCAACTATAGTGGGAAAGGGAGAGACCCCCACTTATCCCGGCTACCCAGTCCAATGGTCAACTCAAATGCCATTGCTCTGGCTATCCCTACCCTATACAACTTGTGACTACTCCTTTGACTATATGGGGCATTGACTTCTAAAAAAGAAAATTACCTCTTCCACATGGACCTTCCAGAACTCAATTACCTTAAAAAAAAAAAAAAATTAGGTCTTTGTCTACTGACCTGACTGTACTATTATACTTATTATGTACTGTATAGTATTTGATAGGAATAGTACCAAAGAAAGTTGTTTATTATATTTTATTTTATTTGTTCTCCGTCCCACCACTGGACAAGTATGGCATGAGGCCTTTTTTAAAGTGGGTCCGGACGCAGGGCCGCAGCCCACACGCATCTGGCAAGATCCAAAAATACCTTCGGCCCCGTCGGCATTCCCCTCAGATGCCAGGAAATAAAAACAGCAAACAATTGATAAAACAATTGTATCCTTTTAAAAGTAGTTTATTATAGATTTGAAAAAAAAAAAAATGACTACTTCATCATTATCAAGAAATCCTTCTATTAAAATCTACTGAACCCCCTAACTTTTTTTAGTTATTCCTTTGGTACTACTATGCACACACATATATCTATATACATACATTTGCTTTGGCTGTGCAGCATAGTCATACAGATATGCTTGCACCTGAATAAGTAAAGTTGGTGACTTCAGTCGTGGGTGACCTGAAGGCTCTCTTTTCAATAGCTACCACACCGAGGTGTAGAGGAGGGCATTACTCCATTCCCTGAATTGCTCCACGTTACCTTTGATACTTACCTTATAATGCTGAGTGTTAAGCAAAGCAGCATCAAGTACCATTTTTTGAGTCTTTGGTATGAGTTAACCTGGGATTGAACCCTGGCCTCCCAGACCATTGGCAAACACTCTACTCATTAGGCCAATGCATATGCATTATTGCACTTAAATATGTGCACCCAGGGACAGAAGAGATTATAGTATCAGAATTCTATTAGTTTGAGCCTTATCTGAAGTTTATTTCTATGTTGCTAAATAGAATTCCTTGTTGACTTCTGTAGATTGGTGCTTTGAGTTGTGATGAGAAAAAGAAGCTTGTGTCAGTTGATCTATAATGCATGTCATATTATGTTTAAGTTGATCTTTCTTATGTGTATGTGATGTAAACCCACTTGAATTTATGAGCATCTCATGGCTGAAGTATGGATGACCAAAAATGATACAACTTAACCATGTATGTTCCAAAATTATTTAGCCCTAGTCTGAGACAGAAATGAACAAGGAATGAAATGTTAATTTTCTTCAAAATAGTCCAGCCCAGTCAGCTGGGACTGTAGAACACACCAACTGCATCTCTGCTGAGGAGTAAGACCCTACCAATGAGTGTCCTGGATATGACATTAAACCATCTGATAGTGAGATTTGGGAAATGTGGAGTACCTCTTCATTGCCATTGCTCTCAGGTCCACTCAGAACTGGAGTGGTAGCACTTTATAGGGTCCTATCTATGAGTCATGTAGAACAAACTGTGTGCAAACAAATGACTGATGTTAAATTGTGACAGTTATAGAGCAATACTTGAAACCATTTAGCTGTGTGCAAAAAGAGCTTAAATTCATTTAAGAATGTCATCAACAAAATGTGTTTACAAATCATATATATATATATATATATATATATATATATAAACAGGATTTGACATTAGATAACCTACAATGGTTGATGTGCCATAAAACCCCAACCAAACCACAATCAAAATAGTCTCCTTAGCACTTATTCTATTGAGTTTTCCATTGGTTGAAGCCCCTTTGAAATTCCTCTTTTGATATGGTGTGGTGTTGGGCAATTGTATTTTTTTAAATGTTATCCATCTCTTTAAACCTTATCCATGGAAGGAATTTTCAGTTTGGGAAACAAAGAATAAGTTGCTTGGTACTAGGTGTTCTGTTGAGTATGAAGGGTGCTGCCTTTGCACATTTGTGTTTTGCCAAAAACACTTCACTCAAAAAGTGTCAAAATTGGTTTTACAATATTTTTCAAATTGGTACTGACTTGTTTAGCCATCATTTTATAATATAAAGTGCTTAGCTGTGCATATTTGTAGTCAATAAGCGAGTTAATGATTGAATAAAACACTGATATATAAATTAATTTTATTTCTTTGAATTGAATGAAAAGTTTGTTAAAAACAGAAGTTACAAAGTCTTTTCTTGTAAGAAAACATAATATTAGTTAGAGCGTAAATATTTTGAGAAAGTAAAGTTTATTCACGAAATGTAGCAGTTTGCAGTTGTCTAACTCTAGTTGATATATTTTGTATATGGAAAAGATCTGTGGGAGTGTGTCACAATAGAAGAGAGAAAGTAGTTGTCTGAATTAGCAGGACACATAGCATAATGGTTATAGGCATTGGTTCCCTAAGCTTCTAAGGAGACAATCATCTGGAGGTTGCAGGTTCAATCCTGACTGCAGGTGAGTAACAATACAGGAATTCTTAACCCTTGTACCTGGTTATGGTTAATGGAATCAGAACAGGTGACCCCCGTGGATTCATGGCAAGTTAAATATTGTCATCTGCGAATCTTGAAATTTAAAAAAAACAGCTTGTAAGTGCTGATTGGTTAATAAATGCAAAAAATACAGATACAAAAATTACAGTTTCTTGAGTTGATTCTTCGCTCAAAAATTAAGACTTTTTTAAGAATGGAAATCAGTTGATTTTTCATAAATTTTGAAAACCAACTGATTTCCATACATGTCTTTGCATAAATTTTAAAATGCAAAAAAATTTAAATTTAGTCTTGATATTTTTGATAGCATCCCAAATTATTTGATATCATTTAAGATGTAAATACCTGAGTTACTATATAGTCGAGGCTAGAAGTGGTAATGTAGATTGTATTCAATTCAAAAAAAATTTTTTTTTTCTTAAATGTTATCTTATCATCTGTACTCCTTATCTATCCTACTTATTTATGCAAGTCAGCCTTTTCTCATATGGCGATTATTAAAATTCTAAGTACCGTTCCACCATAACTAATGATTATTTGGAAGCCTTCTTGAGGCTGGCTACCATCAGTGGTGTCCTCGTGGTGTAATGGTTAAAGCGATGCACTGCGGAATCGTAGTACGCGAGTTCGTACTCCAGTCGCGCTATTACGTTCACTTTCGGGCAAATACCCTTGGGAAAGGTATGAACCCCCTTATTCTCCCTCCAGCTATGGGTAAATAGTAGGACGGACTAGGTTCTTCAGCCTTGGTGAGGCAACTAGTCTAGGAGAAGGAAAACTCTGAATTCAAACCTGTTAAACTCCGCTTAAAAATTGACCTTGTGTCATATCCTGCCCGAGCGGAGGGGTTGGTAAATAGTACCATCAGTTAGTCTGGACAATGCAACTCTGGCTGATTCCATTCAGAGCAAGTCATCAGTGTAAGGTAGTGACCATAAATGTCTTTTATTGTACTGTGCTGTAATGGTTCCTGCTGTGATGCAAGCTATGCAAATATATATTGTATATATAAAATATACTCAATCCATATATAAATAAATATATTCAGCATTTTTTATTACAGGTAGATCATTTTCAGCTGGTTATTTTAAAAGGAGTTCGTAAGCCGAAAAAGTGTGGGTATCTTTGGTCTAAGCAAATGAAACTAAACTGGCTTGACTAAAATGATATTTTTTTGGAAACTCTTCATAATATGCTATTCAAACACCTTCATAATATATGTCACTTAATCTTCAGTTTAGTACAGGGGTGACTACTCTTGTATATGGTAGCGTTACGTAATTACTTCCCTTGATAACTTTGTTAATTTTCTATTTAGTTTTTAATGTGAGTGTGATAGTTGATTTTTTTTTTTTTTTTTTTTTTTTTCCATTTCAGCCTCTGGTTAAAATCTTATCTCCTTCAGGAATGAAAAGTCTTCAGCTATCAACAGAGATAGCTAAAGGTGCAACTGTGATAATGTTTTATATTCACAATCCTTTATTTGATGTTAATCAACACTATCAAATGGTGAGTTTTTGTCTCATTTTTTGTTTTGGTCTAATACCTTTGATTTCTGAGATTGGGGTTGAGTAACAAGACCTTCAAGTTCAAAACAGTAATTACAAATTGACAGAAGGAAATTGAAAACTCAAAATGGTCAAACTAAATATTTCAATTTATGGATGGAATTCTTGCTCAATCATTAGATCACTTTGTTGTTAGGGCCTAGAATACACTGACTGCATTCCCTGCACAGGAGTAAGACTCTATAAAAAGGTGTTCTAAGGATGACACTAAACTGCATCTGATGGTCAGGCTTCAGTTCTTGGGAGTGTGGAGTATCCCTTCAATGCCATTACTCTCAGATCCACTCTGACCCAGATTGGTAGTACCTGTTAGAATCCCATGTATTGGAACCTAGTTGGCTGGGGCTGTAGAATATGCCAACTGCATCTCTGCAGAGGGGTAAGACTCCCCGCCCCAATGAGTGTCCTGAATGTGACACTAAACTGTCTGATGATGAGGCTCCAGTAATGCTGGAGCCTTGGGGAATTTGGAGTTCCCCTTCATTGCCATCACTCCCAGGTCCACTCTAGCTTGGAGTGGTAGCGCCTGATAGAGTCCTATCCATGAGTCAGATAGAACTGTTTGGCATTTAAACCGAGTGTCAAACAAATGACATATGCTAAATTGAATTGATAGAAATAGAACTGTTTGACCCATAAGTGTTAGGTAACAGTGGGTCAAATAGATGTTTCAAAACTATTAGCATTGGATAGAACTGTGTGGGGAAAAAAAATCTTAAGCTACACAAAAATGCAAATATGAACATGCAATGAATGTGACTCTAACCTCTAGGCATTTAATAACCCTAGACAGGTTGATATGCCATTAATCTATTTGCCGAAACTTAGAAGGTTGTAAAATGTTATGTTGTTGAACACAAGAGAGAAACATACTGTTTTATTCTACTTGGCAGCCTTTGCTATATCTGGAATTTGATTTAAAAAAATTAAATTTTTCTTTTTTTAATTAAATTTGTTTTTATTGGTTATAAAGCTTATGTTTTTTTTTTTTTTTTTTTTTTTGCTTTCTTTCTTGCAGTTACGAGAAGTAGCATTGGATTACATCAAATGTTCAAAAGATAAATCTTTTGATGAAATTATTTCCTTCAGCTTCAGCCATAGACTTTCTTCCATGAAGAAGATGCAAGAGACAGTGGAAACCTGTCAGAAATCACACCTCCATGAACACAAACATCAGGGCAATGCTTATCTACATCCCTCTGATAATCCACAACCTTCCTCAAACCCCTCTGATACAATGAACATGAAATACATGTCTCCACCCTCTCCTGTATGTCGGTGTTGTGTCAGTGTCATGCATAAACAGCTACTCCAGGGGCATGTCTACCACAATGTCTGTGAAGTGTGTCACAGTCACAACTTAACTGACGGTGCCTGTCACATGCCTCAGTCATGCCCTGGAGCTCTGGGCTATGAGCTGCGGGATAATATGTACAATACTTTAAGCAACAAGTGCCTAGAAATTTCTCCCAATTATATGCCCTATCAGCGTAAGTCTGTGTGCTGTCATCAGGTCCAGAACACGTCGTCTCCTCCGTCACCATTACCCCAATCTCCTACCTCTTTGTATACAACTGCCGAATCTGTCAGGTCTGAATCCGAGCAACCGCTGTCGACGAAACGCCCCATCAACAGGAGGCCAACGAGGGACCCTTTTGTTAATGGGGTATTAAAAGATGGCACTCATCGTTTATGTGATCGGTTAAATTTTCAGTTTGTACAGGGTGTCCCACTGGACACCAACCTTAATCTCGAGACATTGAAACCAATCCAAGTTGCTAACTTTACAGGCCTCTCATGCCGCACAAATCGGACGGTTCATTTTTATGCTATGGACATAATTAACCATTCAGTATTTGCTGAGAGACTAGGTATAAACATTACGGAAATAGTACGCACAAGAAAGCCGGCAGTAATCATTATTGATGATGAGGTGAGTGATCTCTTATTGATTTTGTTGGTATTATTTTATTTTTTTTTATTGATTTTGGTCATGGATTGCTATGAATTCAAAGTCAAGAAAAAGTCCAATTTTTGTTTACTAAAAAACACCAAGTAATGTTACTGTTACTGTTTTGCACATATATTTATCTGTTTTCCAATTCAGATGTCCTGTTAATGACACTAAACTGCATCTAATAACGAGGCTCCAGTCTAAGAGCTTTTAAGAATGTGGGAATTTCTTCATTTTCACTATTCCCAGATCCACTCTGACTTGGATTGGTAGTACCTGTTATGAGTCAAATATTAAATCATTTTCTAAGGATTATTATTAGTTATTTGAAACCATACTGCTGTATGTAAATTATTTATATTAGTAAGAATATTTGATTAAAAGAATTATTAATGTTGACTAACAATACTTGAAACCATTGAACTGTGTGCAAATAAATGTTTAGTATTGGTGACTTTCTAAAATCTTCATAGCTTGGATGATGGTTTTCCTTTAAAGAAATGCTCAACCTGTAACATCTTTACTAATCTTGTTATTTTCTGCTTTTATAGAATTAATGAGTTTTGTGGTATACATTTTCAAGATGTCAATTTGTAATAGTTCATGATCTTTATTCCTATATGGCAATACTTGAAACCATTTAATTATGTGCAAACATGTTTGATATTAAATAGAATTATTAGTATTGGTTAGGAATACTTGAAAACATTCAACTGTGTGCAAACAAATGAACTGTGACAACTCATTTAGAAATAAACTTACCTACAAACTCATGACTTATAAATCACACTCACACACACACACACACACACATATATATATCATCATCATCATCATCATCATCATGTCATGCTGGTAGCACGGATATCCCTGACCCTCTCTCGCCACTTTTCCCTATATATATATATATATATATATATATATATATATATATATCTCGAATATTATCAAGAAATATAGAATATTTAAAAAAAGAAAAAAAAGGCATTTCAAAACATTGTCACTATTTTCCAAATTAATTCTATTGATTCTTGGCTTTTTTGTTTTTATATGTAAGGCTTCTAGGATTTGTAGTCATAGCTTATTAATTTCATGTGCTATTATAGTGGTGTTTTCAACTAGAATTTTCTGAAATTTGAATTTGAGAATAGAATGTGTTTTAAGATGTAAGATGGTTTATGATGCACCTTAATGATTCTAGCTCCATAGCCAAACATCTTAAAACCCATTTCATTAACTCATTAAAAAATGTTACCTACAATGTATTCATTTAAAAATTGTGATTGTGTATGGCTTCATCAAATACCATTTTTTGAGTCTTTGCTTTGACTTGACCTGGGATTAAACCCTGGTCTCCTGGGCCATTGGTGAACATTCTACCCACTAGGCCTTTATATATATATATATGGTCATCCACAGACTGACTGTTTCGTTCTATCACAACTCTTCAGTGTGGCTAGATACGTAGGACACTTGAAGCTGAGATCGAAACCCGCCCAACTTTACGTTAGACTTAGTATCAGATCGCTCGGCCAACAAGCGTACCATGTCAGCTAGGGAATTATTAAGTATTAAGTAGTAGTGTTCGTTTGTTTACATTTTATACCTTACCGGATACCAGAGTGTTCAATTCATTCGAAGAGCTTTGCTTTATGTGAGCAGCAGCTGTAAATTCCTTCGCCAGAGTGCTCAACCTCCATGGAGGATGGCATTAAATAACCCACAAGAATTGATATGCCATACAACCAACTAAAATCATATTAAGACTTAATTGTTAAATATTAACAAATTTTTGAAACTTGGCATGGAGCAATATAGTCTAACAAACTACCATTGTAGTAGATTCTACCTTGTCAGCAGTACCTGGAATATGCTGATTGTATCCCTTGTAAAAAGGAGTATTCTGAGTATGACACTGAACTGATGATGAGGATCCTGTTCTGGAGATCTTGGGAGTATTCCTTCATTGCCATTACTCCCAAGTTGACTCTGATCTGGAGTGGTATAGTATGTGTTAGGGTCCCATCTATGGGTCAAATAGATCTGTTTAAAAATGATTTGTGTACAAAAAAGAAAAAACAACTTTAAGAAACAACTACACAAAAAAAAATCACAAATTGAGCTGGCCACAGAAAACGATAATAGGTGCACAAACACAACATACATGTCACCCTTATGCATAGGATTTATTTTATAATAATATGAAAATAAAGTAAACTAAAAGTAGTATTTGATAGTTATCTCCTTTTAGAAATTATAATGATTGGGATGAGTGAAAAAGACTGTTAAGTTAAAACTTGAATAATAGATTGCTTTATTTTCTTACAACTGTGTTAACAAGAATCTTGCTGTGTTGTATAAATTTATAAATAAAGTATTATTATAATGTAGATTTAGGCAATAAACTTAATTGTCCAGGAAACTCTGAATATATCATCTTTTGGGTAATATTAAGTTTTTGAGGTAAATATATTTAATTTATTTTTGAGATAAATTTAATTAACTTTTTAGCTGGTGGATCATTTTTACCAGTTTACAAAAAGTCAAGAATAATCATAAAAGGTATTGACAAAATATACAGATTTAGTTTTCACCAAATTTTTTTCATTTTTTTTCTTTCTTTTTGACTTTAATTTCTTATTTCTTGCTTTTTTCTGTGTAGGATGAAAAAAGTTACTTTTTAAAAAAGCCCTTCACGAAATCTTTTGTAGGTAAGTATTTTTATTTATTTAAAACCACTATTCTTTACTAAATATGAGTAGTCAATTCTAATATGGATGATAACATTGAAAAATGTCAAGAAGCAGACAATATCAAGCAGACATTTTAATTAAATTATAATTGCTGTTGTGACTCCTCTTAACCCTTGGAACGGAAGTGGCTAATATTTGTGCAACTACTTTTATATAACCAAGTGGTCTGAATTTCTTTTAGGAATCCCTCTTTCTATATTTCTATTGAATAGCAACAATTTAGCCAATCAAGTTGTTAAATAACATATTAAAATATTTTACATTTTCAAGTATTTTTTCACCAATGAGCCCAGATTGGTGAGGGTATGAGGGGGCTTAGAATTCTAAGGATTCTAGTAAAATTATGTAATAAATTGTGAGACTTTCTATGTTTCTTTTATTCTATTCAATCAGTTTCTATAAAAAAAGATGAATGTTTTTGTTTATGGTTGAAGAGAGCAAACAAACAAAAAAAAAAGATTCTTTCTTAAAGCATGGGGGAAGAGGGTTCTTTTGTTAATTTTTAAATTATCAAATTTCTTGGCATTGAAGACTCCTATTCAATTTGTCCAGATAAATAGGGGGAAAATATCAAAATATTCCAATGAAATTAGTTGATAGGCTTAAGAAACATTTTAATGGGAAAGCATAATAAAACTACTTGGCCAATATATTGTATTGTTTTGGATGATTAAACAATATATATATATATATATATATATAAAGTTTTAACAGCATTGGCTCACTCAGTAGCACTTGGTGACTGTCAGTTTCTTTATACAATCATGTGGTGGGCATCCCTTTATATAGTGTTTTGCAGGGCATTCTGGAAAGGCAAATATATGATGCTATTGTATATTGCTCTCTTTGTCATTCTATTATTATTTTTCTTTTAAAACATGTATGTATGTTATATAACCAAGCTGAATATATATATATATATATATATATATATATATAAAACAAGCAATTTAATTATTAATCTTGAAAAGGAGAGGTAAATTTTTCATTCTCTCTCCTCCACTTCCAGCAAAGGATGGTTTAACACAAGGTTGCTTTTAAAATGTGGGAACCTTCCTATGAATGATGGTAGAAATAGCTTCACATGTGTTCTGCTTTTGGGGCACCTCAGACATTAGCGATTAAATCTGACCCTTTTACCTTTTCAGTAAAATGGAATAAGTGCTGCCTAGGAGAATGGATATCTTGAAGTTTATGTTGAAAGTCATGTTTCAATGTTGGTGAAACAGTAATTCAAAAGAAATTCTGGGTGTGTGAAAATAAAATTTTTAGAAATTAGATCTGAATGCTATTTCTGATAATATTTTTAACATCTCTTAACCCTTTCAGAACAAAGATTGAAATTGTTAAGCAATAATTCATTTGAAAAATAAAAATCTTTGTACTGCCAGCCTCTTTCACTATCAATTAAAAAAAATGTTTTGAATATACAAAATCTTGTTTTCAATATGCTGTCTTAAGGGTTAAAATGAAATTTGACTGGGATATCAGTGTCCCATTGGGAGTGAAAAAGTTAAATATGAATATGCTGTCTTAAGGGTTAAAATGAAATTTGACTGGGATATCAGTGTCCCATTGGGAGTGAAAAAGTTAAATATGAATATGCTGTCTTAAGGGTTAAAATGAAATTTGACTGGGATATCAGTGTCCCATTGGGAGTGAAAAAGTTAAATATGAATATGCTGTCTTAAGGGTTAAAATGAAATTTGACTGGGATATCAGTGTCCCATTGGGAGTGAAAAAGTTAAATATAAACAAAATTCTGGTTGTAGGATTTATTTTTCAATTTAAACCTAAAAATAATTTTTAAATTGTTTTTAGAAATTCAAAATAGCTTGGTTTAAAAAAAAAAATTTTTTTTTTTTTCCAAGAAAGTTTTTTCTTTTTTTTTATTTGTAAATTTAAAATTAATTGTTTATTTTATCTGTAATTTACATTATTTAAAAAAAATTCTCATTTCAGCTGAATTCATTGTAAACTATACGATAGGAGACATAGAACGAGAAATACTGTCTGCTCATCCTGGTGGCTCTAACATCAATCACCAAAATCTTAATTCAGATGGTTATAACAAAAGTATTAATGATAATGTGAAAAGAGTAAATAAAGACAACGGTGGTGTGCCACCTAACATGGAATTTCCTTCATCGTCAACCACGCCCAATGTTGTAAGCGTAACAGAAGTTACATCTCACACTTTCCAGCAGCTTGTCATAAATACGTCCAATGTAAGTAACAAATTGATAATTCTTTATCAGTTGTAAATATTCTCCATTCATATTTTGTGAAGATGTTTTCATAACATTGTTGTAGTTGCTTAGATACAGGGTGTTTCAAAATTTTTTATATCAGTTGAGATGTAAATGTCTGAGTAACTACATAGTCTAGGCTAGTAATTCCCAATGAACACAGTAATATTTTGGTGGGGCTTGTTTAAGCTTCCTTCATGTGAATTGCAATAAAATTTTGAATATGCAAGAACTAAATATTAGGGGGGGGCGTCAGAATTTTTAGAAATACAAAAATGGGGCATGGCCCAAGATCAGTTGGGAACCACTGGGTTAAATGATACTGCTGCTGTCCTATAAAAATGGCTTTGGTTCTAAATAACCCACTAAGATTGTTATGCCATCGAACAAAGAAGCCAAACCATTTTGAATATGTAAGAATTAAATATTACTGTGGTGTGGGGGCTTCAGAATTTTAGAAATACCTAAGTGGGATATAGCCCAAAATCAGTTCGGAACCTCTGGTCAAGGCAAATGAAGCTAAACAAGGCTTGATATTTAGCAAAATGAGATTTATCTACCAAAATCTGAATGAGAAATTCAAATGCATGTGGGTTTCACAAGTTTTCAATATGCACACCACCTGTAACAAATCCTTTTCACCATCTCCAAATCTACATTGCATTTGATAAATTTTTAGCAAATTCTCCCAGAAATGCATGCTGCACAATCTTGTTCAACTGTATTCAGTATATTCTAACACTCAAAATACCTTTTCTTTTCCAGTGAATGGCATTTTTATACTTTGGGAAAAAAAGCAAAAACATAAAACGTAAATTTTGAGTTGTTTCTGTACATGCTGTTAAAATTCAAGATGATTTGAATGAGAATTTGTCAAGTTATTAGATATCAGTTTTTCTGAAACACTCTGTATTGTAAGACAATGGTTTTGAAATTGATTAGTGGACCCTTAGGGTCTGCACTTGGAAGTTTAAATTGATACCATCAATTCAAAATTAGAATAAATTACATGGTGCATTCAATAACTTTCCAGACTTTTTTTTGTATGGGCATTTAAAATCGTCATAGACTCTTGAAAATTCAGTATGTTATTGCTATACATCTTATGAGATGACTGACCAATTTTTATGAGTTCAGGTTTAAATGAACAGCCACAGCAGCAATTGGAATACACCCTACTAAAGTCTGATTGTCACAGCTGGTGAATTTCAAAAATGCAATCTGGATGTGAAGACACTTTAGAAGAACGATATGCAATAAAATTCTCTTTTAAACTTGGAAAAAATGCCACAGAATGCTTCAGACTGCTTTTTGACCATCTTGCATGAATCGAGCATCAGTTTTTGAGTGGTATAAGGGATTCAAGGAAGGTGGGGGTCTGTGAGGGATGATGAGAGGTGTGGGAGGAGTAAGGAAGTCAATACACCACAGTTGATTGGCCAAAGGGTTAGGGTTACTATGTTGAGGTTTTAATGGTGTTCAGGAAGAGATTCTGTCGGAAGAGGCCAGCACTCTTCAAATCGGGTCAGTGGCATTTCCACGAGGACAATGCACCAGTTCACAACTCCATTCTTGTCACAGACTATTTGAGCAAGATGGGCATCAAGACACTTCCTCAGCCTCCCTATAGTCCAGACCTTGCTCCCTATGACTTTTGCTTATTCCCTAAGTTCAGAGGCTGTCGTTATGAGACAATTGAGGAGATGAAAGAGGCTGTGACGAAGGTCATTGACACGCTGACACAAGAGGACTTCGATGGGGCCTTCCAGAAGTTGTTGGAATGGTACAACAAGTGCATTGCAGCCGGAGGAGAATACTTCGAAGGGGACTAGAGTTTCATGTGTGTACTATCAATAAAAGTGCCCATACGAAAAAAAGTCTGGAAACCTATTTAATGATCCTCGTACATCAGAAATAAGCTTGATGTTTGTTTTTTTTTGTGTTGATCTATTAAAAAAAAAATAACAAAATTGAATGATTGTTAAAAATAGGAATAAACATGTCAAATATTTAACCTGACATTGTGAATTGTGTGATGATGAAAAAAAATGTCTGCTCTTAAAAACATAATTATTATAAACAAAATATTATACCATATGTATGTAATCCGTGTGAAATAAGGATTTTTAAGCATTAAAAGTTGCTTATTATTGTAGTTAAAAAATTATCAGTATTTTATTATCTCTATAGCATTGTCACACAAATAAATGTTTGTGTCACCAATTCCAAATGTATGTGTCTGTAGCATTGTCATTGGTGACTACAATTTTAGTGAGGTTCTTTGTCATTTAAGGAGAGAAACAAAAATCCAACTCATCTTTTAGTGTCAGAACTTTTTTTTTTTTATCATTCCTTTCAGTCTCTGAGGAAGCAAGAAGAAATAGACATTGGGTATGATCTCATCTTGTGTCTTAACTTCCTCGTTCTGCATTCACACTTCAGCCAATAAAGGAGAAACAGAGACCATGAAATCTGTGAGATATATATACACACACGGGTTCACAGAACATCCCATCCACACCTCAGACAGAAGACACTTTCAACTGTGACCTCTGCAATTATCATATTACTTTTAGTGAAGTAAAAAGAGATTGAACTGTCAACTTAAAGTGCTTTGGTAGACATTTGTTCATAATGATATGCCTCCCGCTGGGGGGTGGCATGCAACAGAAGGGCATTCATTATGGAGGTAGAGTAGCTCTCATATTGAACATGAAGTATGAGAGCTTGACAGTTTAATTAAAAATGCAAACTGCAAGATGGCTTACACAAGCAATTATATCCTCCCTTTTAATATTTTTGTTTCAATATACATTTAAAACAGTTGTTACCTAATTAAATTTTTTTTGATTTAATGCATTTTCACCAAAGACAAGCATTTTAAAACCTACTGCCATGGCTGTTTCATATAATGAACAGTAAAATATTTAAACAGGAAAATCAAACCTGTTAAACTCTGCTTAAAAATTGACCTTGTGTCATATCCTGCCCGAGCGGAGGGGTTGGTAAATATGTGTAAACAGGAAAATCATGGCTTCCTTATTTATTTTATTTTACTGCCTACCTGCATATTCAGGAAACTCTCGTCGTAAGAACTTTTTGTGAGTTTTCGTATTTGATATTTTTTCTATATTGCTCTCCTTATAAAGTATTGAGAACTTTATTAGTCATTGCTCTTCTTCGTCTTCATTAATTTTCTGCTCATAATAATATAACCTATTATTATTCATTGTTTACTTTGGAGCACTTAGATCTTACATTTTACACATTACTTTCTGTCCAATACATACTATTACATTTTAGCATTATATATATCGTGTAATCCATATTACCTATTATAATCCTTTCCTGGTATCTTTTACATATCACCTTTTAACTTTTTACTTTTTTATTTATTCATTCACTATAGATGACTGGGCCATTAAAAGAAAAAAAAATTTACAAAATTTCCCGAAGAATAAGCTGCTTTATATATATATATTTACCAACCCCTCTGCATGAGCAGGATGTGACACAAGGTCAATTTTTTAAGCTGATTTTAACAGGTTTGAATTCAGAGTTTTTCTTCTCCTAGACTGGTTGCTCTACCAAAGGGAAAGAGCCCAGTCTGCTCTACTATTTAACCGATAGCTGGAAGGAGAATTGTTTGATACATACCTTTCTCAAGGCTATTTG
Source organism: Sepioteuthis lessoniana (assembly GCA_963585895.1). Taxonomy (NCBI): domain Eukaryota; kingdom Metazoa; phylum Mollusca; class Cephalopoda; order Myopsida; family Loliginidae; genus Sepioteuthis; species Sepioteuthis lessoniana. The sequence goes on along the minus strand of OY757930.1, from coordinate 65,437,521 downwards.
TATTATGTGAAACGCAAACAGCTTTATCTAGCATTTGAACTTAGTTCAGTCTCCATTTCCTACGACAATAACCCTTACACCATGAGTCACTTTATATATAGCGTTTACAATATAGGCATATATGCTTGTTATATATATATAACAACTAAAAAGTGATGACAGTACATATTATCATTTCTTTTGATGTGAAAGAAGTGATCAGTAATCATCTTTCAGTTAGGACACACACACGCATGTGTGTGTGTGTGTGTATGTATATATATATATATATATATATATATATAGTCATCCACTGACAGGGACTGTTTCATTGTATCACAACTCATCAGTGTGGTTAGGTATGCGAGATGCTTCAAGATGGGATTGAAACACAACTGACTTTAGGCTAATTGGATATCTTACCACACAGCTATCAGCAACCTCAGCATAAGTGAAGGGGTTTACATATATGTATTAGTTTACTTTTATTTACATATGTGCTTCATGGCTACCAAGTACTCAATTCATTAGAAGAGCTTTGCATTTTGTGAGTAGCAACCGGTATTTCCTTTACGAGAGTACTCACCACCCCTGGGGGAGCATATACACACACACACACTCACACTGTTCTGCTCATGAACATTTTGATACTTATTTAATCCTCATCACTTACTTTTTCATTTATTCTTCTTTATATATGAGCTGGTTGATTTAGTGAAGGAAAAAGTCACATAGACATTGAAGAGATTTGGGAGTCCAGAGTCCTGAAGGAAAGGTCAGAGTTCAGTCCGAAAATGCCAAAGGAACAAGCACAACATTCTTATAACATGTAGCTTTCATATTCTAAATTCTCCAACAATCACGTGGTGTAGTCGTTATCGCTGTAGGAAATGAACACGGCGATACGAGTTCAAATCCTGGACGATACTGATTGCATTTCACATAGCACTAATACCCTTGGGAAAGGTATGAATCCAGTTATTCTCCCTCCAGCTATGGGTAAATAGTAGGACAGACTAGGTTCTTCAGCCTTGGTTAGGCAACTAGTCTAGGAGAAGGAAAACTCTGAATTAAAACCTGTTAAACTCCGCTTAAAAATTGACCTTGTGTCATATCCTGCCCGAGCGGAGGGGTTGGTAAATAGTATCACTAAGAAAATAAACATCAAGGGTCCTGTTTAAAAACCAGTTGTTGTTGGTTGACTTGCTTCCCCCATGGTAATCACACTTCTGAGTGTGGAACATCTCATAAACTTAAAAACTTAATGGGGTGTCCCTGTGGTTTACTGGACTGTGACATTGTAGTAAAAAATTAATGCTTGTATCTCATTTTTTTTATCTTGGAGGAAATGAAGAAATTTTGGAGATAACTTTCCTTCCTACTATCTTCATTTATACTTTTTTTTCTTTTAGGATGTTTTACTTTTGTATTATGCCCCATGGTGTGGCTTCTGTGCCAGCTTTGCCCACATATACCTGGCATTGGCCAGGTATTTTCGGCAGGCAAGCAACCTTTTATTTGCAAGGTAAGACATTATTTTTTTTCAATCTACTGATCTTATTAGCATTTGATTATTTCTGAAGGATTTCTATTAGAAGAGTGTTTTTGAGAGTATAATACTTCGCTCAGATTGCAAGATCTTAACTGCTTGAGAAATGTTTTTTGTTTACAAGGTCAGGTGGAATTGGTTTGCCAAAGAAATAGCTGGTTTTTTAAAATTTTTTTTCTCCTGTTGAATTGTCATATCAGCCAGTTTTATAAATTGAGCTATTGAAATAGCAGAGAAATTCAAGTTCAACCATTGGCAGGTGACATTTCTGCAAGTGGATGTATATGAATTTTATGATGTATCATGAATTAATTTTCTGTTAGATCTGGATATAAAATTATGCCATATTGGGACATGTTATATTAGGTTACAATTTTCTGTCATCTGGATATAATTTTATGCCATATCAGGACATACTATCTTATATTAGGTTACAATTTTCTGTTAGATCTGGATATATTATATCATATCAGGTTATAATTTAATTGTATAAATAATTATAAATGCTATATAGTTATTATTTTTTGTTTACAAATATCAGCAAATTAGTTGAAGTACCTGTCAATGCTGGGTAAGAAGCCAAATTATTTTTCAATCTTTGTTGCCAGTTGAAAATTGGTACTGAACATTTATTCATGGTAATTGTTACTACAAAAGATAAATCCACTTAATAAATTAAATTTACAAATTGTTTTTTCTTTATTTTTATGATATCCTGAGTCTCTCTCTTAAGAAGATCCAAAAAAAAAAAAAAAAAAAAAATGTCCTGACTTGTTCTTATTAGTAGGAAAGGAAAGAACAAACACATTAATAATGAAAACCACTCATGTTTATTTGAGGGGTTATATTTCTTTTTCTGACCGGTCTTAAAGAAAGAGGTAGCGTTGAATCAATGGAGGACAATAATCATTGCCCACTATGATTTAATCCATAAATAAATTGATTTTTTCCCTTTTTATCTTGGGCAGGATGTAACACAGTCAATTTTTAATCAGAGTAAAGCTGGTTTGAAATCAGTTTTCCTTCTAGACTGGTTACCTAACCATGACTAAAGAATCGAGTTTGCTCTACTCTTTACCTATAGTTGGTGAGGAGAACTTATGGGTTTATGCCTTTCCCAAGGGCATTAGTGGGAAATGCAAGTAGCTTTGTTCAGGATTTGAACTCTGGTCGTCAATTCCATTTCCTACAATGATGAACCGTTAGATTAAGTGTGCCTCCAAGTAATTGGTTGGAATTGTAGACCCTCCCTCCCACTTCATTTTTGGCCAATACAATACATGGGCCTATTGTATTTTTGAGCTTTTGTGATTACAGTTCTGCATCAAACCATTTAGACAGATGTAAAAGATGGAAAACTTTTCCTAATTATCAATTTTGAATTAAAATTTTACTTTACTTTTTGTAAACACTTTTAAAAACTGGATAAAAAAGTGTTTTAATTCTGAGATTAGTTGCTAAAGTCCCAAATAGCATTTCAGGTTTTGAGTTTAAAACACATAAACCAGGGAAATCTTAAAAGATTTTTTATTTTATTAAAAAAAAACAAACACATTTTCTGAAAATACTTTTTCTTTCCTTTTTTTTTTTTTTTTTTTTTTTTTTAACTATTGATATTTTTGAAGTAGTACATTGAAGCCCCATAAAAATATCTCAATTTTGACCGTCAACAAAACAAGGGGCATAACTCGATAAGTTTGTTCTACGAAGTTAATGTTCTTGCATATACACTTTTTTTCTTTCTTCGAAACTGTTTTATAGAAATTGCTGTTTAAGCGTTTTTGCTTTCATAATGAGTTACATAGATTAATTAAATGTATTTCTACGATTTTGAAAGAAAGAAGGAAAGGAAAAAGTTCTTAAAGAAATAAAAGAATCTTTTTGTTTCGTACAAAGTTAATGTGTTTATAACTTTATTTTCTATTATTTTCCAAACTTCCTTTTTTTATTAGAGAAAAGTAATTATAGGTCTTTGAAAATTTTAGCAATAACAAAATATTATATACTATGAATATGTGCATATTAGAATATTATGTCAGATAAATTATAAAAATATTTTATATTCATTTGTATTATATGTTGTAATTGTGTATATATTATATGCTATCATCATCAAGCAGTGCTGTGAGCAGAGTTTCTCTTGACACTCTCTCTCAATTTGTCCCTTTGGGCCATCACTCTTAGCAGGTCCTCTAGAGTGCATCCAGTGTCTGCATAGAGCTGATGAATGTAGGTCTTTTCAAGTCGGCCAACACTGGTGTGTCTGTGTGTGCAAGTCCACAGGAGAATGTTACTTGTGGGTTTGTCTCTGCTTCTCTAGCAGTGTCCAGCATGTCTTGTTCATCTTATTTCAATCGTTTGTGAGATGGGAAGTAGGTGACTGGACCTCTGTTGTTTTGTAGGGGGCTTCTTCCAGGATTTGTTCAAGACAGCATGCCGCATCTTTGTGTAGTTCTCAACTAGCTTTTTCTCCAAGCACTTTATTAAAGTCCAAGTGGTGCTACCATACAATAGTACTGCTATGGCTACAGCTTGTAAGAATTACTATTCTGTTCCTAAGTATATTAAAGCTAAGTGATACGTAATCAGGATCATTCAAGAATTGAACTCTGGTCATTAATTCTATTTTTTACAAATGACTTGTAGAGGTTGTCTGTTTTGGTTTGGTTTGGTTTTATGGCATATCAACCATTGTTGGTTATTTAATGCCAAATCCATTTTTATACCTATAAACAGTTCTATTTCAAACAATTCAGTTTAGCATAAGTACATTCTTTTGTTCTATTTGATCCATACATAGGACCCTATCAGATGCTATCACTCAGGGCCAGAGTGGACCTGGGAGCAATGGCAATGAAAAGATACTCCACATTCCTTAAAGCTCCAACATTACTGGAGGCTCACTATCAGATTGTTTAGTGTCATATCCAGGACAATCGTTGAAGGAGTCTTCCCCCCTCTGTAGATATGCAGTCAGTGTATTCTGAAGCCCCAACCAACTGACCCAGCAGAGGTTGTCTAATGGTTCACATATTTATCCCTACTTTTTGGTACTCATATCTCAAGATCAGATTTCCATATAGTTGATAACTTGTCAAAAGCAGTCCATTCCTTTCCTATTTGTACATTGACATCACTTTCAAGGAATGTGAAATGGTCTACTAATTTTAGAAGCTTACCATTTAATGTAGAGGTGTTTCAAGCACATGAATTCTATTTTATCTTAGTTTAAGTAGGGGTCATTGCTCTTGGCTACCTGCTTTGAGGTATGCAAGAAATTCAGCTTGAGTAGGTGTATTTGTGAGAATAACTTGATCATATGCTATACATAATCTTATATGTAATGATATAAGAAATAATGTTCTACTATTAATAAATGATAACTTGAACTAAATTAATAAATATGGCTTTGTTTTCTTTTTTTAAATTTTTTTTATTTATTTTTCTTTTTTCTTTTCTTTTTTTCAGAATCAATGGAGAAAGTGAAGATCTACCTTGGGAATACACTGCAGATACTTACCCAACATTGTTATTTTTTCCATCTGGAAGGTAAGAACTAATTATTCTTGCCATTAAACATTGTCATTCTTGTGTTGATTTCTCAGCCATTATGGTCCTTTTCTTGATGTCAAATTTTTCTCTTTTTTGATAGAGATTTGTTTTGTAGTTTTATTCTATTTTGTATATTTTTTTCCTCTCAAAAAAAGGAGTGGGGTAAACACAGAAATTCAACTTTGAATTTGTGAAATTATTTGTGTGAGTTGATGTGAAAGCAATGAAAATTCTTGTATGTGATTGGGTTAAGACACCAACTGAAGTATCTGATGTTGCCTGCGACAAAAACATTATTAATGGTTACATGTAAAAAAAATTTCATACTTTTAATGTGAAAGTTAATGTGTATAAGTGTTTGGAGTAGTTAAAATGTGGTGTTTTTGAGTAGCTTAATTCGTTGTCAGTTCTTTTTTGAGTAAGGGTTTTTATGTAATTTTTGTAACACTTTTAGTATATGGGTGGTTCACATACACTATAAGTTAATTTGTAGTTATTTATGTAGTGCTGAACAAAATAACAAAACTTCTTTGAAGAACAACAATGAATGGTTTATTTTTATGACAGAAGTAGACTTGTGTCAGACTGAGAAAAGTTTTTTTTTTGGGTATCAGGTAGCAGTGTCGCAGGTAGTATGCCAGTTCTTTAGTGTGTTGCAGGTGGCAGCGTTAGTTCTTTTGTATGTGTAGCTGGTAGCCGCCATTATCTTCTTTAGTGGGTATCTGTGGCAACGGTTATCTTCAGTCAAGATCGTCCATACTGGGTTCCCGTGGCAGGCTACAGGAGAGAGGTCCTTCTTCTTTGCTGGTCTTGACCAAATTTGGACATATATACCCAAGAATGACACACACATTTTAACACCTTGACTGGGAGATGCAACCATTTCATTTGTATTCAGGGAGAATTTCCTCACCCACTGAATGGTTGTTGAACCCAGAAATAAAGGCAAAATATAAAAGATATCTTCGTCTCCTATCTTTTACTATCTTCTTCTTTCATATAATTCCTTTACAGCCTTCATATCCAGAAGTTAAACCAGCAAAACAAAAGTAGGGTAAGAATAGAATAACCCAGAATGGAGTCAAATAGCAAACAATATCATAAATTATCTTCGAAACCCCATACTTGCTTGACTATCTGAGCCCTGAGGCGTTTCTAATAGGAAGATCCGAGGAGATCAATCATTTTTGTGATGACCATGCATGTCTTGATTCATGCGTGGCTATCCACATTAAAATGACTTGTGTTAAATCGGACAGATAGAATGTTGGATAAATCCATAGTTATGTCAAATGGTATAAAAATTGTAAAGCAAGGGAGGTAACTCTGCATATTTTATTAATAATTATCTTTCTTGAAGTCTCTCGGTAGTAGTCGTAATTTTACATTTTGATATATTGATCCTTGTTTTTCATATATTTTAATGAATAAATACAAATTTTTGTGTATATTTCCACTCCTGTGTTAACATCAAAACAGCCGTAATCCTTTATAATCTTCAATACATGTGATCAACGCGCAATGTGTATTAAGAGACTGTTTATCAATCATGGGATGTTTAATTTGTATAATATTAAAAATCAGTTTCGATAAATAACTGTCTGTGTTATTCATTAGTAATTATGTTTTATTTTCTTATATATTTATTCATTTGTAACTTTATATATATATATATATATATATATATATATATATATATATATATATATAAAATAATAACTTTTATGAGGAATTAAGAAAGCTTTTAAAATGAGAAATTAAGAACAAATTATTTTGTGATAACAAATGAAAACATAAATATATGGTAATTTTCTTCATTCATTCAGGTTCTTTTTGTGGGGGGTGGGGGAGGGCGGTATTTCTATACAAAAGTAAGTTTTTTTTTCTTTCGTCTGAAACTGGAATTAATCAGGTCTGTTTTTTTGTTTTTCACATGCATGGATATCATTTATTAAATTTTAATGAATGCTGTTAAAAAAAAGGGAAAAAAAAAAAGAATTTTTTTTTTTTTTTTTTTTTTTTAAATATTGCTGCAAAGTGTGGGTACTATGGTTAGTTAAACAAATTTAGCACATAAAATGAGTTTAAAAAAGAAAAAAAAAAAAATTAACAATGTTTTTTTTTTTTTTTAAAAAGTTAATGCTGGCAAATTTTTTTTTTTTTTTTATCATTTTGTCTTATTTCCATCCTTCACTGGGCCCTTACCCAATACCTAAGGTGAGGGGGAAAGTATTGATTGATTCTATGTATTTCTGTTTTTTTTTTTTTTTGCTGCCTCTTTTGGGTGATATTTTTCAGTCATATTGATAGTACTCTCCTAAGGAAATGAGCTGTTCTGCAAAGTGCAACTTTTTGTATCTGGGACTACCAGATATCTTAATGTGTTAATCTGTCCCTTTTTTGATCATACTTAGGGTATCCACTATTTCTGGCATGGTGGTAGTTTTAAGATGCCACATTTTTCCAAGATATGTTACTATCTATTGGCACTGTCATATCAGTGAGAAGGAATGTTTTTCTTTTATAGTCCTTAACAATTATATCTTGTTTTTATTTCTCTATCAGTTTGGATGGCCAAGTCCCAAAGAATAGTAACTCGTTTTGCTTCTGTTTATACCATTTTTCAAAATCCAATACACCATAGTATTTACACACTTTCCTATGAATATAATTTCCTATTTTATCCTGCCTTTCTTTAATTTCTATTGGTGTTAAGATTAGGCAACCAGACAGTAAGTGGTCAGTTGATTCAATTTTTTGTTTGCACAATCTACATGTTGGGTTTGATCCATTTTTTTTGATAATTTCTATTTGATAGGCACTAGTTTTGTGCTGTAGAGTGTTCACCAATGATTCGGGAGACTGGGGTTCAATCCCATGTCGCGTCATACCAAAGGCTTTAAAAATGGTACTTGATACCTCCTTAACACTCAGCGATATAATTTACGTATCAACAGTAAAGTGGAGCAATCCAGGGAAAGGAGTAGTGTCCTCCCCTACACCTCTGTGTAGTAGCTATTGAAAAGGGAGCCTTCTGGTTGCCCTCGACTTCAGCTGCCATTATTAACCCCTCTGTTTCTGTCTTTGGTGCAACACTTTGTTGCTTTATCTTTTATGTCTATTTCTTTCAATGTGAAGTTGAGTTGATTAGCAGATTTATTACATTCTTTACTAATGATTATTTTTTCTTTTGCTTCTTATTGTTGTAACATCCGAGTATTTATGTAATCCTATAGTGGTTGTTTTTTTGGGTCAATTCTAGTTGGTTTAATCCTTTTCCACCATTTTCTCTCTTGACATAGAGATATTCAATATTTGCTTTTAGGTTGATACATTTTGTGGCTGGTTATTAGTTTCCTAATTTTAGTATCAATCTTCTTTATTTCAGCTAATGTCCACTTTACCATATCAAAACAGTATGTCATTACTGTTATTGTTAGAGAGTTAATTGCTGTAACTTTAGTTTTTGCATTTTGTTCTGTAATAAAACTCATGAAAAAGCTAGATGCAACGATACAAGAAGGCCACTTGCAGTTTTGAACAAATTCTGGAAGCATGTCATACGAAACAGCAGCTGTATGGCCACTGGCCACTTAGCTCCAGACATGAGAAACAAGTCATGCAGGGCACTGATGAAGAAGGCCGGTGTCTCTGTGGTGTAATGGTTAAAAGTCCGGGACTGCGGAATCGTAGTACATGAGTTTGAATTCTAGTCATGCTATTACGTCCACTTTTGTACATATACCCTTGGTAAAGGTATGAACTCCCTTATCTTCTCATGTATGGGTTAAAAAGTTCCACTACTATCCTTCTTAAAAAAGAAAAAAAAAAGATGGATTTAGCATTAAATAACCCGAGAAGGTTGGTATGCCATTAAATAACAAACAAACAAACTGGCGAAGAAGCAAGGACGAACTCTTAAGCCATGTTCGGCTATGGATGCTTACACATGGATGTGCCAGTGTTGGCTGACCAGTAAAGACTTAAATCAACTATATGAGGACACTGGATGTAGTTTGGAGGATCTGCAAAGGATGATAGGGATGGATAGTGAGAAAGAGAGTCAGAGAACCCTGCACTTTCAGTGTGACTTGATGGTGATAGTTAAATGACTACTGAAGGCAAAAAAAAAAAAAAAAAAAAAAAAAAAGAAGTCTCCTTTGAATTATAGGACCAATCAAAATTAATTTTTGTAAAAATTTCATTTTCCTTTTAAATGTTCTGCTTTAACTTGTTAGTTAAATAAAGTCGTATTTTTTACTAAGCTTTCTGCTTAGATGTAGCACAAGGCCACATGAATGGAGCACCCAATGAGACTTGAACTCACTTGTGAAGGTTTGCTTGTTAAATAAAGTCCACAGTGTTTTATGAAAAACTCTACTTCAATTCCAAAAAAAAAGAAGAAAAATCGAAGTTGGAAAATTGATATTCTTATCAAACAGTGTCAGTTGTACATTGTTGTGTTTGTTTATGTTTATTTAATAAACAACTTTTGCTGTATCATTGATCTGTAACTCAAGAATTTCAAGTGTCTGAGTGTTCAATCTTCAAATGGATATTCATTTTTTTAGTTGCTCATCTTTTGTATTCATTTTTTCAATTTTTTTCAGAGTTGGCAAGGGAAAGATTTTGTTTGTGAATAATTAAAAATATATATATTTTACTGGAGGAATTATTCAAATTAGTCAGAGGGCAGGTGGCCCAAAAAATCTTTTTGCTGTCTGCATTTTGATATCAACTGTTTTTTCAAATTTTTATTTTAACAATTTACTATCATCAGATATTATAGCATAATTTTTCCTCTTTATATGTTAGTGCTTTAAATTTTTTATTTATTTTTATAACTTGTCAATTAATAATTGGGGATCTATCTGTGTTATTTTCAAGTTTCCATACATAAATTGATAGTGATGTACTGCTACTGTATTTTCTATATGTAAAGCTGGATTTGTTATTACATAATCCTTTTTTTTTCTTATTTCATTAACCCTATTCTTTCATAACTATCTTGCCCAGTTGGCTGGGGCTGTAGAATACACTGACTGCACCTCTGCAGAGGGGTAATCCCCCCCAAATGAGTGTCCTGGATATGACACTAAACAGTCTGATGGTGAGGTCCCAATAATGCTGGGGCCTTGGGGAATATGGAGCACCCCTTCATTGCCACAGTTCCCAGGTCCACTCTGGCCGGTGTGGTAGCACCTGATAGGGCCCTATCTATGGGTTAAATAGAACTAATGGCATACTTATGCCAAACTAAATTGTTTGATTAAACTGAATAGCTTAAAATAGAAATGTTTTTGACAATTAAACTGTACTTACATTTAAACTGTGTGCTTATGCTAAACTGAATTATTTGAAATAGAACTGTTTTTTGACATTGAAACTGTATTTACACTCAAGTGAATTGTTTAACATAGAACTGTTTTGATATTTAACTGTGTGTAAACAAAATCAGTACTTATACTAAACTGAATTAGCTGAATTAGAACTGCTTGACTAAACTGAATAGCTCGAAATAGAAATGTTTTCCACAATTAAACTGTACTTACATTTAAGCTGCATGCTTATACTAAACTAATTTTTTGAAATTGAACTGTTTTTGACATTGAAACTGTACTTACACTAAACTGAATTGTTATATATAACTGCTTGAATAAACTGAATAGTTTGAAGTAGAAATGTTTTTGACAAACTGTGTACTCATGCTAAACTGAACTGTTTGAAATAGAACTGATTATTTACTTAAAAATGGATTTGGCGTTAAATAACCTACAAAGGTTGATATACCATAAAAGTAAACTAAACCAAATTATAACTATCATTTTCACTCTTTTTAACTATATTTTATATTGTTTATACAGCGATATCCACCTAAGGGACAATTTTTACAGTCTCTGCAGTTGCATCTTATTTCTTATTACCATGTGCTTTCAAAATGTTCATGTTGAGCTTATTAATAATTTTATGCATATTGATCATTCGCTTGTAGCTTACTTTTTAGTTGTTTTGACTCTAGCTAAGTGTTTATCAATTCACTGGAGAAATATGATTTGTTTTTGCACTTGTAGGATATGAGTAGAGATATTGAACCATATTACATTTCTATATTTGTTACATCTTTTATTGCTTTTGTTATATAACTGTGATGAAGGAATCGTAACACTTTTTTTTATAAAAAATATAACTCTCACACTTTATTTCTTGGAAGGGTTCGTAGCTGGCATATGTGTGAAAGAAACAAAGAAACAGACTGCTTTATTGACCCATAACTTCTTCTCTTGACCATATCAAGCTGTGTTATCTTCAGAGCCTTACATCTTTGCCTCTTCTGCTTTCTGGCCAGGGGCCACTGCAAGCTGTTGCCCCACTGGGTGCCTAGTGGCCAGTCTCAGTGACTGACTGTATCCAGACCCAAGACTCCAGGTTGAAAACTGAACCCTACAAGACTCCTTGTATCTGCTGTGGGCCATTTATATATTGTAATTTCACAATGCCCACATATTCTGGGTGTCACCCATGTGATGTGCTTCCATTTATTTACACAGGAGCATCCTGCAATCACATTGTTTACATGGCTGGGACATCCGGCTCTGTCAAAGGTCAATATGCAACATTTTAACCATTATTGCTAATAATGCTTCCTTTGTAGAGGTGTAAAATCTCCCACCCTTAAAGAAATGGGCTGTTTTGGGTATGACACTAAACTGCATCTTTAGTTCTGGGTTCCTGGGGAGTGTTTATTACCTCTTCCTTGCCATTACTCCCAGGTCCATACTGACTCGGAGTGGTAGCACTTGTTAGGGAACCATCTATTGGTGAAATAGATTTGCTTGAAAATGTTTAGTATTGAATAAAAATACATGAAACCATATATCTGTGTGCAAACAAATGAATATCATTATTGAATAGGATTACTTGAAACCAGTTAACTATATGCAAAATATTTGTATTCAGTAAAGTTTCTTGAAGCTATTATTGCTTACTAAGGAACGTTTGTTACTTGAAACCATATAATTGCTTGCAAATTATTGGCATTTGATAGGAATACTTGAAACACATCACTATAAACAAATGACATTATCAAATAGGAATATTTACTTTAAATCATATAATTGTGCATAAATTATTTGTATTAGATAGAAATACTTGAAACCATGTAACTGTGCAAACACATGATTATAGACAAAAAATATGCAGACAAAAACAAAAAAAAACAATAGAACATTGAAAATCTAGTTATGATTACAATTGAACATTTACAAATGAATCAAAATTTGGCATTAAATTACCCATAAGGAGTTGATATGTCATTAAACAAATTCAACTAGCTCTTCTTTTCTGATTGTTTTTTTTTCTTAGAAAAGACAATTTGTATGCAGGAAAAGAGAAAAGAATTTTCCTTTTTACAAAAGTTTTCAAACATCTTATATAATCTTTGTAATCTAACTCATTTGATTATATAAGATTGTACGGATTATGCAATTTGTGACTTACATAACAACTTTCTACCCTATGTACAGAAGAAAACTTCTTGACTAACTAGCTTTTAGCTTTTTTTAAAAAAAGTTGCTTTCTATACAGCTGGGATGGGCAACCTTTTTCGAGAAGCAGGTTGCCTGATACATGGCTCATCCTGACCTCTCCAGGGCCCATCTGATGTTTACACAAGGTGAGTGATATTAGGTTGATTGCCTGGTTCTAGAAGACCTTTCCCCAGGCAATATTTGCTTAACAGGGTTGAGTTTATTCCTTGCCACCTGAAATGCCCTAAAAGAGGAATGTTGAGAGGATCAAGCATTTTTTGTTATAGTCACACAGGATTCTTGATTAGTGTGTACTCCCTCCCACTACATTAAAATGACCTTGTGTGAAATCTGGCCTAGTAGGAGGTTGGATAAATCCTTCATCAGGCAAGCTATATTACTAAAAAAGTTCAAGGTAATTTTATGTTGAAGATAACCATTTTCGCTGCAGAAGACCATGTGAGTAAGCATCTACTTTCATACCGATTTGCAAGTGGAAGACGATCAGCTAAAACTTATCTACAACAATTCTGTATGGATACAGGATGTAGCCTGGAAGACCTGCTGGAAGAGATGGATGATAGACAAATGGCAAGAGAGAATTAGGGAAATCCGTGCGAGCAGCACAACATGATGATATATATATATATATTTTTCATTTTTAAACCTATTTCTATAACTGCGGTGGCATGAAAATCATCCCCCAGATGATGCAATTTATAAATAAAAAGATATTACATAAACTGATATCCTGGAAAAAAAATTCAATAAAACATAAAAGACTAAAAACATTTGTACTGCTTGAAAATAATTAACCAGCACCACAATGTTTAGTCAAAAGAAAAAACACAAGCTTATTTAAGCTAATACGTAAAAGTGTTTTTTTAACATGCTAAGTTTTTTATTCCTTTATGGTGGCCACTTTATTTATAAAATGTCCTTTGGGCCAACCCTCTTTAGTCAGAATTATCCTTATGATTTGGTTGGTGAAAACTAGGTAGATAGTTTCTGGCTCTTTAGGGGTGTGTGTGTGTGTGTGTTGGTTGGTTGGTTTATTGGGTTTTATGGCATGTCAACCTTTGTAGGTTATTTAATGCCAAATCCATTTTTATGTAAATCTGTTCTTTTTAAAACAATTCAGTTTAGCATAAGTACACAGTTTAATGGTCAAAAACATTTCTATTTCAAACTATTCAAGCAGTTATATGTACAAATTCAGTTTAGTGTAAATACAGTTTTAATGTCGAAAAACAGTTCTATTTCAAATAATTCAGTTAAGCATAAGCACGCAGTTTAAATGTAAGTACGGTTTAATTGTCAAAAACATTTTTATTTCAAGCTATTCAGTTTATTCAAACAATTCAGTTTAGCATTAGTATGCTGTTAGTTCTATTTAACCCATAGATAGGCGCAGTTGGTGTATTCTACAGCCCCAGCCAACTGGGCAGTGTGTGTATGTGTGTGTGTGTATATATATATATATGTATATATATATATATATATATATATATATATATATATTTATTATTATTATTATTAATTTATTTTTTAATTTTTTCCCTCTTTGGTAAAACAATCTTTCTATAAAATATTGAAGTATTATATTATCATTGCTATCCAATGTGATTTACACACTTTGTTGTCATGATACATTCTGAAATAATTAAAAGAAAAAAATTGAATATTTACATAATCCCTGAATTGAAATTTTATTAAGACAATTTTCTTTAAATTACAAGTGCACATTTTAATAGACATTATTTTCATTATGAAATAAGACGGGTCATTCATAAAACACAGTGGGCCACAGTTTGCCATTAACTGGTCTCTAGCCGGGACATTGTAGGATTAATAAGGAGTTAAATTGTTTATTAGTGAAGAACAGCAGAACTAAAAGGCAATTCATGATATTTACATCCTAATTATGAAACTTACATAGTAATTTTCTACCTTTTTGTTATATAGTTAGATGGATTGGAAAAGAATAGACAAAGATAGGTTTATTAGAATGAAGTGTCCTTTATTTTGTTTCTGTTTTTCTGCTTGTACATACATATATCTGGGAAAAACTGGAAATAAATTTGACAGTATGGTTGCCTTGTCGGCTAGGGTTGTAGAATACACCAATTGCTTCTCTGCAGAGGGGTAAGACTCCTCCCACCAACAAGTGTTCTGGATATAACACTAAACAATTTGATGGTCAGGTTCAAGTGATACTGGAGCTTTGGGGAACGCAGAGTACCCCTTCATTGCCATTGCTCCCAGGTCCAATATGGTTCGGAATGGTAGCACCTGATAGAGCTCTGTCTATGGGTTAAATAGAACTAACTGCATGCTCTTATGCTAAACTGAATTGTTTGAATTAGAACTGTTTGACTAAACTGATTAGCTTGAAATAGAAATGTTTTTGACAATTAAACTGTATTTACATTTAAACTGCATGCTTATGCTAAACTGAATTGTTTGAATTGAAAATGTTTTTGACATTGAAACTGTACTTACACTAAATTGAATTGTTTAATATAGAACTGTTTTGACATTTATCTGTGTGTAAACAAAATCTGTACTTATACTAAACTGAATTAGCTGAACTAGAACTGTTTGAATAAACTGAATAGCTTAAAATAGAAATGTTTTTGACAATTAAACTGTGTACTCATGCTAAAATGAATTGTTTGAAATAGAACTGATTATTGTATAAAAATGGATTTGGCATTAAATAACCTACAATGGTTGATATGCCATAAAACCCAAACAAACTACCATTGACAGTATGAAAATGTATAGAGATGGAAAAAAACAAGGTTTTCAGAGGATGATTTATTTGTAAAAATATTTGGCAAGCTTAAATGTTCCTGTTTTTAGACCTTCCCAAAAATTTGAATCAGAGTGCTACAAATGTACATGGAATGTTTTAAAGCTTTCTCATCTCTCTGTCTCTCTTCTTCTTTTTTTTTTTTTCATTTAGTAGCTTGATGAAGATCTAAAACCAAAACATTTAATGTTGGCAAATATTTCTACAAATAAAGTCATCCTCTGAAGACTGTGTGTTTTTTCATCTCTCTCTCTCTCTCAAATATATGTATGTAAATGCATGTGTTTTGTGTGTGTGTACATGCATGCATGAGTATGTAAATGCACATATATATATATATATATATATATATATATATATATATATATATATATATATATATATATATATGTCATATTCTGCCTTACATTATTAATTTGTTCCAAATACTGTGATGAAACTAGTTTTTGATGTAAACCGAGTGCAATGCCTTAAAAATACCTTAAAATAAGAACAAACACCATAAAATTAGCATAAATAATATGTGAAAGAATATAACTATTCCTAAACCTTAAAGAACACTAAAAACACATTTCAGTCATTTTAGAAAAACAAAATTACCTTGTGATTTGTCCTTGTAAATGTAATACATACATTTTTTAATGTTTTATCATTTTTAATTTAAAAAAAAACTTTTATCTTTTATCGTTTTACTTATGTTATTTTAAATGATTTTTTAAGGAAAATGTTAATCATTACATGTCCTTTTTATGATGTAGGTGATGTAACATTTACTCTACTGAAAACAGGGGGGGGTCCTCGTGGTGTAATTGTTAAAATGATGGACTGCGGAATCGTAGTATGCGAGTTCGTACTCCAGTCGCGCTATTACGTTCACTTTTGGGCAAATACCCTTGGGAAAAGTATGAATCCCCTTATCCTCCCAGCTATGGGTTAAATAGTACCACTACTGTTGTTCTAGGAGAATGGCTTTGGCATTAAATAACCTAAAAGAGTTGATATGCCATTAAAAAACAAAGACAAAGATCTACTGAAAATGTAGTCTTGAAAAGTGGTGTAAAAAGGAATTTGACATAGGCCAAAATAACGTGTGTTATTACTCTCTGTGAGTGTAATTGCCTGGAATATCTAGAGCAGAACAGAGAGAAGTGGTGTGAAGTTGTCTGATGTGGAGCAAAAGTCTGTGAAGCCAGAAGGAACACGGCAATTGAGCTGCGCGGGAAACTTAGAAAAGGCGCTGCCACAATTTCTTGTTCTCACTGCCCAAAACTCTTCCGTGCACAGATTGGTCTTATTAGCCACCTGTGCACTCACGGATGCCTTCCTCAATCTTGAGGTTGATCAGATGGTCCTCATCGATTACAATGGACAAAAGAAGAACGTACGTGTGTGTGTGTGTGTGTGTATATATATATATATATAATACAGTCATGAATTGCAATACACTGCTCATGATACCTGTAATAAAACATACACGAAGTGATTCTATCAATAAAATATATCTTCATTATTGTGAAAACATATAAATAGAAATGTATGTAAAGAAATGGCTCTGTATGCTGACTAGAAAATATGAAAGAAAATTTCATTTTTTTGTGATGTTTAAGATTATTCTTTGAATCCCAGTCTATTTTGACGTATTCATTCTATGATAAAATGTCTTTTCATTTTAACAACATATCTCAAACACTATTATTAGAACATTATGGTTCTTTTGTGCCCCACCTCTGAAACCTAAATGTTTATTTTAAAAATTAAAATAATCATAATTAATTAAAAATTATCTTGCAAATTATCTCTCACTCATTTGAATTTTTAAAAAAAAATAATAATAGTAAGAAAAGAGGAAAAAAATACTCAAAAAAAACAAAACAAAAAAGGAAAAAATTGAATTACATTAAAATTAAGAAAGGAAGATTGAGTGTCAATGATTTAGTTATTGAAGTTTAGTTTTACAAGCTCTGCAAAATTGTTTACTCTTTAACAACACTCATGTTTCTATTTTCCTGTTGTACTTCAAATCCAAACAGCAGATTTAGGTTGGGTTCAATGCAGTCTTTCTAAAATTATAGATTTTGGAATTTGCTTCTGTCATATTTTTGCTTACTTGAAATTAAGTTATATATCAAGCTGCTCCTGATTGGACAAGAAGTCATGACCGAGTCAAATTGGTGAAATGTGACCACCGGCCACTATAAAAATATAAACAAAACCTTGTTTTCATGAAAGAAAAAACAAAAACTAACAAACTTCCCCTCTCCAGAGTTACATAAAAATGAATACATTGTAGTTTCTTAAAATATATATAAACAAACTACAATGTATTTATTTTCATGTAACACTGTGGAGGGGAAGTTCCTGCGGTGTAGCGGCTAATGTGCTAGACTCTGGTCACACTGTTATATTTACTTGGGGACTGGTCACACTGTTATATTTACTTGGGGACTAATACCCTTGGGAAAAACATGAACTCTCTTATCGATTCTCAGCTATGTGTTATTAAACTGTAAAACTAGCAATAATTTAAAGTAGAAAAGACAAAGAATGAAAATATACAGAAGACACATTGCATTTTAAAAGTTAAAAGTCAATTGATAAGACCAATGTTATTCTTGTAAAGCTGGAATTTTTATTTTAATTTTTTTTACTTTGTGAATAAAAGATCTTTGAGTTTTTTTTTTATTTCATTCATCAAATAGGGGATTTATTGTGATATTTTCATGCATGGTGATTAGTATCCACAGCAAAAAATCACAATACAGCCATAAAACTTTACACATCTAATATATATATATATATATATATAACCTTCTTCTACAAACACCAACATCAACCATGTATTTGAAAAAGTGTCAGAGAGGGTCTAAACCAATTTCACAGTGGAAAGTAGTTCTTTACACATTGGTAACACTCTATTTCTTGAGTCCTTTGTGCATCTAATATGCATTTTGGATTGCCCATACATTTTTACTAACTGCCCATGTGTCTTCAAAAAAAGTTATACTATACTATGACAATATTGGTCGATGGTGGTACATGAAGGGTTAACCAAAAAGTTGAGCTGCCAAATATAATTGCCAAGAAGTGTAAAATTGAAATTTCTGGGAAAAAGAACTTTTGACAAGGGCCCGAAATGGGAACTGGAAAGATGTTGACAGGTTGGGAAGATTAAGTTGTTTACAGAGCACAGGCGGAAATTGAGGAAGAAAAATATTATTATTAAAAAAAAGAAAAAAAAAAAGAGTAATAATACTAAAATGATTCTCAAGCCTGGAAAAAGTTAAAATTAAGAATTTGACAGCAAAAAGATTCAGATACGATGTAACGTGCACTCCAGTTAAAAGATGGGACTCAGAAGCGAACAAAGAAGTCTTTGTTGATGATAGGGAGGCCATCTGGCATTTAGGGAAATACTTCAGCTAAGGGGTGAGAAAATTATCCGGAATTACTTATCGGTGCTGAAAGGGAATTATTAATTAGCCTGGAGAGAAGGCCAGCCCTTTCGCCTATGCAGGTTTGAAACCAGTTTCATCAAAAGTGACAGTCCAGCATATTTGGACATAAGGGGAGGGTCTCCGGCCTGACGTCATAAGCAGTAAAATGAGAGAAACTATGCTGGTAGGAGGAGAGCTGTCCTCCCGTATTCCTCATCACAAGTGCAGTGAGAGGAGCGATTTAATGGAAGAAGTGGAAAAGGGGTTGGATCCTTTCTGATGACGTCATAAGCTGTAAAATGAGAGAAACTGTGCTGGTAGGAGGAAAGCTATCCTCCTGTAGTCCTCATTATGAGGGTAGTGAGAGGAACGACTTTGTGAAAGTAGTGAAAAGGGGGTTGGACCCTTTCTGATGACGAAAACTGAAACAAAGGCATGATGAATGTCTGATGAGTTAAAAATGACGTTATGGAGATCACCCCTGCCTCAGTCAGAACCTACCCCAGAATATTGGCAATTATTATATAAACAAGCTGATTTTTGAACTCAGTAGTTGGTGGCAGGTAGTGAAGCAGTTGGAAGCAGACGAAGACCAGGCAGGGACCAACAGATTGGAATTGTGCTTTGCGCTGCCAACTCATATATCGCCAGTCTGCCGCTGGGACGAATTATTGCTAAGAAGACTTAACCCTCATCAGACCAACGCCTTAGACCATTATAAGTCACACCCGCAGATTTTGTTACCATCTGTAAATTTGAAGATTATAAAACCCTTTTTATTATTAACTACTGCAGAAATCGGAGTTGTATTTTTTTTTTTGTTCAACAATATATACCCTTCGGTTTTCAGTCTTCAGCTGCCAGTAACCCCTCTTTCTTTCAGATGTGGCCATCGGCCTTTCCATTAAAGAATCACAGTGTGGGGCAGGGCAGTGTATGGTCACTTTCCTGGAGGGAACTTTAGATCTGTTTTTTCCCATGTTCTAGCAGAGAGATTGGAGGGAGGTGGACGAGGTTGTGGTAAAAGGGTACCATAATTGGTGTCATTTAAACCAGGATACAACCTCTGAGGGGTTATATTTGGTGCCGTGACTGAGGATTGGATGTTGGGGGTATTATATACCACCACAAGTTCAAAACCCTCAAAGTGTACCCTTGTCTTTTTTTAAACACATGAATCCTCTCCCAGCCAACAATTAATTTATTTTAAACTTTTACCAAAATAACATTTGGTACATTTTTTTTAAAAACTAGAATATATCGCTAAAACCTTATATATTGTAATTGAGCTACTTTTAAAGGTTGTTGGTGATTTCTCTTTTTGTGAATACATTTTGAAGAATTAAAAATATATGGAGGGCGGGGGAAAGATATCTGATAATGTAAAGTTGGTGCCCGTAGTCGAAGGCTACCCAAAAGCTCCCTTTTCAATAGCTACTACACTGAGGTCTAGGGAAGGGCGCTACTCCATTCTCTGGATTGCTCCACTTTATCCTTGAAACGTACCTTATAATGCTGAGTGTTAAGTAAGGAGGTATCAAGTACCATTTTTTGAGTCTTTGGTATGACTCTACTTGAGATTGAACCCCAGTCTCCTGGCCCATTGGCGAGATCTCTACCACTTGGCCAATAGGTTATTTTGTTTATATTTTTTCCAATAAAAATGTAAACAGTTTGCATATAAGAAAATAAAAGTTCTAAAATAATCCAATTTGAAAAAAAATAAAAATTGTTTTTAATGAAATGTTTTGTTCTTTTTGTTTAATAAAATCAACTTTCTAAAATTAATTGATTTTTTTGATATAAAAAAAAATAAATAAAAAAACTTCATATTTCAGTGTTTCCAATTTTTCAAGTAAAGGTAGACTAGAAAATAATTATTTTAAGCTGTATTGTTATTTTAATTTAATAGCAAGGAATATATTTATTTAAATAGTGGCAATTGTTTATCCTGAACTTTAAATGTTACTGTTGTTATCTTATTATAATACATCACTAATGCTGGTTGGTAGCTTTACTTGTCTAACAAATTTTTATATATTTACCCAACCTCCTCCGCACAAGCAGGATGTGACATAAGGTCAATTTTTAAGTGAAGTTTAACAGGCTTGGATTCAGTTTTCCTTCTAGACTGGTTACCATACCAAGGTTAAAGAGTCCAGTCTGTCCTACTATTTACTTATAGCTGGAAGGAGAATGATTGGATACATACCTTTTTGAAGGTATGAATCCAATTATGAAATGCAGTCAGCCTTGTCCAGGATTTGAACTCGGGTCACCATGTCTATTTCCTATGAGGGTAAACATTGAACCATGTGTTAGTCTAACATATAATACATTGTGTACAAATTAACTTGTATTTACTTCTATAAAACTTTTGCTTTTGTCAGATTTATAGGAATTATTCTCCTTTTTCTCTATACATATGCGGATAACAAGGCTCTGTAGGTAAACAACAAAAATAGCCATCAACTAATATTCATTGCTGAAATGATATTAAGTCTTGTACCATCTCTAACTTCTCTCTCTACTGAATTCATAAGAAATTAAGTAAGAACACCTCCCTTCCTCCACTGGTGAGGAGAGTACTTGCTGTATAGTGCCCCAGTTGGCTGGGGCTGCAGAATACATAGACTGCACCTCTGCAGAGGGGTAAGACTCCTCCAACAAATGTCCTGGATATGAAACTAAACAAACTTGGCCCAGTTGGCTAGGGCTGTAGAATACACCAACTGCACCTCTGCACAGGGGTAAGACTCCCACAACATGTCTTGTGGCCCAGTTGCTGGGACTGCAGAATACACTGCACCTCTGCAGAGGGGGTAAGACTCCGCTAGCAAATGTCCTGGATATGAAACTAAACAATCTGATGGTGTGGCTCCAGTAATGCTGGAGCTTTGGGGAATGCGGAGTACTCCTTTATTGTCATCGCTCCCAGATCCACTCTGGCCCAGAGTAGTTGCATCTGATTGGGTCCTATCTATAGGTCAAATAGAACTAAACTGTATTGTTTGAAATAGAATAGTGTATATGTACAAAAATAGATTTGGCATTAAATAACCTACAATGGATGATGTGCCATAAAACCAAACCAAACCTACTGTGTAGTGGCTAATGTGCTGAACACTTTTGTGTTCATTTTGGGACTAATGCCCTTGGGAAAAGTATGAACTCACTTATCACTCCTCAGTTATGGGTTAAATAGTAGCACTGCTATTCTTCTACAAAGATGGCTTGATATACCATTAAACAAAAGAACCCTCCCACCAAACATGAATTTATAAATGGTTCAGTGAATATCTAAAAGTGTAAATTATGATTTTTAGAATCTGTTTGCCCTGTTGGTTTGGCTTAGAATATGCTGACTGCAGAGAGGAATAAGGCACCCCCACCTCCAAAAAAAAAAAAAGTGGTGTCCTGGGTATGATAAGTAAGTAAAGTTGGCGACTGTAGTCAAGGGCGACCAGAAGGCTCCTTTTTCAATAGCTACTACACTGAAGTGTAGGGAAGGGCGTTATTACTTTCCCTGGATTGCTCCACTTTACCCTTGATATGTACTTTATATTGCTGAGCAAAGAGGTATCAAGTACCATTTTAAAAGTCTTTGGTATGATGTGACCTGGGATTGAACTCAGGTCTCCTGGAGCATTGGTGGACACTCTATCCACTAGGTCAATGTGCATCTGGTGGTAAGGATCCAGTTTTGGAGCATGTGAAGTCATTTATTTCATTACCATTCCTCCAAGTTCCATTCTTGTTCAGAGTGATAGAGTTACCTGTTAGGGTCTCATCTATAGGTCCAATAGATCTGTTTGAAAAAGATTAGTATTGGATTGGAATACTTGAAACCATATAGCTGTATGGAAACAAATATTATTAAATAGGAATTGTTACTTTAAGCCCTAATTGTGTGTAAATTATTAATATTAGATAGGAATACTTGCTACCATAAATATGGGTGAACAAATGAGTATTATAGCCAAAGAATGTGTGATAAAAAATTTATTGTTAAGGAATGTTGAAAATAAAGTCGTAATTATAAACATGTTAACAAATAAATCAAGTTTTGGTATTAAATAACCCATAAAGGGTTGATATGCCATTAAATGAACTTAACCAAACTGCTCCCCTTTAACTCGTATCCTGGACATGACAATAAAGCATCTGATGATGAGGCTCTTGTCTGGGAGCTTTAGGGATTATGGAGTACTCCTTCCTTGTCATTACTCCCATGTCCACCCTGACCTAGTGTTGTAGTATCTGTTAGGGACCCATCTATGAGTCAAATAGAACTATTCAGTCTTTTATGAGGGATTATTATTAATATTGAACAAAATTGTTTGTGTTGAATATCAATACTTGAAACTATTTAACTTTAAACAAATCAGCTCAGGCTCATTTAAAAATAATGTTGCCTACAAAGTATTTGTGTGCAAAACAAATATTTTCAATTTATATGGAAGTAAATAATGGAATTGAATTTGACAATATGGAGAGAATAGAAAAACAAAGTTATCCAAAAGTGATGAATGTTAAATGTTTAATAAAACATCCATCATTGTTCTATTAACACTTGTTTCCCTCCATCTTAAAGTCCTGATGAAGGTTTACTAAAACCGAAACGGTTTAATCTTGACTAGCCTTTGTAATAAGTTTATCACTTGGATTACTTTATTTTTCTATTCTTTCCATATATATATATATATGATTTGACATTAAATACCCTGCAAGGGTTGATATGCCATAAAACACAACCAACACTGATGTGTATGTGTGTGTGTGTGTGTGTATATATATATATATATATATACACACACACACACACACTGTTTTTTTGTGCTACTAGAATATATAAGTTGATTGTATTCTTAAATTGAAAAATATTTGACATTTGTTTAATCTCTGCTTCTATGAGAATAGCTTTTGTGGTTTGTTGAATTTGTTCCAACATGTGTTAAATTTGTTTTTTTACTGTGAAAAACACTTGGAAGTCTTATTTATTACCGGAGAAGGCTTTTATGATTTATTCATTTTGTATGGTACTACAATTCTTAAAAAGTAACAGAATTGGATGAAACCTGTTAAATCTTTGAACGTAAAAAAAAAAAAAAATAAAAAAAATAATTATATACCATTAGCAAAATAATTGAAGGAAAAATGTTGCTGATTCTGAGGTTCCTCTAGTCTTTTGTCTGAATTAAAAAAAAATTGTATTAGTTTTTTTCTCATATGAAGCATTTGATTGATTTTGATGGCATGTCAACTAGTCTAGGATTATTTTATGCATAGATGTTATGGAATAGTGTGCATATTTATATTTTTTGTGTAGTTGTTTCTTAAGTTTTTTTTTTTTTTTTGTGCATATGATTCTATGAAACAGAAATAATTTTTAAATAGATCTATTTTATTGATAGTACTGCCACTCCATATCAGAGTAGAACTGAGAGTAATGGCAGTGAAGGGGTACTCTACACTTCCCTGAGCTTCAGAACTGGAGCCTCACCATCTGATGTAGTATAGTGTTATACTCAACCATACAGGAACTACACCCACACTCTTTATGATTCAAACGAATGCTTCAGCTTTATTGATCAGTAGAATTGAAGACTGAACTTACTACAGTATTAATTATTATTGTTGTTAGTTGAGTCTTCCCAAAGTGCACTTGGCCCAGTTGGCTGGGGCTGCAGAATACACAGACTGCATCTCTGCAGATGGGTAAGACTCCTCCAATGTGTGTCCTGGATATGACACTAAGCAATCTGATAGTGAGGCTCCAGTAATGCTGGAGCTTTGGGCTTACCCCTTTATTGCCATCACTCCCAGGTTCACTCTGGCCTGGAGTGGTAGCACCTGATAGGGTCAAACAGCGCTAAACTGTCTTTATGCTAAAGTGAATTGTTTTAAATAGAACTGTTTTTGACATTGAAACTGTGAACTCACGCTAAACAGAATTGTTTGAAATAGAACTGTTTATACGTATGTGCCAGACTAACTTAGGTCTGCTGTTGACCCTGATATTTTATTCTTACCAGCTATTGCTACCATAATGAGATGGTGGAGGGTCAGTGTGGAGTAGTAGTTTTTGTTCTGGACTGAAACATTGTAGTGAGTACATTATAACTCCAGTAACACTATTACATTCACTTTTGCCTTTGGCATTAAATAACTTACAAAGGTTGGTATGCCATTAAACAAAGAAACCAAACCATGAATTCAATTCATGCTGAGTGTTCCGTATTTCAACTTTGTACCAGATAAGCTTTGATATACATCTATTTAGAGCTTTAAAGATTCCATTTACCTTTTGGTTCTGCCCAAATTATTTTTCTTTATTCTCGTTATTCAGGTTTTGGAATGATAATAATTAAAACAAAAAAAAGAAGATTTTTTTGTTAATGTGTTCTTTATTCCATTATCAAGTCAATTTAAATTCTTTTTCAAAAGAAATCATCACTTTTCACTTCCTGAATTTATTTGACTGCATTATATTTCCAGTCTTTTTGTATTTATTGTCTTATCAGTGGAGTTTAGAATATACTGAGCATGTCCACTGCAAAGGGGTAAGCACCCTCTCCCTCAAAAAAATGGGGTATTCTGAGTATGACACTAAACTGTGTCTAGTGATGAGATTCTTGTTCTAACGAGTGCAGTGTATCTCTTAATTGCCATTACTACCAGGTCCACTCTAACCCAGAGTGGTAGTACCTATAAAAAGCACCCCTTCATTGCCATTACTCCCAGGTCCAATTTGACCCAGAGTGGTAGTACCTGTAAGAAGCACCTCTTCATTGCCATTACTCACTGATCCACTCTCATCCAGAGTAGTAATACCTATGAGAGTCCCATGTGTGGGTTAAATAGATCTGTTTGAAAATTATTGATATTAGATATAAATACTTAATACCATATAACTTATTTGTATTAAGAATAGTTACTTGAAGCTATACTTGTTTACTAAGGATTATCATTAGTTACTTGAAATTATATAATTGTACAGTTTATGAGTAATCTTGCTGACTGTATCCTCTACAGGGTAGTAAACCCCTGCACTCACCAAAAAAGGAGGGTTTCCTGGGTATGACACTATACAATATTTGATGGTGAGGCTCTAGTTCTAGTCCTCCTTTCCTTGCCATTACTCTTATGCCCACTCTGACTGAGAATGGTTGTACTTGTTAGGGTCCAATCTAAGGTTCAAATAGATTTTTTTGTATTTGTTACAAATACTTGAAACCATATAACTTATTTATATTAAGAATAGTTACTTGAAGCTATATTTGTTTACTAAGGATTATTATTATCATTATTATTAGTTAGTTAAAACCATATAACTGTAAATTATTTTTTGGTTGGTGGTTGTTTGGGTTTTATGGCATATCAATCTTTATAGGTTATTTAATGCCTAATCCATTTTTATACAAATAATCAGTTCTATTTCAAACAGTTTAGTTTAGCATATGTGTGCAGTTTAAATGTAAGTACACAGTTTAATTGTCAAAAAGATTTCTATTTCGAGTTATTCATTTTAGTTAATCAGTTCTAATTAAAACAATTCAGTTTAGCATAAGTATGCAGTTTAAATATCAAAACAGTTCAATTTCAAATAATTCAGTTTAGCATAAGTATGCAGTTTAGTTCTATTTGACCCATAGATAGGACCCTATCAGGTGCTACCACTCTGGGGCAGAGTGGATCTGGGAGTGATGGCAATAAAGGGGTGCTTCACATTCCTCAAAGCTCCAGCATTACTGGAACCTCACCATCAGATTATTTGGTGTCATAATCAGGACACTCATTGAGGGGGAGGTCTTCCCCCTTTGCAGAGGTGCCGTTGGTGTATTTTACTGCTCCAGCCAACTGGGCAATGTAAAATATTTGTATTAAGAATTGTTTCTTTAAGCTATAATTGTTTACTAAGAATCATTATTATTAGTTATTTGAAGCCACATAATTGGAGAGGGAAGTTCCAGTGGCCTAATAGGTGAAGTGCTTGACCTCGAAGTAAGTGAGTATGAGCCTCAGTTGCACTATTGTGTTCCCTTTTAGAACAAATACTTTTGGGAAAGGTGTAGAACCCTCTTACTCCTGCCAGTTATGGGTTGAATGCTACCATTGCTGTCCTTCTACAAAGATGGCTTTGGCATTAAATAACCCACAAAGATTGATATGCCATTAAACAAAGAAACTGAAACCAAACCATGTAGTGACTTGCAAATAATTGGTACTTGATAGGAATACTTGAAACCATATAACTGTGTGCAAACAAATAATTATTATCATTAAATAGGAATAGTTTTTGAAACCTTATGTGTGTGTATAAATTATTAGTATTAGATAAGAATACTTGATAGCATAACTGTGAAAACAGATTATTGTTAATTAAAAAGTGTCATTTAAAAAATGTCTGCAATGTGATGTTAAACATAAGCCAGTTATAAGTATAATCAAATTTCAACCTTAAATAGCTCATAAGTGAACAAACCTATTCATTAGCATATCATATATATATATATATATATATATATATATATATATATATATAACATTGTTTGGAAAATAATGTCTGATTTTAGAATAAACTTAAATTCCTGAATTAATGAATTCTAAACAATGTTTTAATTTCTCAAAATATGATCCCCAAATATTGGTACATTTTTACTATTGATTAAAAAAGTTACTTAGGCCTTTGCGATAAAACTCTAAAGGTTCTTTTTGCCAAAAAATCTTAAATTACACTTCCTACTTCTTTGGAATGGAATTTTTTTTTAGCATAAAGTGTCCTGATGCGAGAGAATATGGTAGTGTCTCATATTCCAAGTGAGTGAGCTTCTGAAATATCATCCTGGTAACATGTGGCCAAACATTGTCATGACACTAAATTATGACTAAATTTGAAAGATAATCACACCACATTTTTTTTCATTAGGGGTATATATAACATTGAAATTTGCAAAATCAAAATCACAGAAGTAACTGAAAATCAACAAAGAGGACACGTTTTTTATACAACTACTATTAAAACAATATGTTGGAACAGAATTTAAACAATCTATACTAAAATCAAGCAAACCTAATATATATATATATATAGTCATCCACAGATAGACTGTTTCATTGTATCACAACTCTTCAGTGTGGCTAGACCCGCAAGATGCTTCAAGCTGTTATTGAAAGCTGGCTGACTTTATGTTAGTCGGACATTTACCCAAGAGCCATCATCATTCTCAGCATAAGTGAAGGAATTTTTTATTTATATCTTTCTTCATACATGTTATCGGTTACCTGGAATATATGTATAATGTCACAGTCTACTAGTATTTGTCTGTAGCCTAGTTGGCTGAGGTTGTAAAGTATGCCGATTGAATATCTGCAGAGAGGTAAGAAAGACTTCTTTTGACGAGATGTCTTGGATATGACACTAAACCGTCTGATAGTGAGGCTCCAATCCTAAATTTAGGGCAATGTGGACTACCCCTTGATTGGCATTACTCCCAGGTCCACTCTGACCCAGAGTGGTTGTACCTATGAGGGTCCTATCTATGAGTCAAATAGAATGATTTGATCATTTAATATTCTTGAAACCACTTAATTGTGTACAAATAAAACTATTAGTATAGGACATTAATACTTGAAATCATTTCAGTGTAGCAAAATGAGCTCTAGCTTGTTTAAAAAATATTACCTGCAAACTATTCTCTTAAAAATCAATACATC
>OY757930.1:65373949-65398949 GCA_963585895.1 Sepioteuthis lessoniana | reverse complement strand
ACTACGTCCTTATAAACAAGAAATGGAAAAATAGTGCAATGAATTGCGAGGCATACTCCTCTTTCGAGAGTGTGTCCACCGATCACCGAATAGTCAGGGCGAAAATACGGTTAAGCCTACGAAAAAACGCCAAACGAACAGCGACCAACAAACACTATGACTGGGCCCTTCTGAACAACAGAGATATAAGAGATAAATACGTATTAGAATTAAGAAACAGATATGAAACACTACAAGAAAGGACGGAAAAAAGTACAACAAATGACGAACATGAAAATTTCGTCAATGCGCACCTCAAGGCAGCAGCGAAATGCATTCCAACAAAACTTAAAACTAAATATAGAGTCCCATGGGAAACTTTAGCGGCAAACCAACAAGAAAGAATAAAACTGTGGAAACAGCACTTCGAAAATCTACTAGGAAATCCACCGAAAATAACACATGAACCAATCACCAGAATAATTAGTAAACAATTAGACATTAAACTAGGACCGTTCACACAAGAAGAACTTGACTCGGTTCTTAGAAAAATTAAAAATAGGAAAGCTGCAGGGCTGGACGAGATTCCCCCAGAAGTATGGAAGACCAGACAATTCGACAACATACTGCTCCGACACTGCAACGCAGTATACAATCAAAATCCGATAGATAGATGGATGAAGGGATGCATACTCCCCTTCCCTAAAAAGGGGGACCTCGGATTAGCCAAAAACTACTGAGGCATAACACTTACATCCATAGCAGCCAAAATCTACAATGCCCTACTACGAAACCGCATAGAACCCAAAATCGACAACATACTTAGGAAAAACCAAAATGGCTTCTGAAGAAATAGATCCACGACCTCACAAATATTAACCATCCATAGAATCCTTGAAGGTGTACGGGCAAAAAACCTACTAGCGACATTAATATTTGTCGACTTTACCAAGGCCTTCGATTCCATTCACAGAGGAAAGATGGAACAAATCCTACTAGCGTACGGCATACCTAAAGAAACCGTAGCAGCAATAATGATTCTCTATAGAAACACCAAAGTAAAAGTACGATCACCAGATGGAGACACAGAATACTTCGACATTGTAGCAGGAGTACTACAAGGGGACACGCTGGCTCCGTACCTCTTTATCATTTGTCTAGACTATGTACTTAGAACATCGATTGACAAAATCAGAGAGAATGGCTTCGAGCTGATGAAGAAAAGAAGCAGAAGGTACCCCGCAAAAACAATTACCGACGCCGACTACATAGCGATACTGGCAAATACACCCGACCAAGCCGAAACACTACTGCATAGTTTGGAACAAGCAGCCGCAGGCATAGGCCTCTATGTTAATGCACACAAAACGGAATATATGTGCTATAATCAAACGGGGGACATCTCCACTCTAGACGGAACCCCTCTTAAACTAGTAGACAAATTCACTTACCTAGGAAGCAGCGTCGAATCAACCGAAAAGGACATCGACATGAGGTTAACGAAAGCATGGACAGCTATCAATAGGCTATCGATTATATGGAAATCAGACCTAACCGATAAAATGAAACGCAGTTTCTTCCAGGCAGCGGTCACATTGATACTGCTATATGGGTGCACTACATGGACGCTAACAAAACGGTTGGAGAAGAAGCTAGACGGCAATTACACAAGAATGCTGCATGCAATCTTGAACAAATCCTGGCGGCAACACCCCACAAGACACCAACTGTACGGCCACCTGCCTCCTATCATGAAAACTATTCAAATTAGAAGAACCAGACATGCAGGACACTGCTGGAGAAGCAGGGACGAACTCATAAGAGATGTACTCTTATGGACCCCCACACATGGCCGTGCAAAAGCAGGACGACCAGCACGAACATACATTCAGCAGCTATGTGAGGATACGGGATGTTGTCCTGAAGACCTGCCTAGGGCGATGAACGATAGGGATGAGTCACGAGAGAGGGTCAGGGATATCCGTGCTACCAGCGCGACATGATGATGATGATATATTTGTGTACACATATGAGTCTGTATATAATATGCAAATGTAATGTGTGTGTGCATGCATTATATAAGATTCAGTATTCATGTATTTACCAATTCTTCCACATGAATATAATGCAACAAATACAAGGTTGATTAAATAAAAAAAATGGTTTATCTTTGTGATAATTTTTGTCTGAGATTTCTGGAACTTCCAAGAAGACCAATGTTGATATTGAAAAAAAAATCTTTTGAGTAAAAGAGAGAGAAAGAAAAAAAAAAATCAAGTTTGATGAGATTCATCTAATTACAGTGATTTTTTTTCTTCTTTGTAGATTTGATGAAAATTGGTTCTGTTCAATTCCAGTTTAGTTATTTTCTTAATTTTCCTGAAAGAACCATGGATCTGATGTTGTCTGTGTGTCAGATAAATCACTCATTGATTTGTTAGTTAAAAAAAAAAAGAAGTAAAAATCTGTTTAGGAAATTGGAATTTGAAATTCTGGCCTCTATAGGAACTGTGTAGCTAGTAGTTTGAGATGGTTTCTTCAATTATCAGTTGAATTAGTTCATGTTGCGTAATGTTGTCATGGTAGTGTTTCTTCATTCAACAAAAACTTAATTCTCTTTTTAAACAATTCCAAATAGAAGTTATTAAACTACAATGGAGGTGTCCGTGGTGTAATGGTTATCGTCGTAGGAAATAGACACGGCAACTCAAGTTCAAATCCTGAATGAGAATGATTGCATTTCACATAGCACTAATACCCTTGGGAAAGCTATGAATCCAATTATTCTCCCTCCAGCTATGGGTAAATAGTAGGGCAGACTAGGTTCTTCAGCCTTGGTGAGGCAACTAGTCTAGGAGAAGGAAAACTCTGAATTCAAACCTGTTAAACTCTGCTTAAAAAAATTGACCTTGTGTCATATCCTGCCTGAGCGGAGGGGTTAGTAAATAGGATTAAACTACAATGGCTGCCATAACATTATAGCTGGTCTCTCTCTCTAGCTAAGAACATGCTATATGATGATGAGTGTATGTAGTCTTCCTATTAGAGGATTGTTTAGATACCACTAACTTACCTAGTAATATAGTTGTATTGTCTAGTATTCCCACTGGATTCTAATTAGGAAATCCTGTGCTGAATTGTAATAACAAGCTATGGTACTCTGTATTTTCTACATTCTTTGAATTAGAAAATCATAGGGACATGAGCAATTTTTGCATCCACCCTTTGAAAGGCATGCATCCTGTGAGGCACTCCATGTTAATCAAAGCC
This sequence comes from Sepioteuthis lessoniana, assembly GCA_963585895.1. Classification (NCBI taxonomy): domain Eukaryota; kingdom Metazoa; phylum Mollusca; class Cephalopoda; order Myopsida; family Loliginidae; genus Sepioteuthis; species Sepioteuthis lessoniana. Next base: position 65,395,700 of record OY757930.1, on the reverse strand, counting down.
TGTGTCCCATCCCAACACTGTGTGAGGGTTGGTTAGAAAATTGCATTTATGTGCTTGTAAAATCTTTTATTGATCTGTTTCTCCACTGGTCATTCAGCTCTGGAGTAAACAGTTTGGAATTTTTAGACTAATATTTATAAAGTGACCCTCCTGTGTAAAATTTTTAGACTAACAATTATAAAGTGACCCTCCTGTGTGGAATTTTTAGATAAATATTCATTAAGTGACCCTCCTGTGTGGAATTTTTTGACTAATATTCATAAAGTGACCATCCCATGTGGAATTTTTAGACTAATATTTATAAAGTGAAATTCTTTTCAACACACAACCACCACTTTTTCCTCCCACTTTTTATTTGTTTGACATTAAATTCCTTTTTTGGCTAAGAGAAATGTCCATTGTTTTTTATATTCTCTCCTTTTTTTAATTTGGATTTTAAAAAAACCCACAAAGCAAAAAAAAAATGTGTTTTTTCCTAAATGATTGTGATATTTCATACCAAGTTTTTATATCCTAGGTTTATTGATAGATTTTGTTTGTTTCTCAAATAAAAAGAAAATGATGTTTCTCTGCAGTGATTTTTTTCTGTTGGATGACCATTTAGGGATCAAAGGTTGTAACTGTGAAATCTTGCTGTGATAGACTATATAGATAAAACCCCTTTTATATCTCTTTTAGAAATTCTTTCTTTTCACAATGGCTGAATTAAACATTTTTGTTTTGATCATGAAAGTTTTTTTTCTGTTGTAATATTAAAAGTTTTTTTCCTAAACAACAAAGCAGCTACATATGCTTGTAAAACCCGTGATTCTCATGAGTCATTTTATGGAAATAGCACAAGGTCAGTCAATGTAGAAGAGGAAATGTCTTCAAAGTAGAATAAACGAAATAGACCCCACCAATGTTAGTGGGGGCTTAGAATACACTAAATGTATCTCTTGCCAAGGAGTATCCTGTGTATGATGCTATTATGTATCTTATGGTGAGACTCCAGTTCTGGAGGTCTAGGAAATATTGAGTCACCTCTTCATTACTGTTACTCCCAGGTCCACTGTGATCTAGTATGGTCTTCTTGTTAAGGCCCCATCTATGGTTTAAATAGATTTGTTTGAAAATTATTTGTATTAAATAGGAATATTTGAAATCATTTAACTGTATGTAAATTATATGTATTAATAGATTCTTGAAGCTATAATTGTTTACTAAGGATTATTATTATTATTAGTTATTTGAATCCAAATTTTGATACTATAGAACTGAGTGCAAACAGATTATTACGATTAAATGGGAATAGTTATTTGAAATCATGAAATTGTGTATGAATTATTTGTATTCAATAGAAATACTGGAAAACTGTGTAAATTGTTTGTATTAAGAAGAGTTACATAAAATTATAATTGTTTATTAAGTAGTATAGTTATTTATTTATTTGTTTGTTATACTTCCTTGGGCATCTCCACTTTTTACTATGTTCTCACATCAAACTTGAAACCATATACGAAAAAAAGTTTAACTTTGGTATTAAATAAAAAGTCGACTAACTTTGCAAGAAAAAGAGTTCATTATATATATATTGTCATCCACAGACAGACTGTTTCGTTGTATCACAACTCTTCAGTGTGACTAGACAAGTAAGACGTTGAAGCTGGGATCGAAACCTGCCCACACATGTACACAGCAAGAGTGGATCTACTAAAAAACCAAACTATCTTCATTTTTCTCCTTTCCTTTCGTCGTTTTTTTTCTCACTTTGACTTTTTCTTCCTCCTTTTAAGTTCCTTTTCTATTTTTCTCTTCATCATTTGGCATTAAATAAACCAACAAAGTTTGATATATTGTAAAACCAACCAACCAACCAGCTCAATGGCTGAGCTATCTGTGACTTCTCTGGCCTTCTGTCAGACTTACCTGATGAAAAGGGTAGCTAGATGTCTGACAGTATAAAAATTAGACAAAAGTGAATCCTCTTTTAGGGTCAGTGGACATATTGCAGAGCCTGTGAAGTTTGGAGAGGATATTGTTTGCATTGAAGCTTGATCTGGCTATTCATTTTTTTTTTATTTTCTTACAATTGCTCTCGACCTCAACCTGCTGTTGGATCTGGGAGGAGAGTTTGAGAAAGTAAATCTGAACCTCACCCCAATCCACTCATAAACACAAAGTTCCTTCTGGTAAACCATTATCTTTCTTTCATCAACCAGAACCACTATTTACAAAACTTGGCATTTTTTTTTTTTTTTGGACAAAATTGTTTATTCATAGCATCATAATTCAATCATTTAAATATTTTCCTTGACTTGACTTTCAGCTAAACAATGTATTCTATCATAAAAGAACAAAACTAGTTTTGATTCAGTGGATTCTGAAAATAATGTTTCAATATCTTAAACTTGCTAGAACTGCTGACCTGACAATTGCATTAAGCATGTTATAAGGTCAAAGGTCAGCTTTGGGTTACTAATTAGTGGAGTTCTAATGCTACTATGAAACTTAAATTAAACCTGCAAACATTACCACAAATATAAACTAGGTGACAATTGTAACAATAGTAACTCTTTTCTAAGGTAACAATGTGTAACAGTAATACTTAGCAGTATTTAATATAAAGTAACACTTGAAGAAGGCTATGAATGTCAGGTGAAAACCCTTCATCTGACATTCATAGTTTAAACCCTTTAATGCCTGTTCAAATTAAAGTGTACCTTATAAGCTATCAAATATTGTACTTCTACCAATTTTTTTTCTGTTTGTTGAACTAATGAAATAAAATGAGAAGGAATCCTTTTAGTGTAATGACTGAATTACTGAACTGTAAGATAACTGGGAGTTCAAACTCCAGTCATGCTATCATATTCACTTTTGTATGAATCCCCTTATCTGTCAAGTTATAGGTTAAATAGTATCACTACTGTTCTATTCAAGGGTTGCTTTGGCATTAAATAACTCAAGAAAGTTGATATGGCATTAAACAAAGAAGAAAAATAAAATTAACTGCTGTGTCTTTCAACTTAAAAAATATGGCAAATTAAAAAGAAATTTTCTATCAGTTTTAAGTTGATAAACTTGACAGTATTCAAGCCAGTGCCCTAACCTCTGATTTCTTTAACTTTTTTCATTAGTATTTATGAAAAATACAAGACCCTGTATGATGATTGTGTAAACGAGTCTCGTTTTATCTCTTAGCTTTTTTACAAATAGAAAAAAAGTTAGTATGTGAATTATATCAAAGTTTAAAAAAAAATGTTTGAAATTGTCAATTTAAACTTTAAAATATTAACAAAAACATTTTGTTCTCTTGGGGTCGTCCTATGGTTAAGGTTTGGGTTGGGTTGGTAAATTATTTTTATGTGATTGTTTTTTTACATGTTGATAATTATCATTACAAGTGTTTGATCTGCCTCAAACTAAATTTGAGTTTTCATGGCTTAAAAGGGGTCTCCTTTTTTTTTTTTTTTTTTTTCTTTCTTTTTCAGCAGGAAAAGTTTTGGCAAACATTTGCTGTCCAAATTAAATTTCATTTTTATTGCAAAATAGAAAAACAAGTATCTAACCCCCCCATTTATTTAAAAATGTTTTAGGAATTTTGTGTTCAGTTGTTTAAAGGTGAAATTTTCATTGGATGAAAAAATAGCTGCTTTAAGGGTTGAGATTAATTGAAGGTATTTAAAAAAATTTTTTTATTTGATCTTCTATGATTGTGGAGCTATAAAATCAGTTTGTAATTAATTTGGTTAAATACTACAAAAAGTTTATTCACTTGAGAGGTCTGTGTAATTTACTAAGCTTAGCTTAGTTTTTCAGAAGGCCAGATGTTAGGATCACACAGCGAAATTGATTGATTGTAATGGCATGTCCACCTGTCAAAGGTTATTTTATGCCTAGAATTTAGGGAATCACATTGGTTGTATGTTCATATTCACATTTTAAGTGTAGTTATTTTTAAAGAACCAGCTCATTGGTCTAGTGGGTAGAGTGTTCGTCAATGGTTTAGGAGACCTGGCTTCAATCCCAGGTTGAGTCATACCAAAGACTTAAAAAAATGGTAATTGATACTTCCTTGCTTAACTCAGCATTATAAGGTACGTATCAAGGGTAAAGTGGAGCAATCCTGGGAAAGCACCCTCCCTACACCTCAGTGTAGTAGCTATAAAAAAGGTCATCCTCGACTACAGTTGCCAACTATTTTTAAAGAAGTGTCTTTTTTGTTCACATGGTCTTATCGGATACAAATTATTTTTAAACATCTATTTGTCTCATAGATGGGATCCTAACAGGTACTACCACTCTACATCAGAGTGGACCATGGAGTAATGGGAATAAAGGGGTGTTTCACACTCCCACAGAATTCCTCATCATCATATGTAGTTTTGTGTCATATCAAGGTAAGCAATTTTTGGGGCAGGGCATATTAGTCAGTGTATTCTAAGCCCTGCCCACAGAGTCTCACTGAGAATCTAACTTATTAATCATTGTTCCACATGAGATACACTTGTGTGGATATGTGAATCGTTCACTTGCATAGTTTGTGTTGGTGTCATGATTTATATTGAACTTTACAAAGACAGAAATGAAAAATTAATTAAACATTATTTTCTTCAGAATAGTCCTGTTGGCATTCAACTGATTCATTCCAGTTCCTGGCATATTGAATTATTCTTTTACAAAATGATGTCATGCATTCAAACTAGTAGTCATTTTTATACTACTATAGCAAGATACCCATATCCAACATACATGTAGTGGCATGAATTCCTAAGAATCATGTTCCTTAATAAAATGACATGACACTTCTTGACAATATATGTGAATTTACTTCTTGACTTTTGTCAGGGAGTATGCATAGCATTCAGCTGCTCTTGATTTGGTGAAAAAGAAAGTGGGTTAATAAGTGTGTTCTCTTTCCAAAATTTGGCCTGCAGTAAATACCTAATTTGTTCTTTTTTTAAAAAAAATTATGTTTCAGTTGAATTTATTATTAAAGTTCTTGAAAGATGACTAACATAAATAATTTGATAATGCAATTATTATTAATTAATAATTAATAAATTGTTATTATTATTGTACATATTTGTGTAATGAACAACTTTTTATGACCAATTTTCCACTTCAAAACCAAGAAGTTGCTACACAAGATGTTTTTGAAATATTGAAGCTTAACTTGTTTCTAGGTCTAATTTCTATAAATAATATATGCAAATATTATAAGAAATAAACAAGGTTCCATAAAAATGATCTGTGATTTTGATTATCCCCACCCCCAATGTAAATAATTCTTCTCATGCATATTTAATCAATTACATACATAATTATTATATTATCAATGCTATTGTATATCAATAATGATGTTTTTGTAAGTTTAGAATATCCAAGTAGACATGATAGGCTACTCCAAGGGCTAGACTATATTGTTTATTTACTGTATTGCATTGATTTTTATTTTATTACAGTAGTTTTGAAAGTATAAATAAGTGTTTGCATGTTTTCTCTTTATGTCATTGGATGTTGAAGAAATATTTTTGTTGGTTTGTATAGCCAAAAATTAGTTGTTGTTCATTACATGCAATAAATGATAAAAATACCTTTCTATGCATAGAAATTAGGGGTTGTTAATTACACTTGTATATACTGTAAATGGTATAAACTTTTTAGAATTTATTAAATTTTGTTTTTAATGTTATGTTCAGAGATTAATAATCGTAAACACAAACATTTGAAAAAAATTTAGTTGACATTTTGGAGGTTATGTGAGGCATTTAGTTTAATCTTTTAATTACTGTTAATTATCTTTAATTAAACCTGCCAGATCATTACAATATTGTTTGTTTATCTCAGGATATTTTTCAGGACATGTCATTGAGATCAGGTATCTTGCATAATAAGGGATATTTACCCAAAGTGATATAAATTAAAGAAGAAGAAGAAAAAAAAAAAGGGCTTCATAATGATGTATTTGTAGTTTGTTTTACACACCATTAAAAGTTTTCTTAATTTTTTTTTCTTGGCTATTTTTCAGGAAACAAGACAGTGTTGTGTTTTCTGAAGAGCTGCCCAAAAGCCTTCCAAACCTGATTCGTTTTATCCTCCATCATGCCACCCATTCGGTAAGGCTTCAGACCGACACAGCCCAACACTGCACGACGCGTTGTATTAATACCAATTTGCAAAATGCCTTCAATCGCATTTCCATCCTTGACAAACAGCTAAAGCGTCTTGAGCACCGACTCGCTCGTCTTGAGGGCTCTTTTTTCCGCTCTAACTTGCTCAATGCTTCCCGCAAGGCAGACTTTTTGACAACGCCTGTGAAGACCACATCCCTGTTGGCCCTGCGCACACACTGGGGTCAGCAGGTGTATAAAAAACAACGCCAGAAACAGATTTGCCATAAACTGGTACAGCTTTTGCAGCAGACAAGACAATCTTTGGACAAAGATGATTTGATTAGATTCATGAAAACCAATAACATTTTATTAGAATCAGCATCAAGTCATTAAAAAAAAAAAGCTTCTATTGAGGCATGTGTTCAAATTGACATTTTTTTTTTTATAAATGTTGTCTTAAACTTTTATTCTGCTTGTTCTTTGGATCAATATACCCATCTTTGTTCGTTTTGTCACTAACGTTAGAATGTGGTTATAAAACTTACAAAAATGAGAATATTTATCCAACTGACTTGTGGACTAACAAGGATAATTATAACAACAACAACAAAAACAACAACATCCTTATCTTTGGTGGTTTCTTTTTATGATAGTTGGATCAGTACCATCTCCTGTCATCCTTAAGAAAGGTGTTTTGCAAAGCTAGTAACAGGCCCAAGCCAGATAGGGAATGTAGACCTTACTATAAAAACTGTTCATTGAGTATTTTTGTAATCACTGCTAAAATCCATATGATTTATGTGTGGGAGTAGGGCCTCTCAGAATTTGAGGTCTTTGTTAATGGCCTATCTGTCACTTCTGCTTTTCTGGCCTGGGGTTTAAATAATGCTATAATGCTTTGCTCAAAGGTAATATAATGTAATTGAAATTGGTTAAACTATCAATTTAAAAAAAAATGATCAGGATGTTAGCCTTTTACAAACAACCAAAGTTTAGGTTGCCTCAGCTTTTGAAGTCTGACTGAATGTTGCAATGTTTATTTCAAGATGATTAAAATGCTACGGTTCAGGGTGGGGCTTGTGGGTGGGTTGATGAAATAGCTTTTTCTTTTTCTTTTTGTTGGAACCTAAATTTCTATGCAACACAGGGTAGATCAAATGTCATAGACAATAGATATTATTCAGAGCCAATGACTGTCACCATTGAATGGTATGCTGCGCACAGTAAACCTTCCTATACAAAATCCAAACGCTGAACTAACGTCATCATTTTTGGTTAATTTACCATTAATATAAACGATCGGTTTCACAGAATTTGCTACATTTAGTGAAGAAAATATACTTTTGGAGAATAAAATTGTAGCAGCCGGAATCTGTTTAAATTTGCTTAAGATTAGATGTACAGGTGGTTTACTGTAAATGATTGTATGTACAGATCAGTCGGTTCCAAAGTAAAGGATGTATCAACAATATTCTGACCCTATATTAATACAGGGTGGTTGATATTTAATGTTTAGGCACCTTTTCTTTTTCAGTCAATGGCATTTCTATAGATGAAAAGAAAAAAAAATGAAATACAGAATTTTGGGTTGTTTCTACAGATGCTGTTATAATTTGAGATCGTTTGAACGAGAATTGGTGGAGTTGTTAGATTATGAAATGATATCGATTTTAACCCCCCCACCGCAAAAAAAAATCTTGTGAGTGTTAACACAGGCCTTTGCTCTTGAATATCTATATTGATAGTACACTATTGTGAGTATTACATTGTTTCTCATAAGATTACCGAAGACTGAAAATTTCATTAGAATATCTACTATTCACTAAGCATACACATACTATATCCAAATTAAAACTGACATCATCTTTCTGGGTGTTGGAATTATATAAGCCCTGTTTGCAGGGCTTAGAATATGTCAACTGTATCTTCTACAAAAGGGGTATCCTTAGTATGACAGTAAATAGCATCCAGTGGTGAGACTTCAGTTTTGGTACTCTGGGGAGTATGGAGTACTTTTTCATTGCCATTACTCCTAGGTCTTCTATGACCTGGAGAGCTTGTACTTGTTAAGGTCGTATCAAATAGGCCTGTTTGAAAATTATTAGTATTGGATAGGAATACTTGAAACCATATAGCTGTATGCAAGGAAATGATTATTGGCAAATAAAAAAAGTGACATTATTAAGAAAATGATTTCAGTGGAACATTAAAAATATCAATATTGTCAAACTTTTACAAATGAATCAACTTTTGGCCTTCAATAACCTACAAGGTTTTGATATGCCGATTAAATCAATAATATTAGATAGAAATACTTGATACCATATAACTGCACGCAAACAAATTATCATTTAATAGGAACTGTAAATTGAAACTTTGTAAAAGTGTATAAATTATTTGGTTTTGGCTTTAAATTACCCATAAAGAGTTCATATGTCATTAAACAAATAAACCAAACCAATTCAGTGTGTGTGTGTGTATATATATATATATATATATAAAAACACATACACATGCACACAAATGTAGCAGCAACTATGAGACAAATGTTTTAATCATGTGACTTTTGGGTTGACCTGTGTCTGTTTACAACTTGTGCAGAGACAAGTCGTTTGATTTATTTTGCATTTGGGTCAAAGGCCATAAAATATTGCCCACAAATCTACATTGTTGGTCATGTTTCTATCAAAATTATTATTATAATGATAAATTAAGAGGGATAAAAGTAGACTAATTATTATCAGTACAAACTATCAACAAAACTATACTTGTCTTTTGGTGTGATTTATCTAAAAATGCAACTGCTAAGATTTAAAGAAAATAAAACTATTACAATAACTGTAATAATTATGATACCACAACCTTGTGAAATATTTTAAACAGGGAGAGAAAAAAGAAAAAAAAAGACCCTCCTTCCACGACATTTTAAAAAACTTTAATACACCTCAAATTTAATGAGACATGAACCACAGCCCTCTCCTCCCAACTCCTCTTTCCAGCCCCACCCTCACTCCCTCCCTTCCTTACTTGCCTTGAAAGATCTCTTGTATATGACTTATAAACTTGTTGACAACAAACTCTGAAGGACTAATTAACTCTATGCAATGTAAGTCTGGTTTAATAGTCAGATTTATTTACTCTGGTGTAAATTTTTATTTACAAGGGTCGTTCAATAAATTGGGGGAATTTTTCCCATTGTTTGGAATTGGTTTACAGCAAAAATTAGTTTACTCTCACAAAAACATTTGTTTTGAACTTATTCAAAATGACGGCAAATTAAACAGTGCTTTTGGGTCTTTTATTAGATATTTGGTGGCTGAAAAGTGCAAATTTACAGAAGAATGTGTGATGTCAATGGAGAAGCGAGTTTCAGCAAAAAAAAAAAAAAAAAAAAATGGTTACAAATCAGCATAGATTTGTCTCTATGAACCTGAATTGAAAAGACAGTCCATGGAGTGGAAACACTAACTGTCAAGTAAAGAAAAAGTTCTGGGCACAGCAGTCAGTAAAGAAGGTGATTCTGATATTATTCTGGGGCATGAAAGGACCCATCACTATTGATGTTCTTGAAAAAGGTACAACTGTAAACAGTGCTTCCTATTGCCAACTCCTCAGGCAAAATTCACCTTATTTATTGAATGGTCTTAGTGTATGTATGTACGTATGTATGTATATGTGTGTGTGTGGTATATATATATATATATATATATATATATATATATATATATATATATATATGTCATTCTTTTTACCAATCTACTTCTGATAATGGCCTTTCTCTTATTTATTTACTTTTTGTCGTGCAGTGGTGAATATTCTACAACGTTTAAATTGTTCTAAAAAGCTGTCTTTATCCACATTAAAGTTTCTGAGATAATTTCGATAAGGGGATTTAAATTTTAATTGCTCTTTTTTGTTAAGCAGTGATGATTGTAATCATTACTTGAATGAAGAGGATATAAAACTGTTTTTTTTTTTTAAATTAAGTCTTACATAAAGAGCAGGTTTAAATGACACTATCGAGTGCCACATTGGTTGGGTTCCTTATCACAAACTGACCTTGAAGAGAAACACCCGTTTTAAATCTTGGTCCTCCTTGTTAGCAGTCAGTCCTGTCTACAAATAAATATCAACTTTTTAATCTACTGATCCAAAGACTCTACCTCTGATTAGATATTCTCATCTCCACTCCACTTTCTTGCCAGTCTGAGGCAACTACTGTCCCTTCCAACCTATTTCTGGTTCATCTCTTTCTGTTCTATGAAAATGAGATGCAAAACTTGTGAAAGTGATGAAAAAAAAAGTATATATAACATATAAATTCCAATTTTTATGGTCAATGTTCTTATATTACCATATTGTAAAAAAGATCCTGAAAAAAGCTATTTTGATAATGTTCTTTGCATTCTCAAGTTTGGCTCAATTGTTAGAGCACCAAACTTGCAGCACTGAGGGCAACTCCCTCTAACTAAATCTAAAAATGCTCATTATTCCTAGTGGAATCTAAATCCCATTAACCTTATAATACAAGCATTAAATAACCAGACACCAAAAATAACTAAGAATTAAGTTTGAAATATTTATATATAAAGTGCTCAATATCAGTGATAGAGCATGCATATATATATATATATATATATATATATATAGTGTAGATATAGTGTCAATGATGATTGGTAACTTCCGATTTCTTGCCTCTGTGATCTATGTCTACACTATCCTAACTTATCTATGTAATGACAAAAGCCGCAAGATTGTAGAGATTTTTAAATGCTATTTTATTTCATAAATTATTCATCCTAATATTTTCATCAATGTTTTTTTCATTACAGCTGGTGGGCTCTGTGACCTTCCTCAAATGTTGCCACCTGGTAATCTTTAATGAGCTTTGAACATTATTTGTTTTGTTCAATTCATTTTTTCTAATTTTTTCTATCACAATATTCAAAATAATTGACAGAGTGAGTGACAGACGTTTGAATTGCACTTGTGATTTTAAATAAAAGATTTATTTATTTATTTTTTTATTTATGGAAAAATGAGAATTTTTTTCATCTCGTAATGACAGAAAACGCTTTCAATTCTATTTTTTGTGGCGAGTTCTTGTCAACAAAACCAGTCGCTGTCAAAGTGCATAATAAAAAAAAAAACCCCAAAAAATGATACTCCAAGATTCTTGAAAACTTATGCTTACCTTTGACCTTTTTAATCTGTTTTGGTTATTTCATGTTCTACACCCCCACCAAATACTTCATCAACATGGAATGTTATCAAAACCAAAAAAAAAAAAAAAAAAAAATGAAAAGAATGACATTTTTTTGCAATGTGGTAACAATCAAATATTGACCCTATTTGTTTTTTTTTTTTTCTTAAATTATTTTTTATTTTGTTGATTTTTTTTTTTTAAACCAACAATAAACGCAACTTTTTTATGTTGAAAAAAAAAATTGCTGGTGAGACATAACGAAAGTTGTTTGTTTTTAATTTTAAAAAAATTGAATTATTATCATCATTTTAAAATTGAATTCTTTTTTAAATTCAACAACCTCCAGAATTTTATTTGAAAAAAAAATTTGGTTAATTGTGAAGTCATATTTTCAGACTAACAGCTTTTGAGATCTACAGGATCACGGCAAAACATTGTCTTATGACATTATGATCTTTCTTCTGTAGATTGATGTTGGGGTGGGAGATTCTTCCCCATGTTCCATACTTGACAAATTTAGCAGCTACAAGTTTGCATTTGTTTTTATTACTAGAACATCTCATGAATGGCAAAATATTTGGAAACAAAGAAATTGAAAACAGGCTTTCAAACTTTTTCTTTCGGGGTTGGGTGGGAGGCAAGGAACCCAGATGGCTTTAAATGGGAAGTCAGCTATTTGTCTTTTTTTTAAAATGTTTTGGGCTACAGTCATTTTTTATGTGGCTAGAATGCTGGGACGAGTCTTGGAGAGCTGAAGAGAGACTGGCTATCACTCCGGCTCCTGTGAAAGACCATCAGCTAATGCTGGAGCTGTAAAACAGGCCAACTGCATCTGTGCTAAGGGGGTAAGACACCCCTACCTCCAACTAATCTGTAAACTACATCTAATAGTGAGGCTCCACGTCTAGAGCTTTTGGGAATGGAGTACACCTTCATTGTCATTACTCCCAGGTCCACTCTACTCTGGATTGGTAGTATCTGTTCATCCAATCTATGGGTCAAATAGAAATATGTAATCATTTTCTAAACTTGGAACCATTTAACTATGTGCAAATAAAATTACTAGTGTTAGGTAGGAATACTTGAAACAGTTTAACTGTATGCAAACAAACTTTGGCTCATTGAAATTAATGTTACCTACAAACTATTCGTTTACTAATCATATATTAATATATATGTATAAACAGGATTTGGTATTAAAAAGCCTATAAGGATTGATATGCCATAAAACATAACCAACATTTTTTATGAAAGGATATAAAAATAAATATAAGTTAAATTTAAGTTTTGCATTTAAATGAATTTAACTTGTATTTTTTAAATATCTTTTCTGATAAAATATGATTTCCCTAACATTCTAAATTTTATACACACACACACACACACACACACACACACACACAAGAGTCGTTCAAAAAGTTCTAAGCTTCACCCAGAAAGAGCCATTGCTAAACATTTATGTTGTGGCAACACACTACTATGGCTAATAGAATTGGGGGAAAAAAAAAAACCAACTAAAAAAACTAATTCAGATTTCTGTAAGTGAGGCAAGTACGAAGGTAAAAGGTATGTGACAAATTTAAAATCTACGTGAGGCTTAGAATTCTATGAATGATCTTTCATATAAAGACAAAAAGAAAAAAAAATCATTTTCTTGGTATCATCATGAATCAATAAATTGGATACTCCTACCCCTTGGATTTCCTCCTTGGATCATATAAGAATATATATATATATATATATATATATATAAAGGAAGCTGATATCCACTTAAGATACAGTACATATACAAAGAGGTGCAGAAAAGTTCTTGGCTGAACTAGAAAAAAGAATAACTATTGAATTTTTTTAAAAATTTTATTTTAATTTTTTTCCTTTTTTTTTTTTTTTAAGAGGTTTTAAAAAATAATTGAGAAATGAAGTGCCATATGGAATAACATTTCATGTCTCCTTTCTTGGTTGAACCGAGAACTATTCAGCGTCCAACTTTTTATATATATATATAAAAGGCAAGTTTTATTAAAGACGATGGAACACTTTGTTTTAATTGTAATATTTCTTTACCACCTGAATAAGAAAGAAAAAAAACACAAGAAAAATAAACAAGACGACTTGAAAAATTACAATTAAAAATTATAAACAGTGTTCCATCGTCTTGCCTTAATAACAACTTGCTGCCGAAATATACACTCATATATATATATATATATATATATATATATATATATATAGTATTCTTCGTCCAGTTAAACCGGAGTTGGGAGTAATTCCATCAGGACAAGAAGTTATTCATGAATGAATATTTAAAATTTTCCTGGTAAAGAGCTCAATGTACCAATAATACAGAGCAATAAATTCTTTAAGAAAAACAACGAAACCGGTCACATAGGATTATAAATTTATTTCTATCCTGTTACACATTTTTGAAATTTCGTGTTTTTGGAAATTTCAAAAATGCGTGACAGGATTGAAATAAATTTATAATCCTATGTGACCGGTTTCGTTGTTTTTTCTTAAAGTATATATATATATATATATATATATAGCTCGCGGGATTAACTGTTTTCAAAGTATGCAAATAATATACTTTTCATAGACGTGCTAATCAGTGTGTAGATAATCTTGTCTTTTTCTTTTTCCAGTGGGAAAATGATCGAATATGCGTAAAAGTGTAAGAATTATGCATAAATGCTGCTGACCCCAAAAGATCACGACCATGTTGTAAATAAATTGTTAGCTATTCATATGCTTTCAAAATTGCTCTGATATCATGTATGGACTGTTCCTAACTTCTGAAGGTTTCCTCTGGGATCTTGTGCAAACATTTAAACAACACGTTCTGTAATTGGTGAATGTTACGTGCGAAAGGTTCTAAACGTTTTAATCCAAAATATCGGATAGAGGTACAATGTAATTGGAGTCTAAGTGGTTAGACTCTAAGACAGACATTCAGAGAAGAAACTCGAAACGAAGCAGTTCACATGTTTCTAATCGACGATCATGAAGATCTTATTTTTCTTTTCTAGTAACTTCTGAAATTCCTAAGAAAAGCTTAGCAGTAAAACGAAGGGCAAGAGGGACTTCGAGTTGAGGACAGATGAAACAATTTTACGAACACCTACGCCACTGTGAACATGTTAAGAACTGGTACTTAATTAACATGCCACCGTTTTATGGTGGGGGCCGCGCACGAATCGAGACTCATGTACAGGAGGTGCAAAAAATACCTGACCCCGTCGGCATTCCCTCAATGAGGCGCCTCAGACACCAAGCAATAAACCTAGTCCTGCAAACAGGTAACCCCTGGAGGGACGGTTCCCTGATGCAAAGTTTAGACGGACAAATATAACCTCTCTGCACGAATGCCAGGTGGGTGGCCCGAAAACCTGAGTCGAATTTTGTAACTGTCTACAACCCAACATCAATTTAGTATGTTTCATTCTATGTTGCTACAGATATTTTTTTATTGTCGACAAATTGTAATTAAGCAATTGTAGAACGCTTCCTATTAAACATCAAATTATGTTGAGAGCACGGGTTTCCCTAACTATCTCTCGTCTCTATCATTCATCGTTCCTGGCAGATCTTCTAAACTGCATCAACGACAAGACCGTGACACTAAAAGTTTTGCCCCTAGGTGCATATTTTGGTGCATTATGCATATAGGTGTGAGCATGTCTTGCCCAGTCGGCTGGGGTTGTAGAATACACCGACCGCATCTCTGCTGTCCTAAATATGACACAAAGCAATCTGATGGTGAAGCTTCAGTAATGCTGGAGCTTTGGGGAATGCAGAGTACCTCTTTATTGCCATCGCTCTCAGGTCCTACCTATGGGTCAAATAGAACTAAACTATACTTATGTTAAACTGAATTGTTTGAAATATAACTATTTTTAACATTGTGTACTTATATTAAACTGAATTGTCTTAAATAGAACTGTTTGTATAAAATGGATTTGGTATTAAATAACCTACAATGGTTGATATGCCATTAAACCAAACCAAACCAAACCAAATCCCATATATTTAATATATATGTATAAAAAGGATTTGGCATTATATAACCAACAATGGTTGATATGCCATTAAACCAAACCAAATCCCATATATTTAATATATATGTATAAAGAGGATTTGGCATTAAATAATCTACAATGGTTGATATGCCATTAAACCAAACCCAACCAAACCAAATCCCATATATTTAATATATATGTATAAAGAGGATTGGCATTAAATAACCTACAATGGTTGATATGCCATAAAACCAAACTAAACGCCAAATGTGAGCATGTCTATATGAATATTTATTCAAGCCTGCATTCCACTATCCTGGATCACTACTGATTTCGTCAATAACTGCTTGCTTCCTTGATTATATGAGGCCCCGACTTCTCGGAAAAGAAATCCGCTTTTACCATGGGGACTCCCAACCTTAAACTAATGTACCTAAAAAGTAATATCTTTGTTCTCTGACCGTACTAGCACCGAACACTTCGATTTATTGTAGACATGGAAAAAAACGAAAAACAAATAAAGAAAAAAATTTTTTCATGCTCATTGAAAATTCCTTTCTATTTTGTTATCTATCAAGACCTGTCTACATACCTAACTTATTTAGTTATCTTTGCTATATATATATATATATATATATATATATATATATACTTTAAGAAAAACAACGAAACCGGTCACATAGGATCCTATGTGACCGGTTTCGTTGTTTTTCTTAAAGAATTTATTGCTCTGTATTATTGTTACATTGAGCTCTTTACCAGGAAAATTTAAATATTCATTCATGAATAATTTCTTGTCCTGATGGAATTACTCCCAACTCCGGTTTAACTGGACCAAAGAATACTATATATATATATATATATATATATATATATATATACGAACCCCTCCGCTGGGGCAGGATATGACACAAGATCAATTTTTAAGTGGAGTTTAACAGGTTTGAATTCAGAGTTTTCCTTCTCCTAGATTAATTGCCTCACCAAAGCTGAAGGACTCAGTCTGCCCTACTATTTACCCATAGCTGAAGGGAGAATAATTGGATTCATACCTTTCCCAAGGGTATTAGTGCTATGTACAATGCAATCAGTATCGTCCAGGATTTGAACACGGGTCTCCGTGTCCATTTCCTTCGACGATAACCATTACACATATTGTTGGTACATGCAAATTTAAAAAGGCAAATACCGAGAGACATATGCAAAAATAGGAGATTTACAATATGAAGAAATTTCATTGAAATCGCATGGGCCCTTTCGTACGAGATTAGTCATATGACAGCCTTCAGAAGTCGTTTAAAACAATGTAAATAAGATTAAGTAAGGGGAGTGGGGTTGAAAATGAAAAATGATAGTCAGACAAAGTGGGGAAGAGAAAAAAAAAATTAAAACCACCCTAAGGCAAGCACGAGATATCTCCTAATAAATTCAAAGAGGGTTTTTAGTTTGCATAGCGAAGTCCTGTTAAATAAAATATAAATGGTCTCCAGGACAATTAGATGTTGTTTAGTCCTAACTCTATGCAAGACCACAAAACACTCATCACTGAAATTAACTGCACAAATATCTAAGGCATTCAAATGCTTACAGATGGCAGAATCAAGCAATTTTGAATGCCCGGATGTTGTGTTGTTACGGATATCTCTTGGAATATGCTGTTCAACCCTAACCTCAAGGCGTTAGGAAGTGCGCCTTATATATGTGGCAACATAGCGACATTGAAATGTATAAATCACATTGCTTTGTTGGAAGATAGGGAGCACATCCTTGTGAATAGAGCAAAATACAGTTCAAGTTGTAAAGATGGTTCGAACCATTATAACAGTGTATAACAGAGGAAGAAGTGTTATATAATTAAGGAATTGTTGCATATTAACCCGGCCGAGCTGTTAAAATAGGAAATGCACTTGTGTAAATAACAGGTGCATCCGGTCGAAGGTATTAAGGGGATAACCTTGACTGTCGACAGGTTGAATTGAGTGGGCGTAAAACAATAATATAACTCGGTGCACAGGAAGTTCGAGTTGGAAAGAAGATGCTGGAATGAGGACCATGTCCCAGAGAGCTTAGGCCCCTGTCTTGAGCAGCCCAGGAGAACGGGAAAGAAACGCTGTTATGGCCATAAGAGTGGGGGCCAATATGTTGCAGTTCTATTTAGTCTCCAACTCACCTCTCACACAGTAAAACCTTTAGTAACCCTTTCGAACCCTTTCAAATAAAGTGAGAGGTATATTTTTCTAAAGAACTGTGTCGCTCGTCTTCATTGCGTCGTTATGTTTCTGCTTGCATATGTGATTGTATAGTTGGTTGTGACTATACAACAGAATGTTTTTTTTAATATTAATCATTTTTCGTTAATTACATTTTATCATTCAGTTTGGTTGGGCTTTGAACTACTCGGGTCTCTTAGTCCAGGTCAGATGGTGCCGTCTTACGCCCACACGCAAAGGATATGACAATCACTATTTGTCATAATAAACCCCCAGACAGGAAATGGGGCCCCGGAGTGTGGATGACGTCATGCCCAGAAGTGAATTTGAGGATTTTGAAAAGACAATAGTTGGGTTTTCTACCGATGAGGCGTACGGTTGAGTTTTTCGGATCTCGACCGGCGGAGGTGAATTGAGATCTTAAACATCACAAGATGCGCCGCGCGTAGGGGTAGGGTCAGCATAGTATGGTTAGCATAGGGTTTTAAGAATTGTGTCTCTTTCCTCGTGTCGCCATGGACCGAAGCCAGAAATTAATAAACCCGTTCGTATCCGAAACGAGAGTCCGCCTGTATTGTATTACTGTTATTATTGATATCATTATGGCTGTTGTATACAATAGAAGCCTTATCGGTAATCAACTGGCTAGGAGATCCAACCCAAGGAAGTCTAACATAAACTGGGCGTTCAGAAGGGCCAAATGGCCTGATGTTATTCCTAAACTTATGAACAATTTTGTTAATGATGTCAACAATGACTTCCTTAAGATACCCATTACTTAAAAAATTTTTTTTAATCAGTTCAGATTTGCTTTTAATCTTGTTATCCGAACCAATCTTAAAAGTCCTGAATGTGAGACACTTGATCTGGTTAATCGTTCTGGACTTAGGTGCAAAAGCATCCCACCTCAAATACAGACCGGTGAACGAAGGCTTTCTCTCTCTCTCTCTCTCTCTCTCTCTCTCTCTATATATATATATATATATATATATATATATATATATACAAGTTACGAAAGCAAACAAACGGCGTTCAACCAATACATGCTAGATTGATAATTTGTTATCCTTCTCTTCATCCATAGTGAAAGTTAAAGAAGAATGTCAATCATTCTAACAATGGAAGAATGACAAAGCTTCGTTACGTGAACTAAAACAAGCGAAGGCGTCATCCACGTAAAGTAAATAAATATGTCATGGGGAACCTGTCGAAGAGTTGCTTCTCATAAAACCCAACAAAAATAATTGCAAGAATTGGGCCCAAAGGAGAACTCATCGAAATATCGTCTACCTTACGGTACATAAGTAAGTAAAGTTGGCGACCATAGTCGAGGGTAACCCGAAGGCTCCCTTTTCGATAGCTACTACAACAAGGTGTAGGGGAGGGCGCTACTCCTCCCCTGGATTGCTCTACTTTACCCTTGATCCGTACCTTATAATGCTGAGTTTTAAGCAAGGAGGCATCAAGTACCATTTTTTGAGTCTTTGGTATGACTCGACCTGGGATTGAACCCAGGTCTCCCGGGCCATTGGCGAACACTCTAACCACTAGGCCAATGTCCGGTATATAGTGTCATTAAAACTGAAGGAAACTGACTTGGTAGCCAATTCCATTTATTCCACGAAAACACTTCCAGGGAAAAAAAGGAACTTTTGTGAACGGATTACGATATAAAAAGTCTGCACAAATAGAAATTACATCATCTAGAGGAATATGAGTAAACAGTAAAGCAATATCAAAGGACACCATGAATTGAGAGTCAACACAAGGAGAGAATTGACGAATAATGAAAGAAAAAATAAATGAATCGTCCGCACAAAATCCTGAGTGAAATACTAAAACAGGATTAAGTAATTGAATTAATCATTTCCTCAATGAATGTTGTACGGAATAGAAAATAGGTCCCAAAGGAATATGAGATTTATGAATTTTGGATAATCCAAACATTCTGGGTTTTTGCGAACCAATCGGACGAATTCACTCATAGACTTCTCTAAAGATAATTTTTTCTTGAGGAATTCAAGACACCGCTTCTTGATTTCCAACTTATGGGTGTCATCAAAAGATAAATCACCAACTTTTAGAAATTTAGTATTATCGTCCAAAATAGTAGCCGTTTTAGTAATATATATATATATATATATATATATATATATATATATATAGCATAGAGCTAAGACTAAAGAACACCTAATTGTCCGAGAGGCCATTTATATTTTGTTTAATAGGCCTTATCTATGCATAGAAAACTCTAAACACTCTCTAATTTTATTGGGAGATACCTCAAGCTTGACTTAGGGTGGTTTTAATTTTTTTCTCCCCCTCCCCAGGTCTGGATATCATTTTTCATTTTCACCCCCCTTTTGCTTAATCTTATTTACATTGTTTTAAACGTCTTCCGAAGGCTGTCGCATGACAAATCTCGGATGAAAGGGCCCTTCCGATTTCAATGAAATTTCTTCATATGTGAATCTCCTATTTTTGCAGATGTCTCTTGGTATTTGTCTTTTAATATATATATATATATATATATATATATATATATATATATATATCATCATCAAGTCACGTCATCAGTACGGATTTCCCTGATCCTCTCCTACCACCCTTCTCTATCGTCTATCGCTTCTGGTAGGTCTTCAAGGCTACATCCTGTATCAGCACAGGGCACCTCTGGTGGTGTAACGGTTAGCAAGCTAGACTAGCAAACCTACACGAGTGAGTTCGAGTCTCATTGGGCGCCCCATTCATTCGGCCTTGTACCACATCGAAGCAAAGAGCTTTGTAAATTACTACATCCTGTATCAGCACAGAGCTATTGTATGTAGGTTCTAGTTAGTTCTTTGCTCGTCCATGTGAAGGAGTCCACAGGATTATGTTGCTTATGAGTTCATCCCCACTTCTCCAGTAGTGTCCCGCATGTGTGGTTCGTCTAACCTGGACAGTTTTCGTGATGGGGGATAAATGGCGGTACAGCGACTGCTTTGTGGGATGCTGCCTCCAGGACTTGTTCAATATTGCTCGCAGCATTCTTGTGTAGTTGCCGTCAGGCCTTTCCTCCATACGTTTAGTTAGCGTCCATATAGCGCATCCATACAGCAGTATATATATATATATATATATACATAAAAATGTAAATGTTTGTTACTAACCGATAATCTCCAGTTTTATACCACTAATTGGTTTAAAATTTTGTGAGAGTATTTTAATCGAATACGGGCGTTTTTATATACTTAATATCCAAAAATATTACAATAATTGAAAAAAAAAAATTGTAATAAGTCGTTTTTTTTCCGAGAAAAGCCGAACGCAAATAATGAAAGTAAACATTACTTTCGTTTTTCAAGAATTTTACACGAGAACGTTTTTCTGCTTTTATCATTTTTCTTTCTTTTTTGGTTAACTTAAACAGAGACACTAAACTTTAAGCAATATTTCGTTGGTTCTGTAGTAAGTAAATTTCTTTTTATTCTAACGAATTGTTAACTAAATATTTTCTTTTCTTTTTTCAACATTCCTTTTTTTTTGTTTAACTTCAACGAAAAACATTCCTTAAAAAGTTTTCTTTCGTTTTATTATTATCGATAAGAAACTAAATTTTAAACCATATTTCGTCGGTTCAGTAGTAACGAATTGTTTACTCAATATTTTCTTTTCTTTTTTTAACATTTCTTTTTTTTTGTTTAACTTCAACGAAAGATATTCCTTAAAAAGTTTTCTTTCGTTTTATTATTATCGATAAGACACTAAACTTTAAACCATATTTCGTTGGTTCAGTAGTAACGAATTGTTTACTAAATATTTTATTTTCTTTTTTTAACATTTCTTTTTTTTTTTGTTTAACTTCAACGAAAGATATTCCTTAAAAAGTTTTCTTTCGTTTTATTATTATCGATAAGACACTAAACTTTAAACCATATTTCGTTGGTTCAGTAGTAACGAATTGTTTACTAAATATTTTCTTTTCTTTTTTTAACATTTCTTTTTTTTTTGTTTAACTTCAACGAAAGATATTCCTTAAAAAGTTTTCTTTCGTTTTATTATTATTGATAAGACACTAAACTTTAAACCATATTTCGTCGGTTCAGTAGTAACGAATTGTTTACTCAATATTTTCTTTTCTTTTTTTAACATTTCTTTTTTTTTTGTTTAACTTCAACGAAAGATATTCCTTAAAAAGTTTTCTTTCGTTTTATTATTATCGATAAGACACTAAACTTT
>OY757930.1:65301449-65368949 GCA_963585895.1 Sepioteuthis lessoniana | reverse complement strand
CTACATCGAGGTGTAAAGGAGGGCGCTACCCCTTTCCCTGAATTGCTCCACTTAACCCTCGATACGTACCTTATATTGCCGAGTGTTAAGCAAGGAGGTATCAAGTACGATTTTTTAAGTCTTTCGTATGATGCGACCATTGGCGAACACTCTACCCACTAGGCCAATGAGACTCCAACAATTTAAAGAAAACATAGCCTCATCGAAAGAACTTAATTGAAACAGATATGGCAATAGAATTAATTCTAGAAGACAATCCACAGTGGAGTGCAGCGAAAGACGTTGATTGTTCTAAGCTGTGGCTAACATTTGGTGCAAATATAAGGAATGAGATAGTTACAAAAAGAAAAACATATTGGTTGATCACGAAAGTGTTAGGATAGAAAACGAAAAGCAATATTCAATATAAAATATAAAATGTACAACGAAACAAACAGAATATACCGACTGGGTCTCTGCAGAGGGTAAGAAATTCTCTCAACGAATGTCCTAGATATGATACTAAATAATATAATGGTAAGGCTCCAGTAATGCTAGATTGGGTAATGTGGAGTACCCCTTCATTGCCATTACTCATAGGTCCGCTATGGCCCGAAGTGGGAGCGTTTGATAGGGTCTTATCTATGGGTCAAATAGAAGAGTTTAACATTTAAACTGTACTTATGCAAAACTGAATTGTTTAAAATAGAACTGTTTTTGACATTTAAACTGTGTAATTATACTAAACTGAATTGTTTGAAATAGATCTGTTTATGTATAAAAATGGATTTGGCATTAAATAACCTACAATGGTTGATATGTCATAAAACCCAACCCAACCAAATCATATATATTTAATGTATATGTATAAAGAGGATTTGGCATTAAATGACCTACAATGGTTGATATGCCATAAAACCCAACTAAATCAAATCCTATATATTTAATATATATGTATAAAGAGGATTTGGCATTAAATAACCTACAATGGTTGATATGCCATAAAACCCAACCCAACCCTACCAATGTTTATGACAAAACTGTGAGAAATCAGCTGATTGAAATGGGATTTACATAAAGAAAAACCAAATAAATATCGACACTAACTTACGAACTAAAACATAAGAAAATGGACTAAAGAGAATGTGGATAATTTAATGGAAATGCTGTTTAAAAATGAATCAAAATATGCGTTGGCCCTGGCGATAATGCTGGAACTTTTGTCTGGTGCAGTTCAAATAAAACGTAAAGATGACTTTAAAATTTTTCAAAGATAGATTTTTTTAGTGAGATTACGTGGACTAGAAGAGATACCAACAATTACCTTAATCAATACGCATGCGTACATTGAAATACTGATGCCTTTTCTCATTCCATCGATAGAAAATTGATTGGGTGATGACGAACTCATTTTTCAAAAAGAAAGGCTTTAATCCCCTTTGCTCTGTGATAATGAAATTAAAAAATTATTGTGCTATAAAAAAGGTTCATGAAAAGGCTCCATCCACCAAAGATATTTTAACTGCTATTTGGGTAAGTTGAAATTACTTTGATAAAGAATATGGCTTTAAATTAGTGAAAGCCATGCCTGAAAGAAATAAGGCGGTAACAAAAGCTTGAGGAAGGGCAACTATGTATTCTATTCTTTTTAATTCAAATAATTTTTTATAACGCTCACGTGCATTAAAAGAGAAGAAATATATGATAGACAACTTAAAAAAAAGCATTAGTTTTTAATTCAACCGAAATAACTCATTAATAGAAAATTAGACAAACAAAGGATTGTTACTATCCGTAACACTTCCAGCCAAGCTATTACTGAAAGTCTTTTTCTCGCTGAAGTCCGTCTGACTATGTGTATCTCCAACCGAACAACACGGTACCTCTATTTTTATTATCTGGAGGCTCACCACTTCCGTCTACTGCCGTTTGAACACCGATCGCCAGTGTCTCACCCGTCTGACTGATTGTATCCCCAACCGAACAGCACGGTACCTCTATTTATATTATCTATTTATATTATCTGCTGGCCCGAGGCCCGCCACTTCCAGCCACTGGCGATCGAACACCGATCGCTTGTGTCTCATTTATTCCTATTTGACAAATACAATCTTGGTCTATTTTATAAAGCCAGAATGAAATAGAAATGTTTTGCGTCCAATCTGTTATTAGTCAATTTACTGCTATATTAAAACAAAAAACAAAATAAAAAACAAACAAACAAACCTCCGTGAACATCCTCTTATGCTAATTCCATGATTTTTGCCAAGAGTTCCACTGTTTTATAAAACATTCGAATTTAAAACCTAATTTGTCTTATTTACAAATCAAACTGTAAAGGGAGACGGCCCATAAGGCCGTCTCCCTTTACAGTTTGATTTGTAAATAAGACAAATAAAAAATTAATAACTTCACGTATCTCTACTAAGTTCGATCATGTTCTAGTAATAAATTCGAAGTGAACATATTTCTACAAAAATATATTCAACTAAGATTAGCGTGTTCTCGTTGCAGCACTGTTGGAGGGATAAATGTATCCCCCACCAAGGGGTGTCCTGAGTATGACATGGGACTCCAGTTCTGGAGCTCTGGACAGAGTGGAGTACCCCTTAATTACAATTACTTCCAAGTCCATTTTGACTCTGCCAATGAGTCAAATCGATCAGTTTGAAAATTATTAATATTGGATCGGAATACATGAAACTATATAACTGTGTGTGTTATTTCTCTGAATGTATGAGATAAGGTTTGATTATAATTTGTAGTATTACGATTCTTTGGACTATTTCAATCCTGGTTAAGGGTGAGAGTAATATAGAATAATAATTAACACAGCTTAACACTTATACCCAGCTATAAATAGCGGAACAAGAGCAGAGTACCTCTGTGGATCGAATAAAGGGTTGGGTTGGAAGTTCCGTGGCAAATCCCGATTACGACAAGAAGGCTCCCGAGTTCGAAAAGAGATACCTGAAGAAGGCCGGAGGGAACATCGGCCGAAACGTTGCACAGACATAAATAAAGATGGGGATAATAGTTCGAAGAATCGTAATACTACAAACTGTGTGTGTATTTACCCAACCCGTCCGCTACGAGTAGGACGTGACAAAAGACCAATTTTTTGCAGAGTACAACTGGTTTGGATTTAAAGTTTTCCTTTTCCTAGATCAATTGTCATCCAAGTTTAAACCACCGTGTCCCTGCAATTATTTATTCACAGCTGGAAGAAGGCCATTAGCTGGATTCATACCTTTCTCTTGGTGAAATACAAACAGCCACGTCCCGGACTTGAACTCAGATAGCCGTGTCCGTTTTCTACAAACAAATTATCAATAAATAGAAAATCCTATAATTATGCATAAATTATCTGTTTTAAATCGGAATACTTGATATCATACAACAGTAGGAAAATTGTTTGTATTAGATAGGAATACTTGATGTTATATACGAGGTGCATACGATAAGTTTCCAGACTTTTTTTCGTATGGGCACTTTTATTGATAGTAAACACGTGAAACTCTAGTCCCTTTCGAAGTAATCTCTTCCGACTGCAATGCACTTGTTCAACCGTTCCAACAACTTCTGGAAGGCCCCATGGAAGTCCTCTTGTGTGAGCGTGTCAATGACCTTCGTCACAGCCTCTTTCATCTCTTCAATTGTCTCATAACGACAGCCTCTGAGCTTAGGGAATAACCAAAAGTCACAGGGAGCAAGGTCTGGTCTATACGGAGGGTGAGGAACTGTATTGATGCCCATCTTGATCAAATAGTCTGTGACAAAGATGGAGTTATGGACTGGTGCATTGTCTTGGTGGAAATGCCACAGACCCGATTTGAAGAGTAGTGGCCTCTTCCGACGGAATCTCTTCTGGAACTCCCTTAAAACCTCAACATAGTAACCCTAACCCTAATCCTAACCCTAACCCTTTGGCCAATCAACTCTCGTGTATTGACTTCCTTACTCCTCCCACACTTCTCATCATCCCTCACAGACTCCCTGCCTTTCTTGAATCACTTACGCCACTCAAAAACTGATGCTCAATTCATGCAAGATAGTCGAAAAGCAGTCTGAAGCATTCCATAGGTTTCTGTGGCATTTTTTTCCAAGTTTAAAACAGAATTTTATTGCATATCGTTCTTCTAAAGTGTCAGATTGGATTCTTGAAATTCACCAGCTGTAACAATCAGGCTTTAGTAGGGTGTATTCGAATTCCTGCTGTAGCTGTTCATTTGAACCTGAAATTATAAAAAATGGTCAGTCATCTTATAGATGTCTAGCAATAACATACTGAATTTTCAAGAGTCTACGACAATTTTAAATGTCCATACGAAAAAAGTCTGGAAACTTATCGCATGCACCTCGTAATTATAGGAAAATTGTTTGTATTAGATAGGAATACTTGATATCACAACTTCGTGCAAACAAAGGATTATTGACAAAAAAAAAAGGCAAAATAAAAAACAAAAAAAAAACAAAAAACAAAAACAAAACAACCCTCCTCCCCTAAAAACAATAATGTCCAAAAAACAAAAAAAAGAACACAAAAATAAAAACAAAAATAAAAAAAACATGAAATTATAAAGAAAAATATACAATGGAATATTTACCCAGTCATTTGGCGCTGTAGAATACACAGACTGCATCTTTGAAGAGGGGTAAGATCCCCCCCCCCACAACTGTCCTGGATATGACACTTAAAAATCTGATGATGAGGTTCTAGTAATGCTGGTGCTTTGGGGAATACGGAGTACCCCTTCATTGCCATCGCTCCCAGGTGGTCGCTGGCCCGGAGTGGTAGCACATGGTAGGGTCCTATCTATGGGACAAATAGAACTAATCTGTGTACTAATGCCATATTGAATTGCTTGAAATAGAACGGTTTTGACATTGAAAATACGTACTTACGCTAAACTGAATTTTTTGAAATGGAACTGTTTTTCTATGCTAAACTGAATTACTTGAAATAGAACTGTTTTGATATTTAACTATGTAAACAAAAACTACATTTATACTAAACTGAATTACTTGCATTAGAACTGTTTAACTAAACTGAATAGCTTGAAATAAAAATATTTTGGCAATTAAACTGTGTACTTATGCTAAACTGAATTGTTTGAAATTGAACTGTTTTGACATTTAACTGCGTTTAAATAAAAACTAAACTTATATTAAACTAAATTGTTTGAGTTCGAACTGTTTGACTAAACTGAATAGCTTGAAATAGAAATGTTTTTGGCAATTAAACTGTGTACTTATGCTAAACCGAATTGTTTTAAATAGGACTGTTTATTGGTACAAAAATAGATTTGGCATTAAATAACCTGCAAAGGTTGGTATGCCATAACAAACAAACAAACAAGCAAACTGAACATTGAAAATTTACTCAGGATTAAAATCAAACATTAATTATTATATCAAATTTTGATATTTGATAACCCATAGGGAGTTGATATGCCGTTAAATGAACAAAAATACCTCCGAAACAAACCAAAATAAAACCAATCCAAAACTTATTCTTGTACGAACTCAATGCGGTGAAACAGAGTAAAGAAGATTGTATAGCGCCAATCTTTGAGTAAAAGATTGCGGCTACTTCATTTATTTTCTAAATTAGGAGAGTCTGCTTTTCTAAAAAAATCAACTTCGACGCCTCTCGAACTGTTAATGATTTGTGAGTTTGATTCTCACTGGGTGCACCATGCTCTGGCTCAGTGCTGTAACTGACCTAGACGTCTTGTGGGCTATTAATGGTTAGTGAGTTTGATTCGCACTTGGTGCGGCTTGCTCTGGCCCACTACTATAATTAACTAGGAGTCCTCACCGGCTTTTAATAGTTTGTGAGTTTAACTCTCATAGAGTGCACCATGCTCTGGCTTTGTGCCGTAACTAACTTGGACACCTCACGAGATGTAAAGGTTAGCGAGCTCGGCTAGCAGACCATTACTAATGAATTCGATTCTCACTGGGTGCACCATGATCTGGACTTGTGCTGTAACTAACCTGGACGTCTCGTGGGCTGTTAATGGTTTGTGAGTTCGATTCTCACTGGGTGCACCATTCTCTGGCCCTCTGCTGTAACAGACCTGGACGCCTCGTGGACAGTTAATTAATTGCTAGTGAACTCGTTCCTCACCGAGTATCCTGTACTTAGTTAATAACAGGGATTACTCATAAAATGGGATACAATAATGACTCACCCTGAGTGAATTTGTGCATAAAATCGTTGCGGATATCTCGCTTTATATTCGGTGTGGAACGTAAAATCAATATTCAGGTGACTTGTAAACTATACTCCTCCTGCTGTCGTCTCGAAGAAAATCGATGTCGCTAACCTGTGAACAAAGACACTTGCCGTTTCTTGGTAGATGATTGCCGTGGAGTTTCGTTTTTGTATTAAAAAAATAAGGAAAAATGCCTCTTGTAAGATTTTTATTGATAAGGATGTTCATGGGCCTTAATTTGCGAAACCATTTAAAAGTAAAAATAATTAGAAGTCGCTCTTTCTCTTTCTTTCTGTCTCTTTCTTTCTCTTTTTATTCGCCTCTTGTACTTTTTCCAATGCTTCTTCTTCTTCTTCTTCTTCTTCTTCTTCTTCTTCTTCTTCTTCTTCTTCTTCTTCTTCTTCTTCTTCTTCTTCTTCTTCTCCTTTTCTTTCAGCCTTTTTCTCTTCTTTCACACGCCATTCTTTCGGTGCAAAGAGGAAGACAATAAGTTGTGATGTAAATAGAAAAAGAAAATCTAAAACAAAAAAAAATCCTAGTTTCGTCAAAACTCTCAACATTTTATGAACTCTATGAACTTTCATAAGTGTTGCATCAAATTCTTTTGAAAGAAATAAAAAGGGGTGGGTGGGTGCTAGCAACAGGACGACAATTATGCATAAATGAACGGGTGAAGATCTTTTTGATAATTTTTGATTGGGAGGAAGAGAGATAGTTTAGAAATGAAAAGTAGAAAATAATGAATGTAAGATCAAAGATAGATAGAGAGTATGGAATAATGAAGGGAAAATTAAAGAGAGTACAAGAGAGTAAGGAAGAAGTGAAATAAGGACTGTGTGTGTGTATGAGAGAGAGGGGGGTGAAGGAGAGAAATAGGGAGGTAGAAGAATGATAAGAATGTCAAGGAGCATGTGGAGGAAGAATTAGAAGAGACCGTGTATATATATATATATCTATGCTCCCCTACCCCTGTAGGAGTGAGCTCTCTAACGAGGGAAGAAAATGGTTACCACTAGCGTAAAGCAAGGCTCTTCATATGAATCGAGCTCTCGGTAGCCGTTAAGCGGATATATGAAAACAAAAATCAATGTGATACATAAGCGTTTAAATTTCCTTCGCTCGCGCTAGTTTCCTCGTAGCTGAGTAATAGAATCTTGGCTTGGCGTTTGAGTCAACCGGGTTTCGATCCTAGCTTCGGGAATCTAGTCTGTCTAGCCTCACTGAAGAGTTCTGATAGGACGAAACAGAACTGTCTGTGGATGACTATATATATATATATATATATATATAGAGAGAGAGAGAGAGAAAGGGGTAGGAAGAATAAGAGATCAGAAAGAAAATTGGGAGATCGAAAAATGACAGCAATATCAAAGTGCGGTTGGAGGAAGAATAAGAAGACCAGATATTGATACATACGAGGATTATTAAATAGGTTTCCAGACTTTTTTCGTATGGGTACTTTTATTGATAGTACACACGTGAAACTCTAGTCCCCTTCGAAGTAATCTCCTCCGGCTGCAATGCACTTGTTGTACAGTTCCAACAACTTCTGGAAGGACCCATGAAAGTCTTCTTGTGTGAGCGTGTCAATGACCTTCGTCACAGCCTCTTTCATCTCCTCAATTGTCTCATAACGACAGCCTCTAAGCTTAGGGAATTAGCAAAAGTCACGGTGGGGCAAGGTCTTGACTATAGGGAGGCTGAGGAACTGTCTTGATGCCCATCTTGCTCAAATAGTCTATGACAAAGATGGAGTTATGGACTGGTGCATTGTCTTGGTGGAAATTCCACTGACCCGATTTGAAGAGTGCTGGCCTCTTCACAAGGAATCTCTTGCTGAACTCCCTTTAAACCTCAACATAGTAACCCTACCCTAACCTTTTGGCCAATCAACTGTAGTATATTGACTTCCTTACTCCTCCCACACCTCTCATCATCCCTCACAGACTCCCTGCCTTCCTTGAATCTCTTATACCATTCAAAAACTGATGCTCGATTCATGCAAGATGCTCCAAAAGCAGTCTGACGCATTCCATAGGTTTCTGTAGCAGAATTTTATTGCATATCGTTCTTCTAAAGTGTCCTGACGTCCAGATTGCATTTTTGAAATTCACCATCTGTGACAATCAGGCTTTAGTAGGGTGTTTTCGAATTCCTGCTGTTGCTGTTGATTTGAACCTGAAATCATAAAAATTGGCCAGTCATCTCATAAGATGTATAGCAATAACATACTGAATTTTCAAGAGTCTACAACAATTGTAAATGTCCATACAAAAAAAAGTCTGAAAACTTATTGAATGCACCATGTAATTTATTCTAATATTGAATTGATGGTATCAATTTAAACTTCCAAATGCAGACCCTAAGGGTCCACTAATTAAGAACTAGGAGCAGTAGGAGGAAGATTAAGAGGATAAGAGAGAGAGAGAGAGAGAGAGAGAGAGAGAGAGAGAAAGAGAGAGAGAGGCAGATATAAATCTTTGAATTCAATAGATTTTGTTTTGATTTTGTTTAATCGCATGTTAACCTTCGTTGTTGAAAGAAGGAGCGGGAGATCTTCAACGAGCAGGACAAAGGTCAACATCGAGTTGGTAAAGCAGATAGTGTTTGGCGATCGTCACTTAACCGTTTCAATGATCACCAGTCATCTGGACATGCAAAAGGACATTGTTTAGAAGATTATCACCGAAGATTTGGGCATGTCTGAAAGTGACAAGATAGCGAGTGCTAATCATTCCCATAGAAACATTACCGTACGAGAACAACATTCCTATTCACCTGATCTTGCACAATGTGACGTTTTTTTTCCCGAAGCTCAAGGTGATCATCGAAAGGATCTGTTTTAAAGGTCCCAGGGGTCATCAAATAGTCTGTAAAAACAGATACAAAGGACATCCCAGAAGAATCCTTTCAGCAGTGACAAAGAAGGATAGTAGATTGCATTAAACCCAATTGAAAGGGAATGGACATGGTGACATGAATTCAAATCCTGGACGAGGCTGATTGCATTTAACATAGCACTCATAAATTTGGGAAAGGTATGAATCTAGTTATTCACCCTCCAGCTACGGGTAAATAGTAGGGCAGACTGTTTTTTTAGCCTTAGTTAGACAACCTGTCAAGAAGAAGGAAAGGGGGGTGTCCTTGTGGTGTAATGGTTAAAGCGATGGACTGCGGAATCGTAGTACGCGAGTTCGTACTCCAGTCGCGCTATTACGTTCACTTTCGGACAAATACCCTTAGGAAAGATATGGACCCCCTTATCCTCCCAGCTATGGGTTAAATAGTACCACTACCGTTCTTTTAGGAGAGTGGCTTTGGCATTAAATTACCTAAAAAGAGTTGATATGCCATTAAACAAAGAAACCAAACCGAAGAAGGAAAACTCTGAATTAAAACCTGTTAAACTCCGCTTAAAAATTGACATTGTGTCACATTCTGCCCGTGCGGTGGGGTTGATAAATACAAGCTTTGAAAAGGGAAACCATGTAGTTGTTTGTAATTGAAATAAATTATTAGTGATACAAGTCCCGTTACTTTTAAGACACACCTAATATATATATATTGTGTACTGAGGCATGTTCAGTTGAAGACCGTGGAGTGTTTTCTATTTAAGATCTTTAAGTAAAGACATTCAAGTTTTCTTGTTATTTTTCTTATGTCTGGGTCAAGGTAGTGAAGATCTCAAAGAGAAAACATTCCACGGTCTTCAACCAAACATGCCTATATATATATATATATATAGACAGATATATATATAATTTTTTTTCTGTTGGTCCAATGAAGGATAAATATTTTTAAATGAACAAGTCCGCAACTGAATTTCAATGTAGAGGAAAAAAAAGCAAAGAAAAAACAGCGACCGGATGTAAATGCAGATATAAACACACACACACACACACACACACACACACACACACACACACACACACACACACACACACAAAAAGCATATATTTGTTAATACGAAAAAAAAAAAGAATAGATAAATAAATTAGAATTAAAAAGTATTACACCCTTGTCAAAACAAACTCATTATTAATCTCTTGAAAAAGACCTCGAAGTCCGAAACACTTGTTAAGCATTCTAATATGATATAAAAACCTAATGTATCACATTGAAATTTATTTCCAATTGGCATGATGGTTAGAGTGTTCGCCAATGACCCAGAAGATTTGGGTTCAATCCCAGGTTGATTCATACTCAAAAAATAATACTTGATGCCTTCTTGTTTAACACTCAGCATTATAAGGTACGAATCAAGGGTAAAGTGGAGCAATCCAGGGAAAGGAGTAGCGCTCTCCCCATACACTTTAGTGTAGTAGCTATCGAAAAGGGAGCTTTCTGGTCGCTCTTGATTACGGTCGCCAACTTTACTTTTACTTAAATATTTAAACTATTCTGACATATTTGATGATAAACATTTCTCAGGCGTAATGGAATCTTCATGTGCTTTTCGACAAGTTTTATTATATCCGATTCCAAATTAGACAATGACGGATAGAGGCCATCTTTCGTCATATCAATTCTGTTTCTGGATGTTGTCAAAGAATCTACTAAGCAAAATCCACACTTAGCCAAATATGCTGAAGTAATGTTTCTCTTTGCTTCCTTTATGAAGACCATTTTAACAGGTGCCCCACCTACTTGTTCTCGTAGTAGTTCTAAACTATGGGAATTTTTATAAGCCCCGAAAAGCCCGGTTTATTCCTACATTTTGTAAAAGAATAAACCGTACTTCAACAGCAGTAGGGATATGGGTGGCAGCTTTTGAAGAAAAGAAAAGAACGACTTTTAGTGTAACAAAATTTATATACAACAACAATAAACAGGGTTTTACACCAAATGGAACAAACAACGAATATGTAAGAGTTCAAAAAAGAGTTCAAGGTTCAGATAGGTGGTAGGGTTTTGTAAGGTTTGTAAGGTTTAGTTGTAAGGTTGTTATAAGGTAAAGTTATAAGGTAAAGGTGTAAGATAAAGTTATAAGTAAAGGTTTAAGGTAAAGTTTTAAGGTAAGGTTAGGTTTGCAGATAGAATGCCTGCTGGAACTTAGCTGTGTGTCCTGTTCCTTTTAACTCAGCACGTGCGTTCGTCGCTCTTGGCTCCTGGCTGGTGGAAGATACCAAATACGTTTGCCGTCAAGGGCTGCTACGAATGGACCTGTTGCTAACAGCGGTGGGAGTGGAAAAAAGAGGGAGAATATCCAGTTGGAGCTCTTTTTATAGTGGACACCACGTGACCCCAAGGGGCTGCTGATATTCGGTGAAACAGGATCACCAGTTCCTTAACAAAATTTCGACAAAACAGTTGGTCTCGTTTTCTGAACGTTTTCATATCAATAAGAATAAAGTAGAATAAGTAACTCATTGTATTTGGTGAAAATATTGTTCTTCATGCCAATAGTTTTCATTTACTAAAAGTATGTAATTACACAACCCCTCCAATACGAGCAGGATGCGACACAAAGTTAATTTTTACTCGGAATTTAACAGGTTTGAATTCAGAATTTTTCTTCTTCTAGACCCGTTGGTATACTGTTGTAACCTGACTAAATGTTACTGAATAAGAAATAACCAAGATGGAGGCTGGAAATGAAATGGAAATCTTTATAACATCAACAAAATACAATACTTGCTAGTGGCGTGGAGAAGGTACCAACTGCTAGTGGAGACGACTTAGTCAGCAAAAAATACCCCCTCACGTATTTTTGAGGAATGGGACATACCCATTAATGTTCATCAGTAAGGTATATAACACATACCAAAGCTAAAGAACCCAGTCTGCCTTACTATTTATCCATAACTGGAAGGAAAATAATTGGACTCATACTTTTACCAAGGGTATTAACGCTATGTGAAATACTAATAGAATCTTCCAGGGTTTGAACTCAGTTCGGAGGGTCCATTCCTACAACGAATACCATTACACTACAGGAGCCTCTATTTACTAAAAGAATCCCGGTTTGGGGAACACAAGAGGACTAAACTCAAATGATTGTATTGCTTAGCTTATTAAACATTACACTAAATGAGTAAAGGGTTCAATGCCAGGTTGAGTCATACCAAAGACTCAAAAAATGGTACTTGATAACTCCTTGCTTAACACTCAGCCTTATAAGGTACGCATCGAGGGTAAAGTTGAGCAATCCAGAGAAAGGAGTAACGTCCTCTCCTACACCTCGGTGTAATAGCCATTGAAAAGGGGGTCTTTGGATCGCCCTCGACTATGGTCGTCAACTTTACTTATATATATATATATATGAGTAAAATGGTGGAGTCGATTAGGCTGGTTGGTTGTTTGGGTTTTATGGCATATCAACCTCTGTAGGTTATTTAAAGCCAAATCCATTTTTATAAAAATTAACAGTTCTATTTCAAATAAATCAGTTTAGCATAAGTACACAGTTTGTAAAAAAAATTCTATTTCAAGCTATTCAGTTTATTTAAACAGTTCTAATTCCACCAATTCTGTATAGATTTTGTTTACACACAGTTAAATGTCAAAACAGTTCTATATTAAACAATTCAGTTAAGCGTAAGTACAGTTTCAATGTCAAAAACAGCTCTATTAAAAACAATTCAGTTTAACATAAGTATACCGTTTAGTTCTATTTAACCCATAGATGGGATCCTATCTGGTGCAATCACTCTGGGCCAGAGTGGACCTGGGAGCGATGGCAATGAAGGGGTACTCTGCATTCCCCAAAGCTCCAGCAATACTGGAACTTCACCATCAGATTGTTTAGTGTCATACCTAGGACATTCGTTGGTGGGCCGGGGTCTTACCCCTCTGCAGAGGAGTAGTCGGTGTATTCTACACCCTCAGCCGGCTGGGCGAGAGTAGATTAGGCTTTTGGCTTTGATGGGGTGATCATTCTTGGAGGAGGAAGAACTCTAAATTCAAAGCTTGAAGAATATTGTTCAAGAGAATCTGTGACAAATTGGGGCACCATTCTTCTATTAACTTATCCAAGAAATGTGGTTGGTTCTACACAAACCTTCACCACTATGAACAAATCACCTATGTATATAGTCCAACGACCGAAGTGTAGGACCCTCCTCAAGATCGACGGGAGAGTCCATTTTTAAATGAGATAAATGCTTTGATATAGTTGACTTCTATATATTTTTTGATCGGCGCCAGCTGTCAATGTTCTAGCTCTAGTTTGAATCAAGATTTCAAATGTCGATTATTAAAGATTGATGCTATACTATCTTTTTTTAAAAATCTTTGTTCCTGTATCCAATTAAGTTCAGACGGGAAAATGAGTAGAATCTCACGGATAAACGTATAATGTGAAATTCAATATAAACAAAGGCGCCAATGAAGGTAGGTATGTATATCACACTTCGAGCAGATAAATCCAAATATAAATGAATATTTTTTCTGTCAGCGGGGTCGGACACAGGGGGTGGGCAGTGGCATTGTGTGTTTTGACATTTAAAAAAACCCTTCTGGCAGCGTAAATGTTTGCTAACGTAGCGACATCAGTTACAGTTTGTTTTTACAAAAAAAAAAGAAAAATAAAAGAAAGGAAAAAAGAAAAATAAACAAACAACCAATCAAACAAACAGTATACCAAATAAAAAAAATAACAGCAAAAAAACAAAAAACAAAACAAACACAGACACATCCCACGTCATACCCAGACGCACAACCTATACCCCCCCCTCTCTCTCTCTCTCTCTCTCTCACACACACACAAACAAAATACGTACACAACATAAATACATACACACATATACATAGACACAAACTCTTGCTCTGACACACAAAACACACGCATACATACACAACACACGCAGCATACACACACAATTTATAAACATACAGCAAACACACACAAAACATACAAACACATACACAGAAAAATCACCCCCCCTCCACCTTCACATCATTTCAACTTTTTCTATTTCTGTATACAAACGGGAAATTATATTATTTTCTCATTCTATGTATTTATTTGTATTGTCTTCCCAATTTTTTTTTCTCTTTGTAAAGAAGAAAAAAATACATTGTTGATATAAGATATTTTATCCGATTTCAGTTCAGGTTAGACAGGAAGTCAAAAAATGGAGGAAGGGAAAGGGCTGGATATGCACCCACGACATTCCCAATTTTGGGGTTCGTCAGGTGCTGTGCAATAAACCCAGCTCTTACCTCTTTGGGACGTGGGGGCAGGTGCCTTCCTGAGAGAAGACCCCCCCCAGGATTCAAGTTGATCTTATTTACTGTCCCACTCAACACGATTTGGCCAGTTAAACCTAGCCGACAGGCACTGTCTAATTTTGACTTATGATGAATATCATAAGGAAATATCCGACAGTTCGCATGCACATTGCCTGGTCGACTGCTACTCTTCAGAGGGGTAAGACTTCCCCCCCAACAAGTGTCCTGGATATGACACTGAACAATTTGATGGTGAATAATACTGGAGCTTTGAGGAATGCAGAGTACCCCTTTATTGTCATCGCTCCCAGGTCCACTCTGGCCCGGAGTGGTAGCACCTGATAGGGTCATATCTATGGGTCAAATAGAACTGAAATGCGTACTTATGCTAAACTGAATTGCTTGAAATAGAACTGTTTTGATATTTAACTGTGTGTAAACAAAAAACCATAATGATACTAAACTGAATTGTTTGAAATAGAACTGTTTGACTAAACTGAATAGTTTGAAATAGAAATATTTTTGACGATTAAACTGTATACTTATGCTAAACTGAATCGATGGAAATAGAACTGGGAAGTTCAGAATAATACTTCATTGCTATTACTCCTAAGTTTACTGACTGTTAATGTCCCATCTGTAGGTAAAATAAATCTGTTTGAAAATTATCTGATAGGGATAATTTATATGTAGCGTAGGCAAAGGCATAAGTTGCTAGCAGGGACAGGTAAACCACGTGGTCGTTCAGGCATATATCAGAGGCCGGGAAAGTTGACATAGAAAAACAACACAAACACTTTAGCATTTTTTTAGGGTTTTCAATTTCGAGCACCAGGGTTTATAGCTGGCTCACTATTGTGAGCTGTTCGATAAGAGAGAGAAAGACTGGTCAATCTTAAAAAGCGCGCGGCTTCTCTTTGGACAAAACTTCCCTCTCCGCCTGTCGCTCGAATTTTGTCGTTCAAACATGAATCGCCAATTGTTTCAGTCTGTCGTGCCCGGGAGAGGAACATAGCTGTTTCTGGTGTTTCCACACCTGCGCAGACGATTTGGCACATCCGTTTTTTTTTTATCTTGTCATCTTTAATTACTGTTGTCCTTCACCCGTGACTGGCTGACCTTCAACGTGTGCTTTGGCCTGACTCACTTAGAGGTCAACTGAAGGCACGTAGACTCTGTTTGCTTTTTCTTATTTTTTTAAATCCTCTTTCTCCTTCTCCCAGAAATTTGCCTCCCGTTTTTTTTTTCATGTTCAATTTTCTATGAGCCGTTCAGTTACGCTACACATAATATTATGGACGAAGTAAAGTTGTTGGATGCTATTCGTTTCGTTTGATTGGTAGTAGTCGGTTTTGGGTTTAGGCATCTGATTCCATTGGTTTTTCTCTCTACTCCATTTAATTCGTTGGCTTATCTTTGTCTGTGAAGGCTGCAAAGGAAGAAAATGAAGGAGACGAAGATTGGAGATACCTTTTAAATTTCAACTTTATTTTTGGGCTTTCATGCGGCTACTCTGTAGTGGCTAAATTACTTTTTGGACCATTAGAGAACTGTCGTTTCTCCCAAATAAGGCGTTGAAATGCACTAGTCACTTTCGCTTGTTGACACGTCCAAATTCGGTGTGGTCGTGTCTAGTGGGTGTTTTTTTCTTTATAATGTCTGTTTCGGCTGTATTCGTTCACTAACAATAGACATGGCTAAGTATCAGGCTATAAAATCTAATCAGTACATGTCTTCGCTGCTAGCAGCCATGTGAAAGAAAATCTGTCCAGTGCTACGGTGGAGACTGAAGAGAGTTTGAAGGTCTACTGGTGGGAGAGTGCGCCAGCGTGCTGCTAAACGGACACGTGGTTTTCTCCACCAGCAGCAGGAGAAAAATATGTCTTTCCAATCCAAGTGGTGACTGTTGAATGAGAAAGAGTTTCTTTCTTCTGCCAGTCAGTCTGGTTTCGGGCATGTGCAGATTTCACTTCCAGTCAGAGGCTTCTGGGAACTGCTACACTTTGAATTTGTTTTAGTTTATTTTTCATTTATAACTACTATATTATTATTCTGATTATTATTATGACATAGAAATAGTTATTTAAAACCATATGATTGTTGGCTGGTGTTTGATGGCGTACCAACCCTCGTGGATTATTTAATACCAAATCTTATAGATATAAAAACAGGAATTAGCTACAAACTATTCATTTACAAATTATATATATATATATATATATATATATATATATATATATATATATATATAAGATTTGTAAGCGAATAGTTTGTAAATAATTTTATTTCTAAACGAGTTGTTAGACCTTATTTGCATACAGTCAAATGGTCTCAGGTATTCCTATCAAACACTAATAATTCGATTTAATATTAATCGTTTGTTTGCACACAGTTTAAATGGTTTTAAGTAATCCTTCGTAATAATTCGATTTAATATTAATCATTTGTTTGCACACAGTTAAATAGTTTCAAGTATTCCTATTTAACACAAATAATTCTATCAAATATTAATCATTTGTTTGCATAATAATAAATAGTTTTAAGTATTCCTATCTAACACAAATAATTCTATCAAATATTAATAATTTGTTTGCACAGTATTAAATGGTTTCAAGTATTGCTATTTAACATTAGTAATTCTACTTATCAAGTATTCTTATGAAACATATGGGACCCGATCTGGTACTACCAATCCAGATCAGAGTGGGCCTGGGAGTAATGGCAATGAATGGGTACTCTAAATTTCCCAAAGCTCCAGGACTGGAGCTTCACCATTAGATGCAGTTTAGTATCATTTCCAGGGCACTCGTTGAGGGTTCGCACTCTGCAGAAGTGCAGTCGGAATATTCTACTGCCCCAACCGAGAGGGCAGCCATGTAATTGTATATAAATTATTTGTATTTGATAGGAATACTTGATATTATATAACTATGCAAATAAACAGTTTTAGACAAAAAAAAGTGTAGTTAAAAAATGCAATAGAACTGGGGTATAGCTGTTTAGGCCTTGTCATCAACGAAATAGTCTGTAGTCAGCGTAGACCACCCACTTCTTGATCTTCGCTCACGAAGCCGAGCCAAGTCGATAGAGATCTTTATACGAGAGATCTCTGCAAAAAATGACATCTGTTAACATTGTCATTGATTAAGAAAATGCACTCAAAGAATCTGAAGGAGCTCGGACTGAAAGTCAGAATTTCAATTTTCGTAAGCATCTTTCTAACTTTAGAGCACGGGTAGGTGCTACCCTTTCTGGCCTGAAGGAACTATACAAGTACCACAAGGCAATGATCTATCAGTCACACGTTTTACCATCAAAATATACAATCTCATTACACACGAGGATCATTAAATAAGTTTCCCGACTTTTTTCGTATGGGCACTTTTATTGATAGTACACACATGAAGTAATCTCCTCCGGCTGCAATGCACTTGTTATACCGTTCCAAAAACTTCGGGAAGGCCCCATGAAAGTCTTATTGTGTGAGCGTGTCAACGACCTTCGTCACAGTTTCTTTCATCTCCTCAATTGTCTCATAACGACAGCCTCTGAGCTGAGGGAATAACCAAAAGTCACAGGGTGCAAGGTCTGGACAATATGGAGGCTGAGGAACTGTTTTGATGCCCATCTTGGTCAAATAGTCTGTTACAAGGATGGAGTTGTGGACTGGTGCATTGTCCTGGTGGAAATGCCACTGACCCGATTTGAAGAGTGCTGGCCTCTTCCGACGGAATCTTTTACTGAACTCCCTTAAAACCTCAACATAGTAACCCTAAACCTAACCCTTTGACCAATCAACTGTGGTGTATTGACTTCCTTACTCTTCCCACACCTCTCATCATCTCTCACAGACTCCCTGCTTTCCTTGAGTCTCTTATGCCACTCAAAAACTGATACTCGATTCATGCAAGATGGTCAAAAAGCAGTCTGAAGCATTCCATACGTTTCTGTGACATATTTTCCAAGTTTAAAACGCAATTTTATTGCATATCGTTCTTCTAAAGTGTCCTGACGTCCAGATTGCATTTTTGAAATTCACCAGCTGTGACAATCAGGCTTTAGTAGGGTGTATTCCAATTGCTGCTGTAGCTGTTGATTTGAACCTGAAATCATAAAAATCGGTCAGTCATCTCATAAGATGTATAGCAATAACATAGTGAATTTTCAACAGTCTACGACAATTTTAAATGCCTGTACAAAGAAAGTCTGGAAACTTATTGAATGCACCACGTATATATATTGGGTTGAGTCGTCATCAAATAATATCTGTTATACCAACGCATTTCAAAGTTCCAATGTTTTAAACGCAACCGGAAATTACCTGCTTAAACAGCACTTTCATTGATAATTCTTATTTCAGTAGTGAAAGAGAACGCATCATAATTTAATCTATGTCCTCACGCCCTTAAAATATACGAACTGAAAGTGCTGATTCAACATGTAATGTTATTGGACAGAAATAGAAAATTTGTAGTGTTTATGGCCATGGTGTCATTACTGACTGCCAAGCCTAAAACTGGTTTTCAAAGTTTTGTTCTAGCGATAAAGACATGAACCCAGACCCGGACCCTCATCAGGCTCCGAAAAAGATTCTTTAAGATAATCTGTGGAATAGAATTTGCTCGAAAGTACTCGAGAATTAGCACTTATCTTCAAGACATCCCAATCCACAATCTACCGCGACTTGAAAAACATAGGAAAAGTGAGCATGAAAATCTTCTAAGAAAACGCTTTGCACTGGTCAATAGGAGAAACGCAATCCTTCTCCATGATAACACAAAGCCATATTCAGCAAGACTCACGTGGGAAGAAATATTTAGCCTGGTCTGTTTTTTTCCCACCAACCATATTTCCCAGACCTTGCACTAAGTGATTGCCATCTTTTTCGTTTCTACAACATAATCAGCGGATAGAGGCGTTGAGTCTCTACGGTTCCAGGTGAGCATTGTCAGAAGATAGCGGTTTCAAATCCTACCCAAGCCGGCCAGAGGTTTACTTGGTCAAAAAAGTGGTGCGATAGACCATGTAATTACTGCCTATGGAAGGCAGTAATTACTGGGGATACGGTTACAAGACTCAGCATTCCTATCCGAGGTCGCGATAAATCATCTGAAGAAGGCCAGAGGTGAAATTTGGCCGAAACGTAGTGAAAGAAGAAACAAAAAAAAAAGCAAAAAAAAAATATACCAAAATGAGGACAAAAGGTCCGCAATAAATAAAAATTAATTCTCAGATTAAGAAGCCTCATCTCAAAATGATTCCAATTAAAGACATGCCATGTAATAACTTAACTTACATGTAATAACTTAACTTACTTACTTACTTACTTAACTTAACATGCCATGTAATAACTTAACTTACATGCCATGTAATAACTTAACATGAGTTATTTGCACACATTTAAATAGATATACATGATATGAAGGAGATTTTGTCAGTAATTTCATTTTAAATGAGTTAGAACAAATTTGTTTGCCCACAAGTATTGCTATTGTGTCTACACAGTTTGATGGTTTTAATTATTGTTATCTAACACTAATAATTATATTCAACATCACTCATTCGTTTGTACACAGCTAAATGGTTCTAAGTATTGCTATGTATCACTAACAATTTAATTAAACAGCAGTTATTTGTTTACATACAATTACATGATAAAACAGTTCTATTTCTAGCAATTCAGTTTAGTATAAGTCATTTGTTTGCACTCAGTTTAAATGTCAAACAATTCTATTTGACCCCTAGATAGGACCCTTATCAGATGTCAGAGTGGGTCTGGGAGCAATGGCAATGAAGGCGTACTTCACATTCCCCAAAGTTCCAGCATCCCTGGAGCCTCACCATCAGATTGTTTAAAGTCATATCAGGACACTCATTAGGAGGGGGTTCTACCCCTCTGCAGAGAAGCAGTCAGGTTTATTCTACAGCCCATGCCGACT
This sequence comes from Sepioteuthis lessoniana, assembly GCA_963585895.1. Classification (NCBI taxonomy): domain Eukaryota; kingdom Metazoa; phylum Mollusca; class Cephalopoda; order Myopsida; family Loliginidae; genus Sepioteuthis; species Sepioteuthis lessoniana. The sequence continues at coordinate 65,348,638 of OY757930.1, read as the reverse complement.
GGGCTAGATGAATCAAAACTATCCAGACTATAGCATTGGTGAGACCTGCCAGAATACTGAGAAGAGTCCTGGGGACCCGAGGAGACTTGCTGTCACTCAAATTCCTATGGAAGACCATCAGCTAACGCTGATGTGAAAAACTAGCAATAAGTAAAATAATGATAATCATATTTACCAACCCCTCCGCTCGGGCAGGTTAGGACATAAGGTCATTTTTTAAGCGGAGTTTAACAGGTTTGAATTCAGAGTTTTCCTTCTCCTACACTAGTTACCTCACCAAGGCTGAAGAACCTAGTCTGTCCTACTATTTACCCATAGCTGGAGGGAGAATAATTGGATTCATACCTTTCCCAAGGGTATTAGTGTTATGAGAAATGCAATCAGTCTCGTCCAGAATTTGAACTCTTGTCGCCGTGTCCATTTCCTACGACGATAACCATTACACCACGGGCACCTATAATTATATTCATTATTTTACTTGAGTAAGATAATGATAATAATTGGGAGATTATCTATTCGCTTTTAAGCCGCGGACTGTTCCTCGAAAGGATGCCAGAAAGGAACAAGAAGATCTACTATACATTGATCAATACATTTACAAGGAGAACAAAAGGAGACAAAAATGTATCACTGGCGTGGATTGACAACAAATAGTCATATATGATCCCAGAAAGCTGGATAATTGACTGTCTCAAAATATACAAGATATCCGATGAAGTCATATAGTTCATCGAGGAAACCATGAAAAATTGAAGAGTTGAACTGACAGTAAAAGGAAAAAGATTTGCTGTCGTGAAAATCCAGAGAGGTTTATTCCAGAGAGATGCACTATCACCATTACTTTATGTAATAGCAATGATGGCACTCAATCACATAGTTAGTAAATGCACTGACAGATATAAACTTAACTAAATTGCGAGAAAAGATTAACCACCAAATGTACATGGACAACATCAAACTGCCACAAATGAAAAAGAATTGGTAATCCTAATACAGGCGACGAGGATATACAATCAATATATTGGGATGGAATTTGGTATAGAAAAATGTGCTATGCAAATGAAAAGCAACGAAAAACGACAAATGACGGAAGGAATAGAACTACTATATCAAGAAAATTTCAGAACGCTCGGAGAAAAGGAAACTTACAAGTACTGACAAATATTGGAAGCGGACAACATCAAACAAGCAAAAACGAAAGAAAAAGAAAAATCAAAAACGAGTATCTCAGGAGAATTGGGAGACTACTCGAAACCAAAATATAAAGCAGAAATCTAATCAAAGGGATAAACATTTAGGCTATCCCTTTAATGGCGATGCATAAAGCCTTACATCCCTGGGAGATGATATAGTCAGGCTATATGTGCCAAGAAAAGAAGGAGGAAGAGGATGTGTCAGCATTGCTGATAGCGTCGATACATCAATATAACAACTTGAAAAAAAGCAAAAAAAAAAAAAAAAAAAAAAGAAAAAGAAAAAAGAAAAAAGAAAAAGGCTAATTACAGCGACCAGAAACAGCATAAACAGCACAATGGTCAATAAAAAACAACTAGAAAACAAAAATAGGAAGAAAAACAACTGTATGCATATTTCAAGCGACAAACAAGCGAAATCTGACACGAGAAGACTTGGATATGTACCATACCCATGATATGGATATGTGAAACGTACATAGAATGTTCATAACATATATACATAGAACATAGGAATCCCGAAACATGAAAAACACGTAACGACTTCTTAGTTCAAGTACGAAACCTTTTATTACCTTTGAGTTAAAGGTTTCGATATAAGGAAGAGAGATGCACAATCTTTCTATCACGTGTGGCACCAGCCACAAGGCAACTGACCTGGCTTCGGCGAGCAAGCGAAAGCCAACCGTCTTCTCCCGAGGCAGAACTCAACTAACTCCGCGCGCGCTTCCGGTGCATGACGTCATTCACATCCCCTGGGATTTTTATTTTGACATCTGTGAACGACACATCCTCCCCGCACGTGCGTTAACACCTGCGCTCAAGTTTGCACCTAACTAACCCATGTGCTGAGCCGAAAGGTTCTCAGCCTAACTAAATGCAAAAGCAAGATATATAAAACGAAATCCCTCGGCCATTATATTACAGATATAGCCAAGAAAGGGAAACCTTAAAAGAGAAACTGAATCTCTTGGGGGTGTTCACGTGGCGTAATGCTTACAGCATTGGACTGCAGAATCGTAGTAAGCGAGTTCGAACTCCAGTCGGGCTATAACGTTCACTTTCGGACAAATACCATATGAAACCCCCTTATCCTCCCAGCTATGGGTTAAATAGTACCACTACTGTTCATCTAGAAGGATGGCTTTAACATTGAATTACACGCGAAGCTTGATATGTCATTAAACAAAAACAAAATCTGAAACTGAATCTCTTTTAAGAGCAGCACAAAATAACGCCATTAGGAACGACTATGTTAACGCAAAAATAGATAAGACGCCAACTTTCTGGGATTTTGGTATAAAAACAGATCACCTAATCTCAGCCAGACGACTGAACATAGTGATAGTCAACAAAAAAAAAAAAAAAAGAAGAAAAAAAGAACTCCAGTCGCGCTATTACGTTCACTTTCGGACAAATACCCTATGAGACTCCCTTATCCTCCCAGCTATGGGTTAAATAGTACCACTACTGTTCATCTAGAAAGATGCTTTGGCATTAAATAACCCACGAAGCTTGATATGTCATTAAACAAAACAAAGACTAAATCTCTTTTAAGAGCAGCACAAAGTAACGCCATTAGGAACAACCATGTTAAAGCAAAAATAGATAAGACGCAACATGATAGCAAATGTCGGTTATGTCGCGATAAAGACGAAACAATCAATCACATAATAAGTCAATACAACAAATTAGTTTAAAAAAAGAGTATAAGACTAAACACGACTGGATGGATAAGGTGATCCACTGGGAATTATGCAAGAAGTTGAAATTTTACCTTACGAACCAGTAGTATAAGCTCAAACTTCTCTGGGATTTTGATATAAAAACAGATCACCTAATCTCAGCCAGACTACCAAACCTAGTGATAGTCAACAACAAGAAAAAAAAAAAAAAAAAAGAAAAAAGAAGAAAAAAAAATGCCTGCCGAATTGTAAACTTTGCCATTCCGGCAGACCACAGAGTAAAATTAAAAGAAAGTGAAACGAAAGATAAGTACTTAGACCTTGCTAGAGAACTAAAACAAACAAACTATGTAACATGAAAGTGACTGTGATACCTATTGTAATCGGCGCGTTTGGAACAATCCCTTAAACGATTGGTAAAGAACTGGAAGAATTGGAAATAAGAAGGCAAGTAGAGACCATCCAGACTACAGCATTAAGATCGACCAGAATTTTGAGAAGACTCCAGGAGACTTGAGGAGACTTGCTGTCACTCAAGCTCCGACGGGAAGCCATCAGGTAACGCTGGTGTGGAAATTTCTCAAAAGAGGAAAATAATAATAATAATAATAGTAATAAAAATATTAATCACCGAAGCCACGAAAAACTGGAATATGCGGAAGGAAAAACTTTAACTGTGGAGAAAGTCCAGTGAGACATCTTCCAGAGAGATGCGCCTTCACTATTATTACTTGTAATAGCAATGATACCACTCAATTATATACTAAGGAAGCGCATTGTGGGGGGGGGGTAAAAATTTACAAAATCACAAGAAAAGATTAATCACCCTATGTTCGAAATCAAGCTGTTTGCAAAAAACGAAACAGAACTGGAGACTGATACAAACAATTAGAATATACAGCAATAATATGGTTATAGAATTTGGAATCGAAAAATGTGCCTTACTAATAAGGAAAAGTGGAAAAAGACAAATGACTGAAAGAATAGAACTGCCAAATCAAGAAAGTATCAGAATTCTTGGAGAAAAGAAAAATTACAAGTACTTGGAAATAGTGGAAGGGGACAATATCAAATAAGTGAAAATGAAAGAAAAAAATAAGAAAATGTAATATTACGGATGGGTGCTGTCGTCAATCAGTGAAGGTGTCACGAGACTAGCGCGTGCGGGCAGAATGACCTGCAAAGTTAGACGTGATTTTAAAATAATCACAGATGTATCATCACGTGTTTCATTAGTGACATCGAACATTCGAGGATCTTCTATTTGTTCCCCAAAATCTCTATATATGAAAACAAGTAATGAGATTTTGGCAGAGTTGAAGGTAGTTGTCAAAACGGGTGCGTTAAAGGTTCCGGAGGTCCCGACCTGTCATACCCCAGTCTGCTACGACCTATCTGCCGTGACAAGCGTGTGTCAAACAACCAGCTCTCACACACACCCCGTCACCACCGAGAGGAAGGGAGAAGAAGGAACTTTTCGAGTTGCAGTGATCGCAGCTGAATAAAAACGACTGCTATATTTTCCCCCCTTACCTTCGAGTTTGAGTATTTCTTTTTCTGCGGACTTCTTTCTTTACAGCACAAAACGTTGGTCCTATAGTACAAAAAGAGTACCTCAGACGAACGAGAAAACTTCAGAAAATCAAGCTCTTCAATAGAAATCTCATCAGAGTGATAAACATCTGGCAGTCCCCGGTGTAAGATACTCGGGACCATTCTTAAAATGGACAAAGAAGGAACTCAGACAAACAGACCTGAACACAGACAGTTGACGAGGCACATGGGAGAGATGACATAGACTATATGTGTCAAGAAAAGAAGGTGAAATAGAACTCGCAAACATTAAATATAGTGTGGATGCATTATTACGAAGACTGGAGGACAATATTGAGGAGAGCAAAGAAAAATTAGTTACAACTGGCTATAACAGTTGTGACAACATAGGGACTAACAGAAAAACAATAAAAACTGGGAGACAGAAATGGGAAGAAAACAACTCTATGGATATTTTAAGCGACAAACAGACGAAATCTCACACGAGAAGACCTTGATATAACTACTAAAGGGAAAGATTAGAGAAAAATACCATAAGAATCAATTATACGAATGCAAGAATCGATAATATGCAATAGAAAAGCAAGTGTAGGTTATATGGTGACTAAAACGAAACGATTAATTCTGTAATAAGCGATTGTAGTTAACTCCTGCCAAAAGAGTATAAGACCTGGCACGACTGGGTGGGGAAGGTGATCGACTGGGAATTGTGCTAGAAATTGAAATTTGACCATACGAACAAGTGGTATATGGACAACCTGGAATCCGTCCTGGAGAATGAGACGCATAAAATCTAGAGGAATTTGAGTTACAAACAAATCACTCAATCCCTACCAGACGACCAGACCTAGTGATAATGAGTTAAAAAGAGAACTTTCCGCCAAGAAGATTTTGCCGTCCCAGTGGACTTCGTGAAAATAAAAGAAAGCAAAAAAAAAAAAAGACTTATATTTAGACCTTGTCAAAGAACAAAGAAAGCTGTAAAAATGAAGGTGATAGTGATACAGATTGTAATTAGAGCACTTGGAACGGTCCCTGTAGGTTTGGAAAGGGGAATAGAAGGATTGGAAATTAGAAGACGAATCGAGACCGTCCTGATAACAGTTTTTTTTTTTTGAGATCGGCCAAACTTCTGGTGACCTGAGGAGACTTGCTGGCACTCAGACTCCAGTGAAAGACGACAAGCTAACTTTGGTGTAAAAAAAACTAACCAGGAGCATTATAATAATATCAAGAATAATATATCATATAATGCTATCATCTCTCTCTTTAAAAGCCTCGAAGGGTCGGAAATGAGAAACACAAAGAGATGTAAGGTTTACAGGAGTATATATTTACGGAAATACAGACAGTAACGCTCACTAGACTCACTTGGTTTATCGAGCCAGTCATTATTTATAGTGTCGGGGAGGGTTCATGCAATGATGTCATGGGGTACATCACCATAAAACTCTACCAGTCCTGATGGTTCATTAGAACCGAATCGCTATAGTATCAACGATGGATGTTTAAAAATGCAAAATTCAAAAACCTAGCGAAAATTTTTATAACAAGAAAAAGTTGGCCGTTTAATTAGTGAATCAGCGTTTGTTGTTTTAAATTATGTCATTTTACTTATTAGAAATATTGTGTAGAAATTTATGTTCCATTTGTTTATCGAGAAGGTTTTCGAATCAAAAGGAAGAAAAAAAAAAAAAAAAGAAAAAAAAAAGGAAGACAAAAAGAAAAAGAGAAAGCATAAAATTATGATATATGTGGAATATATTAACAAAAGATGGAATATATTGTAGCTATTTAAAATGGATTTGTTATCAATTTTTCTTTACATATCGTCGGATTACACTCCATTATTTACTTCAATATATATATATATATATATATGAAAAAAAGGAGTGGAAAAGTGGATAAATCAAACACTTACAACGGGTTTAGTGATAATATTTCGTTCATTATTTAAGGAAGGTTCTTTGAATAAAGAACGAAATATTACTACTAAACTCGTTGTGTTTGATTTATCCACTTTTCCACTTATTTTTATCATCTTGTCAGATTTACCAAAATATACCATTTCACCATATATATATATATATATATATATTTCACCATATTGAAATATATATATATATATATATATATATATATATATATATATATATATATATTAAATGTCCACCTAACAGGTAACACCACTCCGGCTCAGGAAATCACATGCATTGTACGTTTATTTTCTCATTTATTGTGTAGTTGTTTCTTTAGTGATTTTTTACACGCACTTATTTATCAAGAATTCCTTTCTAAGGCAAATAATTTGCACACAGTTGTATGGTTTCAAGTAACTAACAATAATCCTTGATATACAATTATAGCTTCAAACAACAATTTGTTCTAAAAAGAACCCACCCAAAGTTATATGGTATCAAGTATTCCTATCTAATATAAGTAATTTGAAACAGAAGTATTTGACCCATACATGGGACCCTAACATTGGGTCAGAGTGGATCTGGGAGTAATAGAAATGAAGGCCTGACTTTATAACTCCCAAAGATCCAGAACTAGCGCTTCACCATTATAAAACCTCTTTTTTTACCTCTCTGCAACGGTTTCAGTCAGCATATTTTAAGCCTTAGCCGACAGGGCGGCCCACTCTTGGGGATGTACACTCTAGTTAACTGAAGATCAAAAAAGAAGAGCTTTCTTTGGTGAAACTCCGTGCTGGCTACACCTGCATAACCCACTCATCTTTACTTCTACGATGTCGCAGTCCAGAACGTTAGCCACAACACCACTGGGACTCTCCCACACATCTTTACTTCTACGATGTCTCAGTCCAGAACGTTAGTCACTACGCCACTGGGACTCTCCCACACATCTTTACTTCTACGATGTCTCAGTCCAGAACGTTAGTCACTACGCCACTGGGACACTCCCACACATCTTTACTTCTTCGATGTCTCAGTCCAGAACGTTAGCCACTATGCCACTGAGACTCTCCCACTCATCTTTACTTCTTCAATGTCTCAGTCCAGAACGTTAGCCACTACGCCACTGGGTCTCTCCCACTCATCTTTACTAAAAATGAAAATCCACCGGAACGCCTCGCGTGCCAAAAACCATATACTCTCAAACTCACTATAATGGACTGTGGCGACCTCAGTCTGGCTCGACAGAGAAATAACAAAACAAGTAATCTCAAAAAACTGTTTGAAAATGTCATGTTGGATAACCTAATACAACTTTAAAAAAATGGAATACATTAAAATATCTGTAAAGTTTTCGAACACTGATTTTCTATACACACACAAACTTTATTTTCTTGAAGGAAACTCTCTTCAACATATTTTTATTTTTTGCAAAAATTTACAAATTTTTAAATATACGAGGTTTGCTCAAAAAGAATTGAAACTGATTTTTTAGAATTCTAGATTCTTAAATACTAAATTCTAAAATTCTTATGACGGACAGACCGACTGCATCTCTGCTGTGGGGTAAGACCACCCCTCCTCAACGAGTGTCATGAATATGGAATTAAACCATCTGATGGTAAGACTACACTCCAGGAGCTTAGTAACGGGTACAAGTGTTAACATTATCATTACTTCCAGGTCTACTCAGACCCGGAGTGGTAGCATCTGATAGGGTCTCATCTAGCGGTCGAATAGAACTGTTTAACTATTTAACTGTGTGCAAACAAATGCCTGATGTTTAATTGAATTGTTAATGTTACATAGCAATTCTTGAAACCATTTAACTATGTGAAAATAAAACCATTGGTGTAAGATAGCAAAACTTGAATCAATTTAACGGTATGCTAATGATTTATACTGAATAGAACTATCGTGTTTGATAAGAACGCTTGAAACCATTTAGCTGTGTGCTATAATTGAATTATTGGTATTGCAAAGCAATACCCAAAACCGTTGGACTGCATGTAAATGAATAGTGTTGAATAGAATCATTTGTGTTAAATAGAAATACGTGAAACAATCTACCTGCGCGTAAATTAAAATACTAGTATTTATGAACGTCATGAAACCTAAGGTCTCAGACAAGCTTCCATGCTATTAAATATATAAGTAAAACTTAAATTTGGCGTCCTATATATATATATATATATATATATAATTTGGCGTCCTATATATATATATATATATATATATATATATATATATATATATATATATATTGGCGTCCTATATATATATATATATATATATATATATATATATATATATATATGAAATTGTAACATCTTTGTAATCAATGATAAGATTGGACTGATATATTTTATCACTTAGGGTATTTGGATAATTGTCTTCATCTTTATTGCTATATTCACAACGTTTTGGCTGATGCATCCCACTTCAGGTGTTTCTTGTCGAACTCATGAGCCTACAGAGAACTTCGAACCGAACCTGTTCTTTAATACTCGGAGTTAGATGGATTCTTATTCCGTTATTCATAAACGGGTACAAGTGTTAAGCTATAGTAATTATTCTTTGTTATTTACCTTTTGCTGAGATTGAACTCGAAGCCCCCAGATGATTTCACTTAGACACATTTTTCAGAAAAAAAAAACACCTATATGCATTGGGCCATAAGACAAGTACGATACATGGTGAATACTCTTAGAGATAAGAATTATGAAGCTTTATCAAAAAAAAATTACGATAGATAATAAACAAATATATACTGGAGGTATACTTATTTCTTTACTGTTTCTTATTCATATTTTTGGTTAGAGAGTTTCAATGCTGTAGAGTTTGGTAATAAATATTACCTAATAATAAATATAAGGGGTGTACTTATTTTTGGACTGTTACATATTCATATTTTTGGTTAAGAAAATTTTAATGCTGTAGAGTTTGCTAATAAATAATACCTAATAATATATATAAGAGATGTACTTATTTTGGGACTGCTACATATTCCTATTTTTAGTTAGAGAGTTTCAATGCTGTAGAGTTTGGTAATAAATAATACCTAATAACATATATAAGAGATGTACTTATTTTGGGACTGCTACATATTCCTATTTTTGGTTAGAGAGTTTCAATGCTGTAGGGTTTAGTAATAAATAATTCCTCAAATTTTATCCTTGGGGTTGATCTTCATTTTAGGAGGCAAGAAAAATCTATATGCCTGGGGCCTATGGAAGGTGCTCCCCTTGTACTCATCTGTATTTCACCATAAACTGCTGACGAAAATATTGTGTCTGGTTTTAAAAATTCTTTCCTCTTTTTCCCTTGCTTCTTTTTAGAACAGGCGACCCCCGTGGATTCAATTAAGGATAATTTTTGAAGTTCTGTGTAGGTTCCCGAGTTCGACAAACTCCTGAAGAAGGCCGGAGGACATATCGGCCGAAACGTCGTGGAAATAACAATAAAGATGAAGACAATAGTCCGAAAACCTTTAATGATAAAAAGCAATTTTATACATATAAACAACAGTACAGTATAATATAAGTATAGTTTTTGCTTTCACTCGGTAAAATTTCAAAACAGTTCCATTACACAGACTAGTCTGGATCAAGTCTAGACACCTGGACATCATCCCTTTATTAGTTGCTCAGCTGTACGCATGTCTCCGTTTGATTGGATTTTATGGTATATCAACCCATATTGGTTATTTAATGCCAAATCCAGTTTATATATATATATATATATGATTTGTAAACGAATAGTTTATAGATAACCTTATAAACGAACCAGAGCTCATTTTTTTCACACAGTTAAACGGTTTCAAATAGTAACACTTAAATACTATTTAATAATAATCATTTCCTCGTACAAAGTGAAGTAGTTTCAAGTATTATTACTTGAACCCAAACTTCTAAGGAGACAAGCATCTGGTGTTTGCAGGTTCAATCCCGACTGTAGACGAGTAACAATACAGGAATACTTAACACTTGTACCCGGTTATAGTTAACGGAATCAGAACAGGTGACCCCCGTGGATTCAATTTAGGATATAGTTTGAAGTTCCGTGTAGGTTCCTGAGTTCGACAAACTCCTGAAGAAGGCCGGAGGACATATCGGCCGAAATGTTGTGGAAATTACAACAAAGATGAAGACAATAGTCCGAAAACCTTTAATGATAAAAAGCAATTTTATACATATAAACAACAGTACAGTATAACATAAGTACAGTTTTTTCTTTCACTCAGTAAAATTTAAAAACAGTTCCATTTCAAACAATTCAGTTTAACATAAGTATGCAGTTCAAGTGTCAAAGACAGTTCTTCGTAAGATGGTTTGTTTTTATGTCATATCAAACATTGCAAATTGTTCAATGACAAACCCTGTTTAGATTTATATATTAGATAAACATGACTTGTGATAATTTTTCTAATAACATTTTAAACAAACCAGGGCTCATTTTCCTTCACAGTTAAATGATTTCAAGTATTTCTATCCAATATGAATCTTTTCATTTACTTTTCCCCTTTGTTTGCACACAGTTACATTATTACGAGAGTTTCTATGTCACAGTAACAATCTAACATCAGTCATTTGTTTGCACACATTCAAATAGATACGTATGATATGTAAGAGATGAACATTTAAAAAGTAGTGAGCTTATAAGTTTGCCTACAGTTAAATTGTTTCAAGTATTGTAGTTATTGATTATTTCTTCAAGATTAAGGCTGGCAACTATGCGGTCTGTTTGATTCTTATAGGTGACTGTTCTTGAGGGCATTCTGAATGCGCTTCCTGGTTTTTCATTGTTTCCTTTGGTGTTCATTTGTATTTTCCCAGCTTGGCTAATGGGAGCTTGTGATTTTTGTTTAAGTTGCTTAGGTCTTATGTGAGACAAGTTTTTTAGTCTGTCTTTAATGCTTTTTGGTGGAAGAATTGGGGACTTATGTAACGGCTGTTTTATTGGAGATTTCGATCTTTAGGAGTAGTTCGTGGTGTGGGTGGTAGATCCTACTTGTATTTATGTTTGGACTATAAGATTGGATTTCTCCCCATTCCCAACTTGTTGCTGAGCTAGTGTTTGGTAAAATTTGGCCGAGTGTAGTTTTTTCAGTTGCTCCAGAATCTTTGGCCAATAATTGGCTTCCAACTGGATCAATTTCTCCATGAGTGTTCTATATTTGTTGTCTTCATTGGTCGTATTCACCCTCCGTGCAACCGAAGCGTAGTTGCTTTTTTCCATGTTGGTACCTACAATTTCCCTTGCTTCCAGGAAGGGCACATTTCTCTTGTGTTTCACCTCAAGTATTTCTTTTTCTTTTTGTGAATATCACAAGATCTTCCTCCACGTGGTCTGCATCCTTTTCACCGCATTTGGCACATGTCTGTCGTCCTCTATAGGCTTCCCTATGGTGTCCATATGTTTAGCATTTGAACCATCTCATGTTAGTTGGGACGTACTGCTCGCCTCTCCGAAGACAATAGCCGATCTTCACCTCCTTGGGAGTACGGGGCTGATTAAATGTCAGAATGTGTTGGTCTGGATTCGTTCTTCGTCTTTTCTGATGGAGATTCTTCATATATTTGTAACTCCCTGTTTTCCCAGGGATGATGCTATCTCCACTTCTGTAGCCAATGCCAACACGCTACTCCAGATAACTCCCTTGGAAGTGTTAAGTTCCTCATGCAGGTCGGCTCTGTATTTCATCGTATGAAAGGTTTTCATTTTTAATATATTTTCAGCCTGCTTCCGGTTGTCCACCTCGACAAGCAAGTTGCCATTCCTTGTTTACTAAACCATTTTCAGTGCAGCCCTTGTAGAAATTACTTTTTTTTATGAGGAAGGCGAGAATTTGGTTTAGCAGACCTCCTCCAAAGATTCAATAACAATGAATCTGGGTAAGTCTGCTGCTTCATTCTCCGAGTCTGATTCAGAGAGGTTTCGTTTATTTTTATTCTTTATTTGAAGACGCCATATATGCTGTATATTTTTCGCAGGCACTGCGCTCCACCCCCACCATAGAGTCCAACTTGTGCTGGGAATGAACCGGGGGGAAACCTATTCCCCTTGGTTGAGACGGGGATATGCGACGAGTATACTCGAGTTGAGGGTAGGATTCCGAGCCGTTGCTAATTTCAGGTTCTCCTATTTTCTCAACGCAATTGACCCTCAGCCATCGCCTTCTAGCACCTAACAGATAAGGGTTGGGAACTTACTGCAAGTGCAAATTTAAAAGTACGGTCGAGATAAAAGATATAGGTGCTAGGGCTTGACATGACCCGCCGATTGATCGAATCGGGCCTATCCGATCGCCTGTCAGACCAAGTAAGGGCCAAAGTGGTGTGTTGCAAGGTATTGACCGCTCTGTCATCGGATCAATGACTGCTCAACCACCAGGATCCCGTCCTAGCGCCTTACGGGTCACTGCCCACGGTCAACAGGTGGCCCCATTGGTGGAGGCTTTACCCCTCTGCAGATATGCAGTCGACGTATTCTACAGCCCGTGCCGACTGGGCGGTGGTTGTTTGGGTTTTATGGCATATCAACTTTTGTTGGTTATTTAACGCCAAATCCATTTTTATACAATAATCCCTTCAATTTCAAACAATTCAATTTAGCATGAGTACACAGTTTAAGTTGCCAAAAAAATATCTATTTCAAGCTATTCTGTTTAGTCAAACAGTTCTAATTAAAAAAATTCAGTTTAGCGTTCGTAGAATTTCAATGTCAGAAACAGTTCAATTTCAAATGATTCATTTTTGCATAAGTATGCTGTTTAAATATCAAAACAGTTCTATTTCGAGCAATACAGTTTAGCATAAATACGCCGTTTAGTTCTATTTCTCCAAAGCTCCAGCAATACTGGAACCTTACTATCAGATTGTTTAGTGTCATAATCCGGACACTCGTTGGGGGGAGGGTATTACCCCTCTGCAGAGATGCAGTCGGTGTATTCTACAGTCCCAGCCGACTGAGCATTAGTCCACGGGAATAGAGGGTTCTAAACTAACAAATAAACAAACAAACCACTTACATCAGCTCTGACAGAGTGCCACAAACATGTCCAACTCAAATTCAAACACATTAAACAAATTAACACAGAGATTGATATAAAATAATAAAACTGTGGTACAAATTATGTTATTAAGGTTGTATCACAGATAGCAGGAGGTGTCCGTGGTGTAATGGTTATCGTCTCGAGTTCAAATCCTAGACGAGAATGATTGCATTTCACATAGCACTAATACCCTTGGGAAAGGTATGAATCCAATTATTCTCCCTCCAGCTATGGGTAAATAGTAGGACAGACTAGGTTCTTCAGCCTTGGTGAGGCAACTAGTCTAGGAGAAGGAAAACTCTGAATTCAAACCTGTTAAACTCCGCTTAGAAATTGACCTAGTGTCATATCCTACCCGGTTGGTAAATAGGATTAAGGTTGTATCAAAAGCCGTTTTCAACAGCTGGTGCACTGACTGTAAACACTCACAGAAACGTCATAGCACCGAGGCAGCCAGGCAGATAAGTACGGTATGTTATTTATCTATGCAATTTCATGTCAGTACAATAGATTATGACTTCATTGGAATATAAGCCTTTATGTTTAAGATCTATCATATATGGCGGACCTAATTCTGATTTCAAAGAAAAACTAGGCACACCATACTCTACAGGACAAATAACAATTTAATGAGACATAATGATAGTTTATTGAATATACACATATAGACATTATTACTGTACACAACAGTTAAAATAAAGGTTAGTTGGCCTATCATAGCTTACTGTATGTTTCGAGTTGACTTATATAGTGTTACATATTGGCCTTCGATCGCTGGATTTCGTAAACAGGATGCAGCTGCGTTTCAAGGTAAACAAGGAACAGCGGAAATGAATAACGTGAATAGCACTGGAAGGAAAATATATGTGGGCGTCCAGAAAATATATAATGATGGAAGTCTTTCGACTCCAGTGGTCAGTCAGACGGAGTCGGCGGTCAGTAGAGTAGACACGTCAACCGGAGAAGCCGGCGGCTCCTGGGCTGAGAAACGATACTGTATCAAACCTCCTGTGAAAGAAGCAAGCCTCTGAATATTTCGTTGCTCAGTCGGCTGGGGCCGTAGAATAAACCATTCTTCTCTGCAGAGGGGTTAGACTTACCTCAACGAGTGTCCTAGATATGACACAAATCAATCTGATGTTGAGGTTCCAGTTATGCTGGAGCTTTGGGGAATGCAGATTATCATTGCCATCTCTCCCAGGTCCACTCTGGCCCAGAGTGGTAGCACCTGATAGGGTCCTATCTATGCGTCAAATAGAACTAACCTGGGTACTTATGCTACACTGAATTACTTGAAATAGAACAGTTTTTTGATATTGAAAGTGTGTACTTATGCTAAACTGAACTGTTTGGAATAGAACTATTTTTGATTTTGAAACTGTGTACTTATGTGAAACGTTACACCCTACCCCCCCCCACATTATCTCGATCTTCTAACCATCTCACTTCTTAGCCGGCCGGTGATCAACTAGTGGCTGAGGGGGCAACGCACATTTCTTTACCTACACAAGAATACGATCGAGGGAGACAGGAGAAAACAAACAGACGAACAAACAACACGAACAAACTTGGGGTTACCAAGAGCAGAGGAAGGTATTGCAACACTATATGCATGTGCGGACTATCGCTAGCGTGGGTTACCAGCGAAAATTCCACAATGCTACTGGAATGAGACATCTTGAGACTCTTCTTCACTGGACCCTATCTTGTCTCCTCGCCTCTCTGTTCCGGTGTCTGGTGTTGACTGCCCCTCCGTTCTTCCACGCCAACCTCTCTGTTCGCCTCTCTCTTGTCCAGTCTCCACTGCCTTCTCTCTGCTCTCCAGCCACCAACTCCTCCGTGGTCTCCAGCCGCAAACTGCCTTCTGCTGCTTGCCTCTCTGCTCTCCAGCCACCAACTCCTCCGTGGTCTCCTGTCCAACTACCAACTGCCTCTCCTGGGTCGCGTCGTCAACTCTCATTCGCCTCCCCGTACCACTTCTGGGTAGGGCGAGATTTCAGGTCCAAGAATCCTTTGTCTGGTTTCGCGCCAAAACAGACTCGTCTGCTTTGGCGGCCTACCCCCATAGTGCTACATAACACCCTCTCTTAGCCTTGTCATTTATTCTCAATAAATTACAACACGATTTAACAACAAGCAAAAAAAAAAAACAAGAACATTTACAGGAAGTAAAAACCGAAATTACAAAATTTTAAGGGGGTTCGGTCGTCCCCTAAAAAAAATAATAAATAATATAACAACACCATATCATCATACACATAAAAAAAAAAAAAAAAATAAAAATAAAAAAAACAATATTGCTGGATTCAGCTCTTCCACCTTGCTTTCCTGTGAACAATTCTGGGGTCTCCTGACTCATCCCTATTCTTCATTCCAATAGGACTTTTCGATTCACCTCCAACAGTATTCAATTTTTCTTCAATTGGCCCCCCCCCAACAGAACACAGGGGAATTTTAACCACCCCTACCCAACAATTTCAGGAGGATTTTTCCATTCACCTCCAACATTATTCAATTTTCGAACATTTCACCCCATTCTCCAACCCATCAGAACACAGGGGAATTTTAACCACCCCTACCCAACAATTCAGGAGTATTTTTGGACTTGTCTCCCCCCTTTCCTTACGACGTGGGAGCATCATTAATCTCCGCAGTTCGATCGGTGTCGTAACAGGAATAATGTTCCAGAAAGCACTGTGGAATTCACTTCCCAACCTGGGGGCCTTCACTGCCCCCTGCAACAAACAAAACAAGTCTCTCAGCCATCAATCACCATGGATTTTCAAAAGATAAGAAAAAAAAAACAAAGCAATTGACACCATCTCCCAGATCGTCCAGGCATGACCAGCCAGGGGGGAGGAGCAACCGGACACCGCCCCGCGCCCAGGTATCGTCTTCCCAACCCATCGTCAACCGTTTCCTCGGTACCATTTCATCAATTCCATGTCAACCAGGCCACTCGCCCTCCCAAATCATCACTTGTATAACTTACTACCCCTCGATAGCAGTCCACGAAACGGGGCTCCCGTGCACCCAACCCCCCCAGGGGAACACGATCAGACGAAGTGAAGAAGTGCCAAGAGCAGAGGAAGGTATTGCAACACTATATGCATGTGCGGACTATCGCTAGCGTGGGTTACCAGCGAAAATTCCACAATGCTACTGGAATGAGACATCTTGAGACTCTTCTTCACTGGACCCTATCTTGTCTCCTCGCCTCTCTGTTCCGGTGTCTGGTGTTGACTGCCCCTCCGTTCTTCCACGCCAACCTCTCTGTTCGCCTCTCTCTTGTCCAGTCTCCACTGCCTTCTCTCTGCTCTCCAGCCACCAACTCCTCCGTGGTCTCCAGCCGCAAACTGCCTTCTGCTGCTTGCCTCTCTGCTCTCCAGCCACCAACTCCTCCGTGGTCTCCTGTCCAACTACCAACTGCCTCTCCTGGGTCGCGTCGTCAACTCTCATTCGCCTCCCCGTACCACTTCCGGGTAGGGCGAGATTTCAGGTCCAAGAATCCTTTGTCTGGTTTCGCGCCAAAACAGACTCGTCTGCTTTGGCGGCCTGCCCCCATAGTGCTACACTTATGCTGATTTGAATAGTTTTAAATATAACTATTTTGTGTGTAAAATAAAAACTATGCTTATACTAAGCTGAATTGCTGGAAGTAGAACTGTTTTTGACGTTGAAACTGTGTTCTTATGCTAAACTGAATTGTTTGAAATAGAACTGTTGTTGACATTCAACTGCGTGTAAACGGAAAACTGTACTTCTGCTATACTGAATTGTTTGAAATAGAAATGTTTATATGTATGAAAATGGATCTGGTATTAATAATCTACAATGGTTGATGTGCCGTAAAACCAAATCAAACCAAGCCAAACCACATGGTGTCAGTCATAGCAGTCCGACTCTCTCTCTAACACAACGATTTCGACCCTTTCGTAGTAATAGAGAAGAAAGTTTACATTTTTATAAATAAGTGTTATTGCCTCCTCTCTTCATTGGCTGTACAACATATAGCAAGTGTAGGTCTAACCCAGAATTTTGAGCTAAAAATCTTAAGGTTGACTTATATGCTAGCTTAGTTTGGACGCCGCTATTCACGGTATTATTTCTTTTAGGTTTAAGGAAGGAAAAAAAAAGCAGGTGTTTCATTTTCTAAGCCTACCCCTGTAAGTAGTATTGCATTGAGACAACTCGAACAAGAAAAAAAAAAAAAAAAAAAGGAAAAAAAAATCCTGCTTTTCTGCGGCAGAGAGCCAAATATTTGAATATATTAAATAAATCATGTATTTTTATGTTTGTTTGTGAAATGTTTTTATATTAATGATTTGTTTGTTTTTCTTTTTTGGAATCATCTATTTCCGACATCTGGGAATTTGTAAGAAACTTTCTAGTGTGTGTCAAAAAAAGAATGTAATAACGTAATTTATTTCAATATAATTCCTTCCATTTCTTTTTAAGAGAGTCATTCGTTTTAAAAATAAATGTTTGTTTAACGTAAAAATAATAATGAGTTAATTTAAGATATTTTTTCTACGTAAAATTTATGAACCTTTGTAAGGATGTTCATGTGTGTATACACAAACAGTCAGTTGATCACGTGTGTACACAGTCTAATAATCACGTATGTACACAACTTGTCCAATGATTATGTGTGTATAAGGTTAAGTAATTATATGTATTGGCAAATAGTTAATTGATTACGTGTGTACAAGTTGAAATAATCATGTGTACTGACAGATAGTCAAATAATCAAGTATATATAGAGTCAAATAAACGTGTGTACACATAATGTTACATAATCATGAGGTTGGTTGGCTGGTTGGTTTTTACGGCATGTTAACTCTTATTGGGTTAATTTTATGCCAAACATGTTTTTTGTTTAGTTTCTTCTTTGTGGTGTAAGGTTGTTATTTGCGCAGGAATTTAGATATTATTTTAGGTTTTGGTTGGTTGGTTAGGTTTTATGACATATCAATCATTGTGAGCTATTTGATGCCCAATCCTGTTTATACATATATTAAATGCACATGATTTGTAAACACAGTTTATTGGTGACATTTTTAAATGAGACAGTGATAATTCATTTGCAGTTAAATAGCTTAGTATTACTATTTAACTGAAACAATCTGATTTAACACCAATGATTTGTTTGCACACAGTTAAATGGTTACATATACGTGGCCAAGTCAGCTGGGGCTGTAGAATACATTGACTGCATCTCTGCGGAGGAGTAAGACTCTACTAACAAGTGGTCTGGATATGACGCCAAACAATATGATGGTGAGGCTCCTGTAACACAGGAGCTTTGGGAATGCCGAGTACCCCTTTATTGCCATATTTCCCTGGTTCACTCTGGCCCAGAGTGGTAACACCTGATAGAGTTCTACCTACGGGTGAAATAGAACTAAACTGTGATCTTATGCTAAACTGAATTGTTCGAAATAGAACTGTTTTTGACATTTAACTGTGTGTAAACAAAAAACTGTATATATAAGTAAAAAAGTAAAGTTGGTGACCTTAGTCGAGGGTGACTCGAAGGCTCCCTTTTTGATAGCAAATATACAGAGGTGTAGGGGAGGGCACTACTCCATTCCCTGGATTGTCCACTTTACCCTTGATCCTTACCTTATAATGCTGAGTGTTAAGCAAGGCGGCATCAAGTACCATGTTTTGAGTCTTTGGTATGACTCGACCTGGAATTGAACCCCGGTCTTCCGGATCATTGGCGAACACTCTTCTCATTAGATCAATGGCACGGTTATACTAAACTGAATTATTTGAAACTTTTATCAAAATGACTTAATTCGGCTTTAAATACCCCCAAGGATTGATACGCCGTAAAACAAAACAACCAACCAACAACCAACATACATATACGATTTGTAAGTGAATAGTTTGGAGGTAATATTAATTCTAAATGAATGAAAGATATTTTGTTTGCACACGAGTATTATTATTGTTTACTTACTCTTTAATGGTTTCAAGTATTGCTATATAATACTATTAAGTAAATTTAAGTCATTTGTTTGCATATAGTGAAGTGGTTTCAAGTATTGCTGTTTAACACTAATAATTGAATTTAAGTCATTTGTTTGCATATAGTGAAGTGGTTTCAAGTATTGCTATATGACACTAATAATTGAATTTAAGTCATTTGTTTGCATATAGAGAAGTGGTTTCAAGTATTGCTATATGACACTAATAATTGAATTTAAGTCATTTGTTTGCATATAGTGAAGTGGTTTCAAGTATTGCTATGTAACACTATTAAGTAAATTTAAGTCATTTGTTTGCATATAGTGAAGTGGTTTAAAGTATTGCTGTTTAACACTAATAATTGAATTTAAGTCATTTGTTTGCATATAGTGAAGTGGTTTAAAGTATTGCTATGTAACACTATTAAGTAAATTTAAGTCATTTGTTTGCATATAGTGAAGTGGTTTCAAGTATTGCTGTTTAACACTAATAATTGAATTTAAGTCATTTGTTTGCATATAGTGAAGTGGTTTCAAGTATTGCTATGTAACACTATTAAGTAAATTTAAGTCATTTGTTTGCATATAGTGAAGTGGTTTCAAGTATTGCTGTTTAACACTAATAATTGAATTTAAGTCATTTGTTTGCATATAGTGAAGTGGTTTCAAGTATTGCTGTTTAACACTAATAATTGAATTTAAGTCATTTGTTTGCATATAGAGAAGTGGTTTCAAGTATTGCTATATGACACTAATAAGTAAATTTAAGTAATTTGTTTGCATATAGTAAAGTGGTTTCAAGTATTGCTATATGACACTAATAATTAAATTTAAGTCATTTGTTTGCATATAGTGAAGTGGTTTCAAGTATTGCTATATGACACTAATAATTGAATTTAAGTCATTTGTTTGCATATAGAGAAGTGGTTTCAAGTATTGCTATATGACACTAATAATTGAATTTAAGTCATTTGTTTGCATATAGTGAAGTGGTTTCAAGTATTGCTATTTAACACTAATAAGTAAATTTAAGTCATTTGTTTGCATATAGTGAAGTGGTTTCAAGTATTGCTGTTTAACACTAATAATTGAATTTAAGTCATTTGTTTGCATATAGTGAAGTGGTTTCAAGTATTGCTGTTTAACACTAATAATTGAATTTAAGTCATTTGTTTGCATATAGAGAAGTGGTTTCAAGTATTGCTATATGACACTAATAAGTAAATTTAAGTAATTTGTTTGCATATAGTAAAGTGGTTTCAAGTATTGCTATATGACACTAATAATTAAATTTAAGTCATTTGTTTGCATATAGTGAAGTGGTTTCAAGTATTGCTCCCACTAACAGGTTTATTTGCACACACTGAAATGATTTCAAGTATTGCTATTCAACACGAATAATTTTATTCAACACTATTCCTTTATTTGCTCTCAGTTAAAGGCTTTCAAGTATTCCTATCAAACACGAATAATTCTATGTAGTATTAATCATTTTTCCTACACGCTTATATGGCTTCAAGCATTGCTTTCAAACCCAGATTCTCCAAAGCTCCATGATTATTAGAGTCTCACCATCAGGTAGTTGAGTGTCAAAATCAGGACACTCGCTGGGGTACTCCGCATTCCCCAAATCTCCAGCATTATTCGAACCTCACCATCAGATGGTTTAGAGTTATATTCAGGACACTTGTGGGGTGGGGCTCTTATTCCTCTGCAGAGAAGCAGTCGGTGTATTCTACAGCCCAGCGAGTGGGGTGAGTTTGTTTAGTGTCATATCCAGGACACTCGTTTAGGGATCTTACCTCTCTGTAGAGAAGCATTCGGTGTATTATACAATCTCAGTCGAGTGGGCTGAGTTTGTTTAGAGTCATATCTAGGACACTCGTTGAGGGATCTTACCTCTCTGTAGAGAAGCAATCGGTGTATTCTACAGTCCCAGCCAAGTGGGCCGACTTTGTTTAGAGTCATAAACAGGACACTCGTTGAGGGATCTTACCTTTGTAGAGAAGCAAGCGGTGTATTCTACAGCCCCATCCGAGTGGGCCGAGTTTGTTTTGTGTCATATCCAGGACACTCGTTAGGGAAAAGTCTTACCTCTCTGCAGAGAAGCAGTCGGTGTATTCTACATTTAAGTTTTAGCTTGTCTTGGTAATTTGGGATAGTTGCAAAGGTTATTAGCTGTAGTCAGCGTTTTTACTAAGGGTATGTGGGTTCTATTTGAAGGTGAGGTTTTGATTTATGGACCAATATCCTTGACTGGAGGCCGATTTTTGATTATGGGAAGTTGATTATGTTATTAGGGATCTTTTGATTCAAATAATTCTTTCAGGCTTTTTATTTTGTAGAATTCAATCAAAATGTGTTTCACTGTGTATGGTATTCGACATAAGCATTTTAGTGGAGGTTCCTGATTTAGTACGAAGGAGTGAGTATTGGGTATCACCCACCTTTTTCCACTCAATGAACTAGTCCATCTGCCATATATAGCAGTAGCTACTAATACCAGGGCATACTAGAAGGTGAAGAGCAGCTTCTTTCAGGAGCAGCTTTTTGCTGATTCAGTTGTCGGGTCGCACTTCAGCCGGCCGTGCTGGCTGCGGCGTGGATCTGGCCGGGTGTGTCTCGGTAGCTGGATTTTTCCTACGGCCTCAGGGGGCCTTCCCCCCAGGCTATTACCCCCATCGGGGGATTGGGTTGATCTCCCGGCGCCTGAGGCGCCCCTAATAAGGGGAATGCCGACGGGGCCGTAGGCATTTTTGGGAATGCCAGGCGCGTGTGGGCTACGGCCCTGCGTCCGGGCCCACCTAAAAAGGCCTTGTGCCACAATTGCCCGTTAGGTGGGGCGTTCAACAAATACTGCACTTCGGCCGGCCGTGCTGGCTGCGGCGCGGATCTGGCCGAGTGTGTCTCGGTGGCTGGATTTTTCCTACGGCCTCAGGGGGCCTTCCCCCTGGCTATTACCTCCTTCGGAGGGGGTAATCGCCCGGCGCCCGAGGCGCCCTTAATAAGGGGAATGCCGACGGGGCCGTAGGCATTTTGGGGAAATGCCGGGCGCGTGTGGGCTACGGCCCTGCGCCTGGACCCACCAAAAAAAAAGTCCTTGTGCCACACTTTCACGTTTGGTGGGGCGTGGAACAAATACCGCAGCTTCTTATAGGAATAGTATTAGAGCGTTGGAGACTGGAGATCGCACTAGATCACCTTACTTGCTACCGTAATAACGGAACCCAATTCTATCGTTGGACTATTTCTTTATTCTGTATTCACTAATCCTATGTTCTTGTCTATTAATAGTCTCTCTATTGTATATACTTTTTCCTGAGAATATATCTCTATTTCCTCTTATATAGTGGTTTGTCCTTTATTTAATATAACAAGCGTTCACTAACCAGAACGCAACAGTGAGTTAATTTAAGAATCCTGTGTATGTCTCGTCAAATAAAAATGTGTTTACAAATGATCACGTGTGTATAAAGTCAAATAATCATGTGTACACAATTGATGAAGTGATGGTGAGCGTACGGATTGTATTGTAGAGAAAGAAAACAACAGGTGATGTGTAAAAATATAATCTGCTTCTTTTCTTTACCTTTTGTTAACCGAAATGTACGTATGGGGAGAGAGAGAGAGAGAGAGAGAGAGAGAGAGAAAGAGAGAAAGAGAGAGAGACAAAGAGAGAGAGAGAGAGAGAGAGAAAGATAGAGTGAGAGAAAGAGAGAGAGAGAGAAAGAGAGAGAGACAAAGAGAGAGAGAGAGAGAGAAAGATAGAGTGAGAGAAAGAGAGAAAGAGAGAAAGAGAGACAAAGAGAGAGAGAGAGAGAAAGATAGAGTGAGAGAAAGAGAGAGAGAGAGAGACAAAGAGAGAGAGAGAGAGAGAGAGAAAGATAGAGTGAGAGAAAGAGAGAAAGAGAGAGAGACAAAGGGAGAGAGAGAGAGAGAGAGAGAGAGAGAGAGAGAGAGAGAGAGAGTCGGAGACAGCCGAGATGCACCCACACAGGGGCGACGGTGCGGTTCTTCTGTGAAACCTCTTTGCCTTTCTGTTTCGTTCTGCCCGGGTCGAAATCTTCCCTGATTTATATAATTTTCCGGACGCTCACGCAGATCGTCGTAGTAATACCTCCCACGCACATGGACACATCTCCTTTTAGCATTCCCCACCCCAGGCAATTTACTTGGTACTTAGCTGATGCTAAATTAAATCGTTACCGTTTAATAGCAATGCGTGAAACCATTTAACTGTGTGCAAATAAAACTTTTGGTGTTACTAGTACTCGATTGGTGTTACCAATACTCGAAACCTTTTAAGCGGGTGCAAACAAAGTATTGATACTAAATAGAATTATTAATGTTAGATAGGAATACTTGAAACCCTTTAACTGAGTTCAAAAATTGAATTATTGGTTATTACATAATATTATTTGAAACGATCTAACTGTGTGCAAATGAATGAATAATGAATAGAATTATGAGAGTTAAATATCAATACTTGAAACTATCTGTGTGCAAATGAATGAACTATATTGAATAGAATTATTAGTGTTAAATAGCAATACTTGAAACGATCTGTGTGCCAAAAATAGCAATACTTAATTATGATCAAACAAATTGACTCTAGTTCATTTAAAAATAAAATTATCTACTAACTATTCACTTACTATATATATATATATGTATATATATATATATATATAAACATTTAATAGGTTTGAAATAAGAGTTTTCTTTCTCCTAGACTGGTTGGCTAACTAGGGCTAAAGAGCCAAGTGTGTCCTTCTATTTTACTCATATCTGGAGGGAGAATAACTGGATTCATACCTCTCCCAAAGGTGTTAGTGCTATGTGAAATGCAATCAGCCTCGTCCAGGTATTGAACTCAAATCACCAAGTCCATTTCTTACAGCGATACTATTACACCACGGACACGTCGTGTATATATGAATAATCATTCAACTGTGTGTATATATGAACAACCATTTAAATAATGCTAAATTAAATCGTTAGTGCTCTACAATAATTCCTGAAACCATTCTACTGTGTGCAAACAAATGACTGATTTTAAATCAAAATGAAAATCTTAAATGGATTCAATTAATCCTATCTAACACTAATAGTTTTATTTGCTCACAGTTAAATGATTTCAAGCATCGCTTTGTCACACAATTCAATTTAACGTCAGTCATTTGTTTGCACAGTGTTAAATGGTCAAATCATTTAGATGGAACCCTATCAGCAACTACCAATCCGGGTCCGAGTGGACCTGGGAGTAATATACCAATATATGAAACTATTTAACTGTGTGAAAATAAATGATCTCTGGCTTATTTAAAATGTTATATACTAACTATCTGAGCACTCTCACGAAGAATTACCAGTTGACACTCGCGTAATTTTTGGAGGTGCCCGTGGTGTAATGGTTATCGTCGTAGGAAATGGACACGACGACACGAGTTCAAATCCTGGACGAGACTGATTGCATTTCACATAGCTCTAATACCCTTGGGAAAGATATGAATCCAATTAATCTCCCTCCAACTATGGATAAATAGTAGGACAGACTGGGTTCTTCAGCCTTGGTTAGGCAACTAGTCTAGGAGAAGGAAAACTCCGAATTCAAACCTATTAAACTCCGCTTAAAAAAAGTGTCATATCCTGCCCGAGCGGAGGGGTTGGTAAATAAGGACACTCGCGTCATGTAAAGCTTTTCTAATGAATTCAGCACTCTGGTAGCTGTTAAGCGCAAAATGTAAACAAGGGAAAAATAATATATATGTGTTAAATTTTTTTGCTTACGCTGTGGCTGTTGATGGACCTGCGTAAGATGCCAGAGTGGCGTAAAGTCAGCCAGATTTCGATCCCAGCTTGAAGCGTCTTCCGTGTCTAGTCACATTGATGAGTTGGGAAACAACGAAACAGACTTTCTGTGGATATATATATATATATATATATATATATATATATATATATATATATATATATATGTATGGCATGATGGTTAGTGTTTGCTAATGGCTCAGGAGACCTGGGTTCAATCCCAGGTTTAGTCATACCAAAGACTAAAAACATGGTACTTTGTGCGGACTTGCTTAACACTCAGCATTATAAGGCAAGTATCAAGGGTAAAGTGGAGCAATCCAGGGAAAGGAGTAGCGACGTCCCCTACATGGTGTTGTAGCTATCGAAAAGGGAGCCTTCGAGTCATCCTCGACTAAGGTTGCCAACTTTACTTACTATATATAAACAGGATTTGCATTAAATAACTTACAGTGGTTGACATGTTATAAAAAACAACCAAGAATTGGAAGATCCGGCTCGGATACAGCGGCTATATTTAAAGACCAACTCAAGAAGTGAGCCAGCATGATTATCCCTTCTTCAATTTTCTTCCAGACTGTCCCTATGGGAGGTTTCAAAAATGAGACAGCCTCGTGAGTTCGAATCTCATCGAAAACTTATTTTTTTATAGTTGTTTCCGATACGCTTAGTTTCACGCAGTCTTAAGGATAACGATCCAAGTGAGTTGCAATCAAAAACCAATGATAATCAAGAAGAGGAAGCACAACATGGAGGTGATCGTGGTGTAATGGTTATCGCCGAAAGAAATGAATACGGAAATCCAAGTTCAATCCCTGGACGAGGCTGTTTGCATTTCACATAGCACTAATACCCTTGGAAAAACTGTGAATCCAATTATTCCCCCTCAAGGCAGACTGGTCTCTTTAATGGTAATGGAGAAGGAAAATTCCGAATACAAACCTGTTAAAATCCGCTAAAAATTGACCTTGTGTCAGCTCGAGCAGAAGGTTCGGGTAAAAATAAAGATTTAAAAAATATTAGTCGAATGGTATAACATCAGGGATTACAATTCGGTCCGGAACTAATATAGACCTGTGGTGATTGTCCACGTGACAATATCAAAGATAACAATTATGATAACAAACAAACAAACAATTAAAGTGCTTAAATGCTAGTAAGCAGAGCAATATAAAAACTAAAATGGACAACTCACTTTCTTATTCCTGTTACTAAAAGTTTCATGTGCCGAATATGACACAATCATCAGACAGGTGAAGATCCTGTTCATCCCCTTTATTACACTACCGGCTCAGGAGATTACCATATTTTTTCATACACTTCCAGCACAACGGATTGCCACCATTTTTTTTTTTTTTTTTTTTAGACTTCTGTCCCATCAAAATTTGTCGATATTACTGTTGAATCCAATCTTCTCCTGTCAGAAAATTGCGTCATTTCGGTACATGATACTTTTAGTAACAGAAATTTAAAAGTGAATAATCAATTTTTGTTTATATTAAAGCTTTTGTTTCTTTGGTTAGTAGCATATCAACCTTCGTGGGTTTATTTTATGCCGAAGCCATCCTTGTAGAAGAACAGCAGTGACATCATTTAGCTCGTAACTTCGGGGATAAAGAGGTTCATATTTTTCCCAAGGGCTTTTGTTCGATAGTGAACGTAATAGCGAGACTGGAGTTCGAACACGCTTATTCCGAGACTGCGGCCGAGTACTTCAACCATTAGTCTTGGGGTCTCCTCATATATTAATGTATATCAATTTAATATATATTAACATATATCTATATATTAACTATATTAATCCATTTCGTTTATATGGTTTATAGTAATATATCCAAGCCGAAAGACTACTGCATAGTTTAGAACGAGCACCAAGCCGAAACACTACTGCATAGTTTGGAACGAGCAGCCACAGGCATAGGCCTCTATGTTAATGCACACAAAACGGAATATATGTATAATCAAACGGGAGACATCTCCACTCTAGACGGAACCCCTCTTAAACTAGTAGACAAATTCACTTACCTTGGAAGCAGCGTCGAATCAACCGAAAAGGACATCGACACGAGGTTAACGAAAGCATGGACAGCTATCAATAGGCTATCGATTATACGGAAATCAGACCTAACCGATAAAATGAAACGCAGTTTCTTCCAGGCAGCGGTCACATCGATACTGCTATATGGCTGCACTACATGGACGCTAACAAAACGGCTGGAGAAGAAGCTAGACGGCAATTACACAAGAATGCTGCATGCAGTCTTGAACAAGTCCTGGCGGCAACACCCCACAAGACAGCAACTGTACGACCACCTGGCTCCTATCACGAAAACTATTCAAGTTAGACGAACCAGACATGCAGGACATTGCTGGAGTAGCAGGGACGAACTCATAAGAGATGTACTCTTATGGATCCCCACACATAGCCGTGCAAAATCAGGACGACCAGCACGAACCTACATTCAGCAGCTATGTGAGGATACGGGATGCTGTCCTGAAGACCTGCCCAGGGCAATGAACGGTAGGGAGGAGTGGCGAGAGAGGGTCAGGGATATCCGTGCTACCAGTGCGACATGATGATGATGATAGTAATATATAAAAACATAGAGTAATGTATATCAGTATATTAAATATGTTAATCTATATTACTTCATTTTATCGTTATTTCTTGCTAGTTTTTCACACCAGCTTTTGGCTGATGGTCTCCCACTGGAGTCTGATTGGCAGCAAATCTCCTCAGGTCTCCAGGACTCTTCTCAGTATTCTGGCTAATCTCAAAACTACTGTTGATTGGATGGTCTCTATTTGTCCTCCGATTCCCAACCCTTCCAGTCCCCTTTCCAAGCCTTGGAGGAATGTTCTAAGCGCGCCAATTACAATTGGTATCACCGTTATTTTAATTCGCTGGCATTGTCCAAATACTTCTCTCTCTTTATGGAAAGTTTTTCACAGCAGCGTGAGCTGGTGGTCTTCCACTGTTGTCTGAGTGACAGCAAGTCTCCCCACTTTCCAGGACTCTTGTCAGTATTCTAGCCGATCTTAACAATGGAGTGATCTGGACAGTCTCGTATCTTCCTCCGGTTTCCAATTCCTCAAATCTTTTTTCAAGCCTTTGAAGACTGTTCTAAACGTACCATCTACAAATGGTATCAGGTTATAAATATTATTTGGTTTGTTTGTTATTTAATGCCATATCAACCTTCTCGGGTTATTTAATGCCAAAGTCATTCTTTTTCAGAAGGACATTAGTGGTACTCTTTAACCCATAGATGGGAGGATAAAAGGGGTTCATACCTTTCCCACGGGTATTTGTCCGAAAGTGAACGTAATAGCACGACTGGAGTTCGAACTCACGTACTACGACTCCGGAGTCTATCGTTTTTATTATTACACTACGGGGATACCTCCCATTATAGTTTGGTTTTCAATTCAGTAATCTTATAAGATCGATACTCCGTAATATTTAACTTTGCAAATACCATATTTACCAACCCCTCTGCTCGGGCAGGATATGACACAAGGTCAATTTTTAAGCGGAGTTTAACCGGTTGAATTCAGAGTTTTCATTCTCCTAGACTAGTTGCCTTACCAAGGCTGAAGTACTCAGTCTGCCCTACTATTTACCCATAGCTGAAGGGAGAATAATTGGATTCATACCTTTCCCAAGGGTATTAGTGCTATGTGAAATGCAATCAGTCTCGTCCAGGATTTGAACTCGTATCACTGTGTGCATTTCCTACGCAAATACGGTGATGCACCCCCCCAAAAGAAAAGATTTGAACACCCTGCGGGACTATGCCGATTTTGACGGGGGTATACAGTATGCGCATTCCAGTGGGTAGTTGATATTCTTATTAAATTTTCATTATCTTCGATATGGAATTAAGTATTTGAAAATGCATATTATTTGTATGATCACCTGCATCCCCAAGGAGGATAAACAGTGTATGAATATTGGGATGAATACTGTTGGAACTTATTTTGGAACCTGTGTGGCTATTTATTTCTAAGTATTTATCGAAAGCAAGCGAATCGTCTAGTTGACTAAGGCTGTAAAATACGCCGACAGCATCTCTGCAGACCCCCCCCCGCCAACAAGTAATCTGGCTATGATACTGAATCATCTAATGGTGAGGCGCTAGTCCTGGAGCTTTGGGGAATGCAGAATACTCCTTCATTGTCATTACTTCCAAGACCACTGTTTGTCGGAGTGGTAAGTTTAACCTCAACTAACCTATCGAGAAGACTTACAATGCACCTTTCTGATACGAGTTCCATAGCATAGCATTTAAAAAAACATTCATGACCAAGAACAGAAGTACTGAAAATTCTTACCGAAAACACAATAATATTAGAACATCAAAATAACAAGCAAAAACTATAGATTCTCAAGGCACTACATATTAGGATCATACAACCCAAAGTTTATAGAGTTAATTTTGAAACCAGTGCTAATTTACTTAAATGTCTTTAGCTACTGATGCGATTTATAGAAACAAGTTTGAAAAGTAAACGCTATGCAATACAATAGTACAAACGCTCATTCTTACAAAGTAGTAATGTACATACAAAAGTTACATCACTTTTGTAATAGATCTTCCCCTGGTGATGGCCCAAAGTCGGACAGAAAGTACTTGGGAAATAACTAATTATGGAAGATTTATCAACCAATTCCCGCCGAATATCATAAGATCAATACGTAAATTCGAAAGGATTAACAAAAAATATGTAGACAAAAAATGTCTATTATGTTCAATCAAATACGTATATATATATATATATATATATATATATATATATATATAAGACTGGGCTTTTAATAACCCGCAAGGGTTGATATGTCATAAAGCACAATCAAGCCAAACCAAACTAAGCTAGATTTCGACGTGGGTAAATAGTTTACTACTTTTGCAACGCTACACAGAGACGATAGAGCCAGCAGTGATTGTTGATACACACATACACACACACACACACACACACACACATATATATATATATATATATATATATACCTTTAAGAAAAACAAAACCCGGTCACATTAGGATTATAAATTTATTTCCATCCTGCTATGGGTATTGATATGAATATCAATGAATCATTCATTATATCCATTAGGATCTGATAAAATCCTATCAAATTTGGTGTTATTGATTCATATCAATACCCATAGCAGGATAGAAATAAATTTACAATCCTAAATTGACCGGATTTTGTTTTTCTTAAAGATATATATATACATATATATATATACATATATACCTTTAAGAAAAACAAAATCCAGTCACATTAGGATTGTAAATTTATTTCCATTAAGCTATGGGTATTGATATGAATCAATAACACCAAATTTAACAGGAATTCTTCAGATCCTAAAGGATATAATGAATACAGCCAGAATCGACACTGGAGGGAAGGGTGGGAGGGGTTGAAGAGAGGGGGAAGAGTTTCCTCCCCATTTCGCCCACGTCGGGTTTTTCTTTTGTTACCGGTCGGAATCATAATAAAGTAACTAGACGTAGGTTCAACTTCACTTTCTACTGTAAATTAACTTACATTTTAACTTACATTTTAACGTAATTCTTCAGCTTTAACAATAATTGAAGGAATTACAACAATTCTTATTAATCATAGGCAAAGATTACAGTAATACGTATCATAAATTCAAAATTTCAAATTTCAAATTTCAAATTCAAAATTTAATCTACTGAAAGCAATGTCAACATACGCGTAGGTAAAGCATGGATTGCAATTGATTGGTTATCAACCATATAGTGATCTGATAATCTCTGAAAAATAAAACGGGAATTCTTTCGTGTCAGTACGACAGTATGGCAGCCACATTTGGACTTTAATGTTTGCAGAAAAAAACCTGATAAGAAATAAACAAGAATGTTACATGCTGTTTTGAACAAATCCTAGAAGTAGAACCCTACAAAACGGTAGTTGTACGGTCACTTACCTCCTATCTCACAAAACATCCAAGTAAGTCGAGAAATACATGTTGGACACTGCTGGAGGAGTAAGGACGAATTCGTAAGTGACGTTCTCCTATGGACTCTAGTACATGGCCACTCCAATGTTGACTGACTAGCAAAAACTTACGTTAACCAGCTCTAAACGAACACTGAGTTCCGTCTAGAGGACCTACCAAGATCAATTGCTGATACAGATAGATAGATAAATAGAGAGAGAGAGAGAGAGAGAGAGTCAAAGGAATTCGTGCTATCATCACGCCTTAATCAGAATGAATAATGATGATGATGATGTGTGTGTGTGTGTGTGTATGTGGACATGTGGACAATGAGTATACACATGATTCTCGCTTTTCGATACCCTGGGCGCATAGAGATGCCGTATAAATACCTGCATCGAAGAACGTGGCATCATATCAATTATTCTTCAGTCAGTTGTTTTGGGATCCAATGAGATTATAGCATTAGTATCTAGCGTTTAACTTCGTATTTTAAAGTGTTTGATCTTTTTTTTCGAAGCAACCGAAAAAAAAAAAAAAAAATCAAACAAAAACAAAGCAAAAACAAAAAATAAAACAAACAAACAACAACAACAACAACAACAACAGCAACAACAACAAACCCCCAAAATAAAATAAAATAAAACAAAACAACCCCCTCACAAATAGAGAAAAGTAATAACAACCTTTCATAATAATAAAATGGTTTTTGTTCTCGTATAAAAAAGTCTATTTGTAAGTTTGAGTAGTCACGCTCGTGTCATTATTGACTAACCTACTTTTGCTTTTGTTGAGTTTTATGGCATATCAACCATTGTAGGTTATTTAATGCCAAATCCTCTTCATATAGATCTATTAAATATATATGATTTGGTTTGGTCGGGTTTTATGGCATATCAACCATTGTAGGTTATTTAATACCAAAACCTCTTTATACATATATATTAAATATATATGATTTGGTTGGGTTTTATGGTATATCAACGATTGTAGGTTATCTAATGCCAAATCCTCTTTATACACACACACACACACACACACACACACACACACACACACACACACACACACACACACACACATATATATATATATATGATTTGGTCGGGTTTTATGGCATATCAACCATTGTAGGTTATTTAATACCAAAACCTCTTTATACATATATATTAAATATATAGGATTTGGTTGGGTTTTATGGTATATCAACGATTGTAGGTTATCTAATGCCAAATCCTCTTTATACACACACACACACACACACACAACATATATATATATATATATATGATTTGGTCGGGTTTTATGGCATATCAACCATTGTAGGTTATTTAATGCCAAATCCTCTTCATATATCATCATCATCTTCATGTCAGGCTATCAGCACGGATATCCCTGACCTTCTCTCGCTACCCCTCCCTATCGTTCATCGCTTCCCTTAGGTCCTCGGGGATACACCATGCATCCTCTCAATGCTGCTGTATGTAGGTTCTAGATGGTCGCCATGCTTTTGATCGGCCATGTGAAGGGGTCCATAGGAGTACATCACTTATGAGCTCTTTCCTACTTCTCTAACTGTGTCCTGCATGTCTTGTTCGTTTAACTTGGATAATTTTCGTGATGGGTGGTAGGTGACCTTATAGCTGCTGCTTTGTGAGGTGTTGCCTCCAAGACTTGTTCAATATTGCTTGTAGCATTCTTCATATATATATATATATATATATATATATATATATATATATATATATATATATATATATGTATATATGATTTGGTTTGGTTGAGTTTTATGGTATATGAACCATTGTAGGTTATTTAATGCCAAATCCTCTTTATACATATATATTAGATATATATGATTTGGTTTGGTTGGGTTTTATGGTATATCAACCATTGTATGTTATTTAATGCCAAATCCTTTTTATACATATATATTAAATATATAGAATTTGTAAACACATTTTGCAGATAACATTTTTAAACAAACCTAAGCTTTTTTTTCCAAGTTAAATGGTTTCAAGTATTACAATCTAAAATTAAAGATTGTATTCAATGTTTATCACTTATTTGTTTAAACCCCGGAGAGAATCGATCATTATATTTATTCTTTAGTTCACAGTTTGAATGTCATTCAGTTATTTTCAACACTCGTGTTTACTTGTGCTTCAATCTGAAATTAAAAATGGATTGATATTTAATCACCATAAAAAGTCAATGATAAAATCAGAATATTGAAGAGAATTTTTAATCAAGTTTTTTTTATTCAGTATTTTAGTATTTCAAATAATATGATAAATATGTTTTTCAAATAAACAGAACCAAGTTTAAGCATATACACACACATAAGTAGGAACACCCCTAACAATTCTTTTTAATAAAAAGTAAATTTTCTTCACAAGCAAAGATAAATTTGGTTTAATTTGGTTTTATGGAATATAAACCCTTGTAGCTATTTAATGCTAAATCCTCTTTATACACAAATATTAAATATTAAATGATTTAGTTTGTTTTGGTTGGGTTTTATAGTATATCAACCATTATAGGTTATTTAATGCTAAATCCTCTTTATACATATATATTAAATATATAGGATTTGGTTTGGTTGGGTTTTATGGCACATCAACCATTGTAGTTTATTTAATGCTAAATCCTCTTTATACATATATATTAAATATATAGGATTTGGTTTGGTTGGGTTTTATGGCTCATCAAACATTGTAGGTTATTTAATGCCAAATCCTCTTTATACATAAATATCAAATATATATATATATATGATTTGTAAACATATTTTGTAGATAACATTTTTAAACGAAATTGAGCTCATTTTTTTTTGCACAGTTGAGTATTTTCACTTATTTCTATCTAACATGAATAATCACTTATAATTCAATTAAACATCAGTTGTTTGTTTACAGACAGTTAAATGTAAAAATAGTTCATATTTCAAACAATTCAATTAAGTATGAGTTTTTTATTTGCACACAGTTTAAATGTCATTTAAAGTTCTATTTGAGTCATAGATAGGACTCTATCAGGTGCTACCACTCCCGGTCATAGTGGACCTGTGAGCAATAGCAATGAATTTCCAAGGATGAAGCCTCCCCATCAGATGGTTAAATGTCATATCTAGGACACATGCAGTCTGTGTATTGTAGAGCCCCAGCCAACTGGGTTACCTACTTTTTCGTTTATGATGATCTTGTAAGAATGTAAGTAGATTAGCACACACACACACACACACACACACACACACACACACACACACACACACACACACACACACACACACACAACATGCACATTCTAATACGAATATGTTATTTTTGCATTGAATAACTCAATAAATCTTGACTTACCGTAAATTAATCCAACCAACCAAGATTTGACTTTTGGTTGATTTTATTATAAGGACCATATAAATGTATATACATATATATATATTCTTATAGGTCCTTATATATATAAGGACCTACAAGGATATATATACATGTATATATATATATCCTTATAGAACCTTATATATATATATATATATATATATATAAAATTAACTTAAATCGCGAGTCGGAAATCTTCTACTAAAGTTTCACTTTATCGGATCATCAGGAAGCCTCACCCCAAGTTGGAGTTAGACTTCCTGATGATCCGATAAGGTGAAACTTTAGTAGAAGATTTCCGACTCGCGATTTAAGTTAATATTATAATTGGCTCCACTTGTGTTGAACACTTTAGTAATTGTAGCATTGCAGGATTCGCGAAAGGTTTTTAGTTTTCTTTTGGCCAACTGACTGCCTATCCCTTGATTTTTTTCAAGGGGTCGGATGAGGTTGGCCTTTTCTTTCTTTTTGACCTATAATTTTTCTTTTTCCCCCGGGCGGTGATTCGAGATACTTTTATCTCTTGTCCCTGGCGGTTTTTTTTTCGTTTTTTTTTCTGGTACCGTGAATGCTGGTAGATATTAGATTAGTAAATATATATATATATATATATATATATATGTATATATATATTAAAGGACGTGATACATATATGTATGCATATATTTTATTATTATAAGTATTACATGCGCAGGGTTTATTGTAAATACATGGTGGTGCTCTTAGTGTAAGGATTATCATCAACCCGAGTTTAAATACTGAACGAGACTGTTTAGATTTCACAAGGCGCTAATATTTCGAGAAAGGTATGAATCTAACTATTCTACTACCCACAGATATGGGTAAATAGTAGGTCAGACAGTGCTCTTTAACCTTGATATAACAATCTGTCTGGAAGGAAAACTCCGAATTCAAACAAGTGGTAGACCTGGAGAGGGATAGACTCCACCAGGCTATTCCTGTGCAAGACGTCCTATATGAGTAGTGCCGCATGAATAAATCAGATTGCAGGACCAGTGAGAAATGTTGGTTGATGATTTTGTCCTGTAGAAAATAATGTTGCAATTTTATTTTCTGTCAGTGTATTTATTACTTGATTTATTCCTGTTGCTATGATGTCTAAATATGCACTGTGCATCACTGCTGTCCGTTTGTGAGCACATGCTTCATTGATCTTATTAAACGCATGTACAGCACATATATATTTCAGTGTTTTATATTAGAAGTGTCTTGTGTCTTTATTTAGAAGCTTGTGATTCGGAATATACCATAGGAACGGCATCTTATATCATTAGTCCTCTGATAAAATTGGCTTAGCTTCCTATCATCTCATTTAACATGGCGCTTCGCCAAATCTATATCCTTAAAGATACTTATATATATATATATATATATATATATAATGTCCTTATAATTTATATATATATATATATATATATATATATCATGTCCTTATAATTTATATATATATATATATATCATGTCCTTACAAAATATATAATTATATATATATATATATATTACTCCTCTGCGCGTGAATTCCGAGTTTTCCTTCTAGACTGATTGCCGTACCAAGGCTAAATAGCTCAGTCTTCCCCACAATTTACCCATGGAATTGTTGGATTCATACCTTTGTCAAGGGTAATAGGTCGAGTCATACTAAAGACTTAAAAAATGATACTTGATGCCTCTTTGCTTAATACTCAGCATTACAAAGTAGGGATCAAGGGTAAAATGGAGTAATCAAGGGAAAGGAGTAGCGCCCTCCCCTACAGCTTGGTGTTGTAGCTATGGTCTGCCAACTAATATATATGTTGTTTATTTTTTATTGTTTCCAACTGAATTTCAGAGATGTACGTGTTTTCAAACTTGTCCATGTAGATAGTCGTGTATAAAGGGGGCTGCAGCAGTGTCCATGGGTCATACTTTTGTTCGTATGAAGTCTCGACAATTGAAAATGAAGGTTTTTAATGTCAATACGTTGCATTAGTGTTGTTTTTATTTCTGTGGAAGTTTTTTTTTTGTGATTCTCTTGTTGAGGTATTTCCTCAAAGTGAAAAGTCCATCGTTGTGTTTGATATTAGAGTAAAGAGATATCACACCCATTGTAACCATCTTGTGGTATTGTTTTATTGGTTTGGTTTGGTTTCTTTGTTTAATGGCATATCAAATCTTTTTAGGTTATTTAATGCCAAAGCAATTCTCCCAGAAGAACAGTTGTGATACTATTTAACCCATAGCTGGGAGGATAAGGGGGTTCATACCTTTCCCAAGGGTATTTTCCCGAAAGTGAACGTAATAGCGTGACTGGAGTACGAACTCGCGTACTACGATTCCGCAGTCCAACGTTTTAACCATTACACCACGAGGACACCCCCCATTGTTTTATTGTCATTGGTTCTGTTTGTGAAATCTGTCATATCACGTATGTAGGATTTTATTTCGATAACAAGTGGTTGTATGTAGTGATCTACGTATTTGGTTAGTATGGTTGTGTGAGAGTTAATTGAGGAAATTACTGGTCTTTCAGGGTTGTTCATTTAATGTATATGTTGAAAACTCACAGAAGGTTAGTGAATGAAAAATAACCAAAACGGAGGTTGGAAATAAAATGGAAATCTTTATAGCATTAACAAAATACAATACTTGCCTGAAGTGTGAAGAATGTAAACCACTGTTAGTGGTGTACAATTCATCAGCATATTAACGCCTCTTATACAAGGATCATTAGGTAAGTTTCCCAACTTATTTCGTATGGGCACTCTTATTGATATTACATACATGAAACTCTAGTCCCCTTCAAAGTAATCTCCTCCGCCTGCAATGCATTTATTGTACAGTTCCAACAACTTCTGGAAGGCCCCATGGAAGTCCTC
Source organism: Sepioteuthis lessoniana (assembly GCA_963585895.1). Taxonomy (NCBI): domain Eukaryota; kingdom Metazoa; phylum Mollusca; class Cephalopoda; order Myopsida; family Loliginidae; genus Sepioteuthis; species Sepioteuthis lessoniana. The sequence goes on along the minus strand of OY757930.1, from coordinate 65,311,216 downwards.
TTGTGTAAGCGTGTCAATGACCTTCGTCACAGCCTCTTTTATCTCCTCAATTGTCTCATAACGACAGCTTCTGAGCTTAGGGAACAACCAAAAGTCGCAGGGAGCAAGGTCTGGACAATAGGGAGGGTGAGGAACTGTCTTGATGCCCCTCTTTGTCAAATAGTCTGTGACAAGGATAGAGTTGTAGACTGGTGCATTGTCCGGGTGGAAATGCCACTGGCCCGATTTGAAGAGTGCTGGCCTCTTCACAAGGAATCTCTTCGTGAACGCCCTTTAAACCTCAACATAGTAACCCTAACCCTAACCCTTTGGCCAATCAACTGTGGTGTATTGACTTCCTTACTCTTCCCACACCTCTCATCATCTCCCACAGACTCCCTGCCTTCCTTGAGTCTTTTATGCCACTCAAAAACTGATGGTCGATTCATGCAAGATGGTTGAAAAGCAGTCTGAAGCACTCCATACGTTTCTGTGGCATTTTTTCCAAGTTTAAAACAGAATTTTATTGCATATCGTTCTTCTAAAGTGTCCTCTCCTCCAGATTGCATTTTTGAAATTCACCAGCTGTGACAATCAAGCTTTAGTAGTGTATTCCAATTCCTGTTGTAGCTGTTCATTTAAACTTGAAATCATAAAAATTGGTCTGTCATCTCATAAGATGCATAGCAATGACATACTGAATTTTCAAGACTTTACGACAATTCTAAATGCCTGTACAAAAAAGTCTGGAAACTTATTGAATACACCACGTAATTGTAGCCAACATATTTATCATATTTACCAACCCCTCCGCTCGGGCAGGATATGACATAAAGTCAATTTTTAAGCGGAGTTTAACAGGTTTGAATTCAGAGTTATCCTTCTCCTAGACTAGTTGCCTCACCAAGGCTGAAGAACCTAGTCTGCCCTACTATTTACCCATAGCTGGAGAGAGAATAATTGGATTCATACCTTTCCCAAGGGTATTAGTGCTATGTGAAATGTAATCAGTCTCGTCCAGGATTTGAACTCGTGTCGCCGTGTCCATTTCCTACGACGATAACCATTACACCACGGGCACCTCCGCCAACGTATTTATGAGGAATAGGACATACTCATGAATATATAACTGTATTTTAGGAAACTGGTCGTAGCTGGCGAGTTTTCTTTGTCGATTAGATTGTTTCTGACCATATCATTTAATGAACTTATAATGATATTTTGATGATCTTCAAACGTGACGGTTGGAAGTTCATGGTAGAATTTCTCTTTGTTTTGTTGGAGATATTCATCTATGTCTCAAGGACATAAATCTAACTGCAAAAAGATACCCACATACACGCTGTTTATCTAAACCTTCAGCGGATAACTACCGAACCCTTTATAGTTGCATGAGTTCAAATGTCGAGTTGCAATCACCAAGAAACATTTGTAAGATAACAATATTTATTCTAACAAAGAAACATAAAACTAGTCTACCAAAAGAATTTGTGGAGAGATGCAACGTCTGATATGTGTGGGTCCGCCATCTTGGATCTTTTTCTTTGTCACGCCCTCTAGCGGTCCAAACGAATATGTCTAAGGTGGGATACCTCTGAATTGACTTTTGGAGTTATCTCCTTTTTCGTTACTTCTGACACCTCCCCTTTGAAATATGGTGCTTGTGGGATGTTTGTTGTGGATCTAATTGTAATGTTGAAGTTGGTTTGCACTTTTGTTGCGTCCTTTTAGTTGGGTATTTCTTTTGAGACTTTCTTTATTTACTGCATGTTGCTTGAACAAATTCAAAAGTGTCCAGAAAAACATTTAAAAGAATGACTGTATCATTTGATTGTCTTTCGGGAAGGTACGAATGACGTGGCTGATTCGCATGTCTGACCCAAATAGACGATTGTACATCCACATAGATTACATTACCAGAACGGCGTACTATATAACCTTGTATCCATTTTTTTTTACCATTGCAGTAATCTTTTGCTAATACAGATTGTCTTGGTAGAAATAGACGTGACACAGCTCCATAAAGGCGATTCGACTGGTTTTCCATCGTTCCATTTCTTGCTAGGCGATGGGCGAATAGCATCAATTGGTAAGCGTATTTTTCTATTCATCAGGGCTTCTGCAGGAGACTTTTCATTTGGACAGTTTGGATTTGGGGTTGCTCTGTAGTTACTTATAAATATCTCCATGATTTTTTGTATAGTTCCTTCCCTTTTTTGATTTTAAGAGTTCTCTCTTAAACGTGTCGACGAAGCGTTCAGCTTGTCCATTCGGCTGTGGATGGAAAGTTGGAGATCTGAGGTGCTGAATAATGTTCTGTTTACAGATGTCTGAAAATTCTGCTGAGGTAAATGCAGTACCATTATCAGAAACTAAGATTTCATGAACACCAAATCTGCTGAAAAATCCTTGTAGTTTCCTTACAGTTTCACTGGATGTAGTTTGATTCATATGAAAAGCTTCCAGCTTTTTGCTGTAAGCATCAACAAGTATTAGGTAATGTTGTCCATTTAGTGGTCCAGCAAAATCAATATGGAGTTGTGACCAAGGAAATTATGGGGTAGGCTATGAATGCAGTATTGTTTTCTGAGGAGACTTTGCAACCAGTTGACATTTGGTAAAACTCTTGATAAGTTCCTCTAGCTGTTTGTCCATGCTTGGCCAGTACATATATCATCCGATTAATTCTTTGATGTCCATAATGAAATCGTTTGAGAACTCTGTTTTGGAGTTTGAATGGAACAACAATGCGTTCAGCAAAAAGAATTCGAATAAGGAAGATCACCGCTGAAAAAAATGGTTGAAGTTTCTGGTCAGTGCATGTATTTGGCCAGCTGGCGGGGTGAAAATGCAGGACTTTCTGTAATACTGGGTCTGCGGCTGTAGCTTCTTGAATAAACTCTGAAGTGACAGGTAGTGCTCTAACCGTGGAAACAAGTCCATATACAACTTCAGGTTCCACAGATATAGCAGTGATAACTGTGTCCTCCCGTGCCTTTTGATTGGAAGAGATGAGTCTGGACAACGCATCTGCTTGGCCAATTTTTTATCGAAAAATCACAAAAGCGTAGAGGTCCATCTTTGCAACCGGTTAGCTGTATAAACTAGGATTCCTTTCTTGGAACCAAATATACTATTCAATGGTTTATGATTCGTGATCAGGGTAAAATGACGGTCATATAACATTTTGTGAAATTTCTTCACAACGAAAATAATTGCAAGAGCTTCTTTTTCAATTTGACTGTATTTGTGCTCAAAGATTTGGATGTGGGCGCAATAGCCTTTTCGCTTCCGTCAGGAAAAATATGTGATATCACTGCTCCGACCCCATAGTCTGAAGTATCAGACACCACACTAATGTCTACGGATGGGTCATATTGTGTAAACAATAGGTCAGAACTGAGAAGGGATTTGATCCTCTCAAATGGTTCTTTGCATATGCTTGACCAGTTCCATTTAGTATCTTTTTGTAAAAAGAATAAGAGGTCCACGTAACTTGTGCAGTTCTGGTAAAAAGAACCATAATAACTCACGAGGCCCAGAAAGGAACGTAGTGTCGAAACATCCGTTGGTGCTGCCATGTGCTTAATCGAATGAATATTTTCTGGATCTGGTCTTAGACCATTCTTGTCAAATATAAATCCAAGGTACTTCACTGAAGTTTAGAAAAATTTGCATTTGTCTGACCATAGCCGAAATCCATATTTTTTGAATTCGATCCACCCTTCTCTATCGTCCATTGCTTCTGGTAGGTCTTCAAGAGCTGTTGTATGTAGGTTCTAGCTGGTCTTCCTGTTTTTGCTCGTCCATGTGAAGGGGTCCACAGGAGTACGTCACTTATGAGCTCGTACCTACTTCTCCAGCAGTGTCCCGCATATCTGGTTCGTCTAACTTTGATAGTTTTCATGATGGGTGGTAAGTGGCCGTACAGCTGCTGCTTTGTGGGGTGCTGCTGCCTCGAAAGTGGCAAAAATTGAATTTGAAGTGGACTACCGAAAATATCTTTTTTTTGTGACGTGTTTTTCTTCTTGAATGTGAAGTATTCTTTATGGTAGTGTTCTGTCTGCGTTCACAAAATCTGTCTTTGTGCCCTCAACGTGAACAGAGCTGACACGTGTGCAAAAACGAGCATAGTGTCCAACCCCACATAACCAACAAGGAGGTGCCCGTGGTGTAGTCGTTATCGTCGTTGGAAATGGACACGGCGACACGAGTTCAAATCCTGGACGAGACTGATTACATTTCACATAGCACTAATACCCTTGGAAAAGGTATGAATCCAATTATTCTCCCTCCAGCTATGGGTAAATAGTAGGACAGACTAGGTTCTTCAGCCTTGGTTAGGCAACTAGTCTAGGAGAAGGAAAACTCTGAATTCAAACCTGTTGAACTCCGCTTAAGAAATTGATCTTGTGTCATATCCTGTCCGAGCGGAGGGGTTGGTAAATAGTAACAAGGTGTTGGCAGTTTTTTTCCCTCGTTCCAGACGGAACTCTTCCATCGATCTTACACTGCCAGAAACAGATGGTTTTAATGGCTCTTGTACTATTTTAGTTTCTCGTTTAAGGTTTATTAGACGTTGACATTCCGTGGTCAGTGTTTGCACTGCTATGTTTTTGGCTTGCTCCAGCTTACACAGAAGACGAGAGCGAATGTCCGCATTGTTTGGGGATTGCAGTCCAGCGATGAAAATGAGGCATTTGAATTGGTCCTCGGTCAGCGATTGCAGCCGAAAATTCTCGCAATGCAAATTTACCTTCCCAGCATAAGTGAAAAAATCGTCATTATCGTTCTTTTTTTTAACTTCAAACAATTATCATCATCATCATCTGGTAGCACGGATATCCCTGTCCCTCTCTTGCCACTTTTCCCTATCGTTCATCGCCCTAGGCAGGTCTTCTGGACTACATCCCGTATCCTCACATAGTTGCTGAATGTATGTTCGTGCTGGTCGTCCTGCTTTTGCTCGGCCATGTGTGGGGGTCCATTAGAGTACATCACTTATGAATTCGTCCCTGCTTCTCCAGCAGTGTCCTGCATGTCTGGTTCGTCTAACTTGAATAGTTTTCGTGATAGGAGGCAGGTGGCCGTACAGTTGGTGTCTTGTGGGGTGTTGCCGCCAGGACTTGTTCAAGATTCCTAGGTGCAACGGTTTCTGTAAATGTAAAATATCCCAGTTTTTTTTTTGTTAGATGATATTAATAAGGCGCTCAAGTTCCTTTGTTTTTGAATTTACGTAATAGAAGGTGCAACTTCCATTCATCATCGTGCATGTCGAAAAGTGTCCTCCCAACGCTTAAACCATTCAGCGAATGTTTGTTTTGTCTTGGGGTCGAACTGGAATTCGGTTATTAAGCCTGCTATATTATCAACAGAATTCACATTTTTATCATATTTAACAACCCCTCCGCTCGGGCAGGATATGACACAAGGTCAATTCTTAAGCGGTGTTTATCAAGTTTGAATTCAGAGTATTCCTTCTTGACTCACCAAGGCAGAATCAGTCTGTCCTACTATTTACCCATAACTGGAGGGAGAATAATTGGATTCATACCTTTCCTAAGGGTATTAGTGCTATGTGAAATGCAATCAGTCTTGTCCATTTCCTACAACGATAACCATTACACCACGGGCACCTCCACATTTTTATTAGCTATAGTAAGCTGGTATTGAAATTGCTGTGTCAAAGTTTCAATTAGACGGTTTTGTGCTCGCAAAAACTGTTCTTGTTGACTCTTAAGAATTTTCTCTAAGAGTGCGGAGTCCATGACGAAGAAAAAGAATATAATACTTCTTTCTTTTTTTTTTCTCCTCTTTTCGAGGTTCCACGTGCGTCAAAGTTAAAAGAAAAATTATCTCATTTTGTCGTCAATTTCTGTTGTGTATTTGCGTGAGTTCAAATGTCAAGTGGTACATTTTGCTGATATCAAAACAATCACCAGGAAACATTTGTAAGATAACAATATTTATTCAAACAAAGAAACACTAGTCTGCCAAAAGAATTTGTGTTGAGATGCAACGTCCGATGTGTGTTGGTCCGCCATCTTGAATCTTCTCCTTGGTCACGCCCTCTAGCGGTCCAAACGAATATTTCTAACTGAATTGACTTTTGGAATTAACTCCTTTTTGTTACCTCTAATACCTTCCAACTATACCAAATTGCCAACAGAATCAAAACCTAAAATTATACCTACACAAATAACAACCATACACCATAAAGAAAGAATAAAACAAAAAACGTCTTCGGTATAAAATAACCCAAGGGTTGATTTGCCGTAAATTCCAACAACTCAGATGACTGTTGTTTCGCCTTTATCTTGATTTAGTTTCTTTGTTTTATTGGCATATAAAGTTTCGGTGGTTGATTAATACCAAATTAATCCTTTTAGAACAGCAGTGGTATTAATTAAACAATTGCTGGGGTAATCTAGGGGTTCATGCCTTTACAAAGGTATTAGTTCAAAAGAGAACGTAAGAGCGCGAAAGGAGCTCAAACTCGCTTACTACGATGTCAAAGTCCAGCATTTTAGTCACTATGCCACGCCTTTACCTGCTAGTGTTATAGTATGGTCTCCTCTAGTTGAGAGTTCCATTTGAGTTTCACGTTTTTTTTTTGCTAGGTTATTATGTGTTAAGTGTAGGTTTTTGATGTTATAGGATACACATTTTTCTTGTCTTAAAATAAGCAATAAAAACATACTTAAGAACATTCTAGAAATTTAGGATCAAAACTGCATTAGCATTTAACTTACATTTTTATATTTTTCAACCAATCAGCTAAAAACATAGAATAGAACATTCTAGAAAAATTGGATCGGAAGTCAACTAACAGAAAATATTTAGGCTCGAAAATAAAATAGTAAAATACAAATCTGATTGGTCAATAAATGTCTACCCGCCAAAATTTTAGGACGATTCTTTGATCCACCTGTTGGATATAAATAACACAGAGTTAGGGAGCCATTCACACAAGCTCACACACAGACGAAGACTAAAACACAAGCCACTAAGCCAGTAAAGCAGTAGCCGTCCGGCAAATTCCTTTCCTTCCTCAACTAAAGTTCATGACCTCTCTTCAGATGGCCGAGAATCACATTCAAAAGAAAAACCCGACAAACTTTCTTTCATCAACGCGACACGCTGTTGCCACTATCATAAAACCCGTTAACATGAACATACACACATCTTTAAACAAAATTATTTTCTTCTTGTCAAATTTTATTTTCCAAAAGGCCAGTTACACATCATGTATTTTGTTTGTTTTCATATTCTGTTATATGTATATTAAATTGTTTGTTGTTTAATGTTCGTTGTGTTCTATTCCATTTCTTTCACGCGCTTGTAAAGTTTTTGTGTTGTATTTGTGGTGGAAATAGTTTAGAGAGCAATACCCGTAAATTACGGACGCACATCTACTGAAATAACCAACATACAAACTGCCACAATGTTTTTGATGTCTTTTCTCTCAACCATTTCAAATGTTTGAATGGTTGTGTCTGTATTGTTAGAGTTGAATCTACTGTTGTTTGCTTTCAGTGACTCCAAAATGGTTGGTTTGTGATCGGGTGGTCCAAAATGGGCTCTAAGTCGAAATCTTCTAAAAAATAATTTCCCATTGTTATTCAATGTGTGGTTGTTCAAGTATAGTGAACGAGGGTAAAAATCGGGGCTTTTGTTTTGTAGTTCAAATATATTTATATTGAATTAGTTTCACAACTCATCCATGTAGGTCATTTTTGAATCTACAAGTCTTTCGAAGTTTCTTTGTAAAATTTCGTAAGCTTCATTTCTTGTAGTTAAAATGTTTTATATCCACCTTTCCAAGTATTTTGGCTGGGCGGCTCTTTGTTTTTTGAGTGGCTGTATGTATTTATTACCGGAGTTTTCTTACCTAGGTTTCATTGATTAAGTAACATCTTTCTTTTTTGAACAAGTTCAGTGTTGGTGTTACTATTCGGATTGATGTATATTTTAACCCCAGCTCTCTTATTATTCGTTAGTTTGAGAATGTCTGCATATGTGTGTGGCTTGTTTTGAGCTGGTTTCTCTCTTTTGTTATCTTTGTTTCTTTTACTGATCGTTTAGTTATGGTCGTTTATGTTCATTTTGAGTTTTTTTTATTTCACATTCTTTTTTTTTATTTCACATTCTTGTTATACATAGATACATACATACATACATACATATATATATATATATATATATATATATATATAATCCTAATGTGACCGGTTTTGTTTTTTCTTAAAGTAAAGTATATATATATATATATATATATAGATATATAGTATATATATATATATATATACTTTACTTTAAGAAAAAACAAAACCGGTCACATTAGGATTATAAGTTTATTTACATCCTGTTATGGGTTTTTGATATAAATCAAAAACACTAAAAAAATTAACAGGACTTCTTCAGATCTTATGGATAAAATAATTGATTTATATCAAAAACCCATAACAGGATGGGAATAAATTTATAATCCTAATGTGACCGGTTTTATTTTTTCTTAAAGAAATTATTGCTCTGTAATGTCAGTTACATTGAGCTCTTTACCAGGAAAATTTAAATGTTCACTGTTGAATGTTTTTTTTACCCTGATGGAATTACTCCCAACTCCGGTTTAACTGGACCGAATAATACTATATATATATAGCATTTTCTCTTTTAAACCTTTTTTTTATTAAATAAGACAGACTCTTCATTGCAGAAACACTATAAACTCAATGAAATAACACTAAAAATCTTATGCGTAATAATGTCTCTCATATTTACATCCAAATGATATCAGTTACGCATTATTCAAGATGTTTTTATATTTTCTGCTCGGCAATGTAAATTTCTAGTAGAAGTCAGCCGTGGATTCGAACTAAAATTTCGATTTCAAAGATTCGTCGCACTGTAAGTCAATTGTAATGTAACATAATGTCAACCCAGTGTAAGATGGCGGACCGGACAAAAATCTCTCGAGGACCGGATGTGGCCTGCGGGTTGCCGACCCCTGTTTTAAACTGTTTTTTTAAAGATTTCAAAATCGATTTTAGCGTTTGAATAAACACTTTTTAAGTCCATATGATATATAGACTTATAATAATGGACTGCTAATTGCATTTTCTAACAGATGACAAACTAGACATGAGTGTTATAGTATCGAAATAATTTTGGTTAAAAATTTGAGCATAGCCTTTTGCAACAAAATGCGCCTCCCATCTTTATTTTCTGCTCTATTTTTCATTGCATAAACACAACAACAACCAATAATGTTTTATGTTAGGTGGGGGGATAACACTAATTCCTAGGCGTCGTTTTTTGTCAGAGTTTTATATTCTTGTAACGTAGCAATCAACCAATTCTCTAAATAGTCTGAATATATCTCTTCACTGTAATTTTTCGGAGCAGACTGTATTGAATAACAATAGCGTGTTGTGTAATGTTTTATATTTTCAACAACAAAATAGTCCGGTTTCTTTCTTTCTCTCGAAGAATAACATAAATTTGTACTTTTATGATTAAGGATTTTCGAACTATTGTCTTCATCTTTATTGTTATTTCCACAACGTTTCGGTCGATATGTCCTCCGACCTTCTTCAGGTTTTTGTCGAACTCGGGAACCTTCACGGAACTTCGAACTACGTCCTTTATTGAATCCGCGGGGGTCACCTATTCTGATTCCGTTAGCCATATCCTGACTGCAGGCGAGTAACAATACAGGAATACTCAACACTTGTACCCGGTTATGGCTAACGGAATCAGACAGGTGACCCCAGCAGATTCAATAAAGG
>OY757930.1:65288949-65296449 GCA_963585895.1 Sepioteuthis lessoniana | reverse complement strand
AATGAAGAAAACAACAAAAAAACTAACAAAGTAACTTTTAAGAGATTCGGTAAATATTGAAAAATGTGATATGAGCAAGGGTAAAAAATCAGGCATGATAGTAGAGAGGAGAATCTAATGGGTTGATGGACACATTAGGTTTATAAATCACAAAAATTCACTCTGAATTGCCCGGCAAGTTTTGGTTTTGGTTGCTTGGGTTTTATGGCATATCAACTTTTGTAGGTTATTTAATACCAAATTCCCCCCCCTTTTTTTTTTACAAATAAACAGTTCTATTTCAAACAATTCAGTTTAGTATAAGTTCACAGTTTAATTGTCAAAGACATTTCTATTTCGAGCTATTCAGTTTTGTCAAACAGTTCTAATTCAGCTAATTCCGTTTAATATAAGTACAGTTTTTGCTTACACGCAGTTAAATGTCAAAAACAGTTCTATTTCAAACAATTCAGTTTAGCGTAAGTACAATTTCAATGTCAAAAACAGTTCCATTTCGAATAATTCAGTTTAGCATTAGTACGCAGTTTAGATGTTAAAACTGTTCTTTTTCGAGCAATTCAGTTTTGTATAAGTAAGCAGTTTAAATGTCAAAGCCGTTCTACTTCAAGCAATTCATTTTAGCATAGATATGCAGTTTAAATGTTAAAACAGTTCTATTTTACACAATTCAGTTTAGCATAAATACGGAGTCTAAATGTAAAAAACAGTAAACTCATGAAACCACGGCTTAGTTCTATTTGACCCATAAATGTCAAAACAGTTTTATTTCAAGCAATTCATTTTAGCATGGATACGCAATTTGAATGTCAAAACTGTTTTTTTAAACAATCAGTTTAGCATAAATACGCAGTTTAAATGCAAAAAACACTAAACTCTTGAAACCATGGTTTAGTTCTATTTGATCCATAGATAGGACGTTTATCAGGTACTACCACTACAGGCCAGAGTAGACATAGGAACAATGGCTATGAAGGGGTACTCTACATTCCCCAAAGCTCCAGCATTACTGGAACCTCGCCATCAGATTGTTTAGTGTCATATATCAGGACACTCATTGAGGGTGGAGTCTGCAGAGATGCAGTCGGTGTATTCTACAGGCCCAGCCGACTGGCCAATTGTTGGTTGGTTGTTTGGGTTTTATGGCATATCAAGTTTTGAGGGTAATTTAACGCCAAATCCATTTTTATACAAATAATCCGTTTTATTTTAAACAGTTCAGTTTAGCATGAGTACACAGTTTAATTCTCAAAAAAATTCTATTTCAAGTTATTCAGTTTATTCAAATAGTTCTAATTCAGTTAATTCAGTTTAGTATAAATACAGATTTTGTTTACACACAATTAAATGTCAAAACAGTTCCATATCAAACAATTCAGTTTTGTATAAGTCCAGGTTCAATGTCAAAAACAGTTCCATTTCAAACAAATCAGTTTAGCATAATCACGCTGTTTAAATGTAAGTACAGTTTAGAAACCGCGGTTTAGTTCTATTTAACCCATACATAGGACCCTTTAAAGAACTGATAATTTGTATAAACATGGGTTTGGCATTAAAGAATCTACAAGGGTTAATATGCCATAAAAATCCAACCAACCAACCAACAAATTAGCAATTCCCATCTCCGCTTCTATAATCTATTAAGTCATTGAAGTTCTATTTCGAGTAATTTCCCTTCATGGAATTTTACGGGGCAATCTGAGTTATTTGGCGCTACCCTTCTTCTCCTTGATAAAAACATTTTATAATGCCACTAAGTATGAAGTTTTTACCAGTTTTAAATGATTGTGAAAACATATTTTTGCATCTTATGTAGTTGGAGATCATAATTGTCAAATTATATGTCGGTATTAAATAACCCTACAAGGGTTGACCTGCCTAAAACCAACCAACCAACCAACCAACCAACCAAATATCAAATTCCAGAAAATATCCAGGATTATCTTCTGGACATTCATCTTTTGCAAAGTCTAAAAAAATGTTGACACGACTAATTTTTACAGGTAAATCAATAAATGTCCACCTCTCGGAAATTAACGAAGCTTAAAGCGAAAAACGTTAACGTTTGGCAGCTTCGTGATAAAACGATAAAATGATTATTCATATTTATCAAACTAGATATCATAAATTGAAGATTGAGTCTCTGAAATATTTAAAAAAAAAAAGGTTTTAAGTAGATTGTATAGTTGCAATCTTTTATCTTCAACATCTAGTTTTACTTCCTTGAAATAATTTGTTCAGGAATTTTTATGCAGTCAAGTCTTATGCCTTTTATTTGTAATACTTGTATTAATTTCTGACCAAAGACAATGATTTCTATTTGATTTCAAAGGATTTCTATGAGTAAACCACAAGCCATGTATTTACATTGTACATACAATGGCTTTATTCTGTCAGTAACGTTTGCATTAATTCCTGACCTATAATAACTTTTTTTAACGCAAATATTAGAAACATTTCCTGTGTTTTTCTAAAGTAAAATCATCGTCTCTAACAAAACGTTTGGAGAAAAAGCAGGAAAGAAGTACATTAGGATAACCCTAAACGTGCTTCCAGTCGAGTAATAAGTCATTTATATTAACTAGGATCAATGTGCCGTATATATATATATATATATAATTAACTTAAATCGCGAGTCGGAAATCTTCTAAAGTTTCACCTTATCGGATCATCAGGAAGCCTAACTCCAACAGTTAGGCTTCCTGGTGATCCGATAAGGTGAAACTTTAGTAGAAGATTTCCGACTCGCGATTTAAGTTAATTTTATAATTGGCTCCACTCGTGTTGAGCACTCTTGTAATTGTAGCATTGCAGGATTCGCGGAAGGTTTTAGTTTTCTTTTGACCAACTGACTGCGTATCCCTTGATTTTATTCAAGGGGTCGGACGAAGTTGGCCTTTTCTTTCTTTTTGACCTATAATTTTTTCTTTTTCCCTCTGGCGGTGATTCGAGGTACTTTTGTCTCTTGTTCCTGGCGTTTTTTTTTTTCTTTTTTTTTCTGGTACCGCGAATGCTGGTAGATATTAGATTAGTTTATATATATATATATATATATATAGTGTATTACAAAAGTGAGTACACCCCTCACATTTCTGCAGATATTTAAGTATATCTATTCATGGGACAACGCTGAGAAAATGACACTTTGACACAATGAAAAGTAGTCTGTGTGCAGGTTATATAACGGAGTTAATTTATTTTCCCCCTAGAGATATACTTAAATATCTGCAGAAATTTGTGGGGTGTACTCACTTTTGTGATACACTATATATATATATTGTCATCCACAGACATACTGTTTCGTTCTATCAGAACTCTTCAGTGTGGCTAGACACGTAGGACGCTCGAAGCCGGGATCGAAACCCATCCAACTTTACGTTAGACTAAGTCTCAGACCGCTCGGCCAACAGGCGTATCACGTTGACTAAGGGAATTTTAAAGGTATTTATGTAGCAACAGCAGTGTCCGTTTGTTTACATTTTTTAAAATACCCTATCGGCTACCAGCGTGCTCAATTCTTTCGAAGAGCTTTGCATATATATATATATATATATATATATATATATATATACGTACATACGAGAGTGAATTACCAACACAGGAACTTATATCATACATCAAAATGAAGCTGGTCCTCTGTGGATCCCATCCCTACTTCTCAACATAGTCACCTTTTTTCTCAATTGCAATGTTCCACCTTCGAATGAGAGCATGTATCCCTGCCTCGTAAAATTCTGTTGACTGTACTTAGAGTCACTTCTTCACTGTAGTTCTAAATTCCTTGTCCCTGGCATAATGTTTGCTTCTTTAACCCTCTTTCATGAAGCCGTAGAGATGATCGTCTAAAGGCACTAAATCTGCCGGGTATGGAGGATGCAGTTAAGTTGTGCATCCGAATGTGGCGATTGTTCCCCTTATCTTGACGCTTGTGTGTGGTCGAAAATTATTATGCAGAACGACATTATCGATGGGCAAGTTGGGTCTCACCCATAGGATTCTGGCTCTGAGTCTATTCAAAGACAATGTATACCGTTGACGAGGAAGTGAAAACTGCTGAGAGAAACGGCGACTATGTTGTGAAGGAGGGATGTGATCCACAGAAGATCAGCTTCATTTTGATGTATGATACATGTTCCTGTGTCGGCAATTATACCTTTACTAAAGAAAAAGGTATTACTTTTTGACTCACCCTCGGATATATATATATATATATATATACCACGGTAGCAATATCTCATCAACTGAAAGCGATGTCAGCGTACACATTGGGAAAGCTTGGATTGCTATTGACAGGTTTTTCATCACATGGGAATTTGATCTCCCAGATAAAATAAAACAGGATTTATGCCAAGTTGTGGCTGTGTTAGTACTACTGTATAGTTTCACCACTAAGACTCGCTGGGGGAAAAAGCTAGATGAGAACTACTTAAAGATGTTGAGCAGTTCTACGGCCATCTACATCCCATCTCTCAAACTACCTAATAAAAGCGTACAAGACATGTTGAGCACTGTTGATCGATTGTTTGATAGAGTAACGATTGAATAATGAAATTATGAGAGGAAAGTTGCAGACACGATAAAAAGATATACTTTTACTTGTAACTGATGAATATTAAATTTACAGAGATCTATTGATGTTTTTATGCTCGTTTGATGTCTAACCTAAAACAGATGATTGGTTGGATTTGATTTCGTTCTTTAATGGCATATCAACTTCATGGGTTATCTAATGCCAAAGCTATCCTTCTAGCAAAACAGTAGAGATACAATAAATTGAATTATCATGACCAGAAAATCCGGCAAGCACTGCGTGCTATATACGGAACCATGGACAGCTGTTTCGACCTTATTAGGTCTCATTAGCAGTGTATACCGTGATCTCTTTCACTAGAGACCGAACCAGCGACCACCGAGCCGAAGCTCTACTTTTGAGATACTGGTCCCCATCACACACAAACGATGCCAAATTAACTAATCATTTAGATGCGTGGTCAATTAACCTGATGTGTTTTGTAGTTACATTCGTACTCTCACAGAGGACACAGTCACCTACAGAGCTACGTCTTCCAAGAGGATTGGAGATACCCATCCACCTAATCATAACCTTATGGGAAAGGAAATAAACATAATTAAAAAAAAGATTAAATTGAGGAATTATATTTTATAAATTGAATTACCATGACCAGAAAATCCGGCAAACACTGCGTACGACATACGGAATCACTGGTAATAAGACCTAATAAGGTCGAAAGAGCTGTCCAGTGGTTCCGTGCGTCACGCGAAGTGCTTGCCGGATTTTCTGGTCAGTGTAATTAAATTTATAATTCCTCTATTAGAAAATAAGAAAAAAAGTTGAGATACTATTGAATTCATAGCTTGCGAGATAAGCGAGTTTATACCTTTCCCAAGAGTATGTATCTGAAAGTGAACGTCATCGCCCGACTGGAGTTCGAACTCGCTTACAAGGATGTAGCAGTCCAGCACGTTAACTACAACACTAAGGGAATAAAATCGAAAATAGTGAGATCCCATCCCTGACATATCTTGAAGTAAACGATCATCGGGCGCCCAGTCGGTTGAGGCTGTAGAATATACTGACTGCTTCTCTGCAGAGGGGTAAGACTCCCCACCGCAACGAGTGTCCTAGATATGACGGTCTGAATTGCTGCATAAGAGGATGTCCTCGTGGTGTAATGGTTAAAGTGCTGGACTGCAGAATCGTAGTAAGCGAGTTCGAACTCCAGTCACGGTATTACGTTCACTTTCGGACAAATCCTCTTGGGAAAGGTATGAACTCTCTTATACTCCCAGCAATGTGTTAAATAGCATCTCTACTGTTTTTCTTGAAGGATAGCTTTGGCATTAAATAACCTATAAAGGTTGATATGCCATTTGATAAAGAAACCAGGACTGAAGTGTTGCGACGAAAAGCAGCTAAAATTATGTCGAAAGAGATACTAGTTCAATATTATCAACAGGTAGCCATACATCATAGAAAGAGTCTCATGGCGGAATGGCTGAAGTGCTAGACTACAACGTGGGAGTACGTGTGTTCGAATTCTAGTCTAGTGTGACAGGTATGAATGCTCCTTATCTTACCCTATGAGTTAAATCTTATCCCTAATGCTCTTACACAAAGAAATCTTTGGCATTAAGTTTGTAATGCTATGAAAAAAAACAAAAAAAAAACAAAACAAAACAAAAAAAGTCCATGCAACCAAAAGAATACATAATAAAGCAAACCAAAAATTTGAACAGTTTTTTTTTTAATCCAGACAAATCCACCTGGATTGTGAGAATTCTGGCTCAGGTTAATAGTATCGACTTTCAACCAATTTACTTCTTGGCGTGGATATCGTATGAAAAAATGTCGACAAATAGAAGATATTAAGAGTGGCTTAGTTTGTGTTTTTATGGCATATCAACTCTTGTGGGGTTTTTAGCGATATATATGTATGTATATATATATATATATATATATGTGAAGGGGTCCACAGGAGTACATCACTTATATATATATATATATATATATATATATATATATATATATATATATAAGTGATGTACTCCTGTGGACCCCTTCACACACACACACACACACACACACACACACACACACATATATATATATATATATATATATATATATATAACGCTAAATAACTCACAAGAGTTAGTATGCCATAAAACACAAACTAAGCCACTCTTATTAATATCTTCTATTTGTCGACATTTTTTCATATGATAGAATGGATTATATATATATATATATATATATATATATATATATATATATATATGCATGCATGATGGTTAGAGTGTTCACCAATGGTCATACCAAAGACTCAAAAAATGGTACTTGATGCCTCCTTGCTTAACACTCAGCATTATAAGGTACGGATCAATAAAGTGGAGCAATTAATGGAAAGGAGTAGTGCCCTCCCCTTCACCTCAGTGTAGTAGCTATTGAAAATGGAGCTTTCGTGTCACCATCGACTACGGTCGCCAGCTTTACTTATATTTATATAATTTGTCAATCCAACAGTCTGTAGGTTACTATATTTTTAAACGAGTCGTCAGAGCCCATTTATTCGCACACAGTTAAATCGTTTCAAGTATTCTTTTCTAATACTAATGATTCTATTTAGTATCAATCATTTGTTTGCATACATTTCAAGGGTTTCAGATAATTCTATTTAACATTAATAATCATACTTATCAAGTATTCCTATGTAATATGAATAATTTGTGCACAGTTGTATGGTTTCAAATAACTAATAATAATAATCTTCAATAAATGATTGAACACTTCTGTTTCACCAACAGAAAGGAGCCTTACAGGTACTAGCAATCCGGCTCAGAGTGGACCTGGGAGTAATGGAAAATAAAATCGTCATCCCTCAAAGCTTCAGGACTGGAACCTCACCATCAGATGAAGTTTACTCTCGTACCAGAACACTCGTTGAGGTGGTGGTGGTGGGGGGTAAGTCTTACTCTTCTGTA
>OY757930.1:65233949-65278949 GCA_963585895.1 Sepioteuthis lessoniana | reverse complement strand
TTCTAAGTAGGGTTAAATGGTTTGCTATAACTAGAAATAAAGTGGGCTCTAGATCGGTTATACGTTAAGTTTCTTTGTTTTATAGCATATCAACTTTCGTGGGTTATTCAATGTCTAATCCTTCCTGGTATAAGAACAGTAGTGGTACTATTTAACCCATACCTCGGGCTGTAAAATACACCGACAGCATCTCTGCAGAGTGGTAAGAGCCCCCCCCCACCAAGTGTGTCTTGAATATGACACTAAATTGCATCTGATGGTAAGGCTCCAGTCTTGGAGGTTTAGAGAATGTGGAATAGTTATTCATGGCCATTACTCACTGGTCATCTTTGATATCTTTACAAGTCTGAAAGTGAACGTAATAGCGCGACTAGTATTCGATCTCGCTTACTATGATATCACAGTCCAGCACGGTATTCTCTACGCCACGGGGACTCTCCCTATATTCGTGATTGAGCATATGTAGATTTAAATTTGAAAACAGACACAATAAAGCGCTGTAGACCCTGTGTCTTCACTATTCAAGTCTAACTTATATATCTATATAAAAGATACAAACACGTGCTTAATACTTTAAAATTAAGAACGCTATGTGCACATTTGTATCATTTCGTTGTATACATTTTATTTGCCCCTGTTATCTAGACAAGCATCCATGGCTGTATGAACGATGCTCCTGATATCAAAGTCCTGATGAAGGTTATTGAAACCTAAACGTTTAACGTTAAATCACAATAAATTCACCTATTTGGATTAATCCATTTTCCTACTTTCTTCATACTGTCGGATTTAGATCCATATTTACTTTCATATATCTATTGCCATCCACGGACAGAATGTTTCGTTGTATAACAACTCTTCAGAGTGGCGAGACACATAGGACGCTTGAAGCCGAGATCGAAACCCGCCTAATATTACGTTAGACTTTGTATTAGACCGCTCGGCCATCAAGCGTATCACGTTGGCTAAGGAATTATAAGGTATTATATAGTAACAGCAGCAGCAGCAGCGTCCGTTTGTTTACACTTTTATACCTTATATATTTGAATCCCCGTGGTGTAGTCGTTATCGTCGTAGGAATTGGACACGGCGACACGAGTTCAATTCCTGGACGAGACTGATTGCATTTCACATAGCACTAATACCCTTGGGGAAGGTATGAATCCAATTATTCTCCCTCCAGCTATGGGTAAATAGTAGGACAGACTAGGTTCTTCAGCCTTGGTGAGGCAACTAGTCTAGGAGAAGGAAAACTCTGAATTCAAACCTGTTAAACTCCGCTTAAAAATTGACCTTGTGTCATATCCTGCCCGAGCGGAGGGGTTGGGTAAATAGTATAGTATATATTTGAATCCCTTTTCAACTATTCCGTCCAATGCTAATTTATCGTGTATCGTTTTCAAATAGACCCATTTGTCATTTTAGTGCCCTAAAGAAAATAATACTCTCTACAGAACACGACAGTGACTCCATAATATCCAGAACTGGAGCCTCCCCACCGGACACAGATTAGTGTCATAACAGGACACTGCAGTGAATTTGCCCCATTCCTCCGAATGGACGTGACCGGAAGTTAATTTTTAATTGGTGTAAAGTTGGCTTTAATTCTGAGTTTTCTATCTCCTAGATTGATTTCCACGCCAAGGCTAAATAATCCATTCTGCCTAATATTTACTCATAGCTGATTGGGGTGGGGAGGAAAGGGGAAGAAATTAGTTCATGCCTTTCCCAAGAATCTTAGTGCGAAGTGAAATGCAAACAGGTTTAACCAGAATTTGAACTCAAGTTATTGATTTCCTTTCAAACGACGATAATAGCCAAGTCGACTGGGGCTGTAAAATACACCGACTGCATCGCTGCAGAAGGGGTGAGGCCCTCCCCCAACGAGTGTCTTGGTTATTACACAAAACAATCTGACGGTAAAGCTTGGAGATTTGGGGAATGTGGAGTACCCATTTATTGCAATTGCTTCCAAGTCCACTCCAGTTCGGAGTGGTAGTCCCTGATAGGGTCTTATCTAACGGTCAAATTGAACTCTTTGACATTGAAACTGTGCGCAAAGGAATAACTTATGTTTCATTGAATTGTTAGAAATAGAACTATTGGTTCATTTAACTGTGTGTAAACAAATGACTGATGTTTAATTGAACAGTTAGAGATATATAGCAATACTTGGAACCATTTAACTTTTTTGGCTTATGCTAAATTGAACTGTTAGAAATAGAACTGTTGGTTCATTTAACTGTGTGTAAACAAATGACTGATATTTAATTGAACTGTTAGTGATACATAGCAATATTTGGAACCATTTAACTTTTTTGGCTTATGCTAAATTGAATTGTTAGAAATAGAACTGTTGGTTCATTTAACTGTGTGTAAACAAATGACTGATATTTAATTGAACTGTTAGTGATACATAGCAATACTTGGAACCATTTAACACTGTACAAACAAACTATTAATATCAAAAAGAATTATAAGTGTTTGATAGCAATAGATGAACTCATTTAACTGTGTAGAAACAATAGCAATACTAGTGTGCAAACGAATTAGTTCCCACTCATTGAAAAATGATATTACCGACAAACTAATCCCTTACATATCATGTATATCTATTTGAATATGTACAGAACAATGACTGATGTTATAATGCTACTGTTACATATCAATACTTGAAACCATTTAACTGTGGGCAAAGAAAAGATTAATAGTTGATAGTGTTCACCAATAGTCTGGGAGACCCGAGTTCAATCTTAGGTCACGTCATACAAAAGACTTTAAAAATGGTACTTGATACCTCCTTGCTTAACACTCAGCAATATAAGGTACGTATCAAGAGTAAAGTGAGCTATCCAGGGAAAGGAGTAGCGCCCTCTCCTACGCCTCGGTGTAGTAGCTATCGAAAAGGGAGCCTTCTGGTCGCCCTCGACTAAGGTCACCAACTTTACTTTTTTTTTTTTTAATAAATAATTGAAACCATTTAACTGTGTGCAAAAAATAAGCTCAGGCTCGTTTAAAAATGTTATCAACAAAATGTGCTCACAAATTATATATATATATATATATATATATGTATAATCAGAATTTGGCATTAAATAACCTATCATGGTTGATATGCCATAAAACCAAACCAAACAAAACTACAACGACAACTGTCTCGCTAAGCCCGCCTCCATAATTCCATACATATTCCTTTACAAAAACCTTTGCTAAGTAACCATCCCCACAACAAATAGATTTTTGTTTAAACTAGTAATAAAAAATCAAGCTACTGGTGAGCGATCTTTGACACTGAATAGGATATTCAGCAAAACAACAGAACCCAAGTCAAAAACAAACATTGTGCAAATGGCGACCGTTAGTGTTCCCTACCATATTTGGTTATGAACTGCCACTTTATTTTGTCAGGTAAGCGACAGAAAAAAAAAAAAAAAAAAAAAAAAAGAACCCAAAATAAAATAAGAATGCATTCAATGTGAATTTTTGGCTCAGACCTGACCGATAAAATAAAACACAGTTTTTCCATGCAGCAGTCGTGTCGATACTACTAAATGGATGCACTACATGGATGCTAACTAAACGTATGGAGAAAAAGCTTGACGGCAATTATACAAGAATGCTGCGAGCAACATTGAACATGTCCTGGAAGCAGCACCCCACAAAGCAGCAGCTGTACGATCACCTATCACGAAAACTATCCAATCTAGACGAACCAGACATGCAGGACACTGCTAGAGAAGTGGGGACGAGCTCATAAGCGACATACTTCTGTGGACCCCTTCATATCGACGAGCAAAGGCAGGACGACCAGCTCGAACCTATATACAGCAGCTCAGTAGCAGGATGTAGCCTTGAAGACCTACCGGGAGCGATGGACGATAGAGACAGGTGACGGGAGAGGGTCAGGGAGATCCGTGCTGGCGGCGCGACATGATGATGATGATGATGATCTTATGACCAGCGTGTAATAAGAAAAATAAAAATAACTGTCACCGATATATCATCTCACATCTTAGTTTTTTGACTTATATGGACTGTAATATTGCAGGGTCCTATCTTGCAATTGATTTTACAAGAAGATGGTTGTAGAATGGTGAGATGTTGTCTTAAACAAGGAAAGAGTTAATTATTACTGAACAAACACCTTGGCTTCCCAAACTATGACGTTAATGAATGAATAAGATTATTTTTTTTATCTAAAGGCAATCGTTATAAAATTATTCTTTTAAATAAAATATCTTTACTTTTATTCAAAAGCAATTGCTATAAACTTCAGAAGTACATCTCTTGATAAGAACAAAAATAAAAATACCATGAATTTATTTTGGAGGTGCCCGTGGTGTAATGATTATCGTCGTAGGAAATGGATACGGCGGTACGAGTTCAAATTCTGGACGAGGCTGATTGCATTTCACATAGCAATTGAATGAATCCAATTATTCTCCCTCCAGCTATGGGTAAATAGTAGGACAGACTGGGTTCTTCAGCCTTGGTGAGTCAACTAGTCTAGGAGAAGGAAAACTCTGAATTCAAACCTGCTAAACTCCGCTTAAAAATTGACCTTGTGTCATATCCTGCCCGAGTGGAGGAGTTGGTAAATAGGATCATTACTAAAAAAGCTGATGAAACTAATATTTATTTAGTATTTAATGAAGCCGATAACTACACCAAATCGCTGAACATTCTTGACGGCTGGGAAAAGTAGAATACACCGGCTGCTTCTCTACAGAGGGGTAAGACTCCCTTAATGAGTGTCCTGGATATGATACTAAGCAAACTGATGGCGAGGTTCCAGTAATACTGGAGCTTTAGTGAAAGCGGAGTACCCCTTTATTGCCATATTTCCCAGGTCCACTCTGGCCCAGAGTGGTGACACCTGATAGGGTCCTATCTATGAGTCAAATAGAACTAAACTGTGTACTTATGCTAAACTGAATTATTTGAAATAGAACTGTTTTGACATTTAACTATGTTTAAATAAATGACCGATGTTTGTAAAACAAAACAACCAACTAAATAGAATTAAACTGTGTACTCATGGTAAATTGAATTGTTTGAAATGGAACTATTTTGATATTTAACTGTTTGTAAGTAAAAACTATACTTATACTAAACTGAATTGTTTGAAATTCAATTAGGCGTTAAATGATCCGAAAAGGGTTGATACGACGTAAAACAAAACAACCAACGAAATAGAATTAAACTGTGTACTCATGCTAAATTGAAAAGTTTGAAATAGAACTGATTATCTTTTTAAAAATGGATTTGGCATTAAATAACCCACAAGGGTTTATACGCCATAAAACACTACCAAACCAAAATGTACAAAAATGAAACCATCTCATTTTCGATACAACAAACAATTGTAACTTGATGTTGGAAAATTTACCTCTTTTTTACTGCATTCTGGACCTCTTCGATTTCATATTACATTAGAGAATCGACTCTTGTTTAAGTGAAATGCATATTTATATAGCAGAGGAAGTGGACAATTCAAGACTCTTCAGTATGCATGCGTAAACATGAGTATAATTTATTCCACTTCCTCTTTATCAGCCGTCCAGTCAATCTTCTGCTGAGTCGAAATATCAAGGGCTGGTCTTAAACAACAATCACTTGCCATTAGATATCAGAGAGAGAGAGAGAGAGAGAGAGAGAGAGAGAGAGAGAGAGAGAGAGAGAGAGAGAGAGAGAGAGAGAGAGAGAACAGGATTATTGCCTGGAGTGAAATTTCGATGACCAGGAAGTGACCGGGACGCAATCTTGATACTTGACCAACGAATTGGCGCTTGAGAAATTCCCAGTTTCCGGTCAGGAAAATTGGACGTTAGCCACACATCCGGTGAGCAGGATCAATGGTAAGTGGCCACAATGTGCTGGCCCCATCGCATCAGTTGGGTCAGTGAAGCGTATTTAATTACAGTGGCCAGTAGACTGTTGGCTGTTGCATGGACACCTTCTCTTATGCTGTTATCATAACTTACATTTGTATAGAACCCATTTAAGAAAACACACGCTGAAGCAACGTCAGCAAACTTATCAGCCCCAGGAAACTATCAAGAAAAGCCTAATTATTGTATTTGTCAAGACACACACACACACACACACACACACACACATATATATATATATATATATATATATATATATATATATATATATATATATACGCCTCATTTCCTGTAGGGAACGTTTCCACACGATTTTTGATCAAGAAAAATAAGAAATTAAATACGTAATTATGCATCTGATATTAACCCTTTCACTGTCACGTGTGATTATAGAGGAATTCCTTGCACTGTGCCATGTGTGACTGCAGTCAAATTCCTGGCACTGTGCCGTGTGTGACAATAGTGGAATTCCAAGCATCGTGCCGTGTGTGCGTGACTAAAGTTGAATTCCTTGCACCGTGTAGATGTGACGATAGACGAATTCCGAGCACCGTGCCGTGTATGACTAAAGTCGATTTCCTATCACTGTACAGTAGGTGACTACAGGCGAATTCTGCTGGTTCAATGAAAGAAAATAAAGTCATCTAGAAGACTGCGAAGTGCTCGAACTCCAGAAAATGTCAGAAAACGAAACTTCCTGGTTCAGTCTGTAAACATGCTTCTGCTTTAAAATTGTGTGCTTGAACAAAAAATGGTAAGACATTATCTTGAAGCTTCCATTGGTACCACACAGATGACAGTTTAAAATGTGGGAGGTAGTTCTACTGCAACCTGTATTTTTTACATTTTTAATGAGATGGCTGAATTGACTCTTTCAAAAAGGCAAGTTAAAATTCTAAGAAAAGAGTCACTCATCTACGTAAGAGAAAAGAGTCACTCATCTACGTAAGAGAAAAGAGTCACTCATCTACGTATTATTATCAACTGACAAAATTGCGCGGAATTTGCTTCTCGTTATAAGTAAGGTAAGTAAAGTTAGCGACCTTTGTCGAGGGTGACCCGAAGGCTTCCTTTTCGATAGCTACTAAACCGAGATGTAGGGGAGGGCGCTACTCCTTTCCCTGGATTGCTCCACTTTACCCTTGATCCTTACCTTATAATGCTGAGTGTTAAGCAAGGCAGTATCAAGTACCACTTTTTGAGTCTTTAATATGACTCGACCTGGGATTGAACCCCGGTCTCCCAGACTGTTGGCGAACACTAAAAAATGTATTCGTAACAATACAGTAAGTATAGTAGTAGTACAAGTAGGAATAATAATGGTAGCTTTTCCGTCGAGCACTGCACATACGTGTCCAACAGTTCCGTTAAAGATGTGAACTGTGTGGTGGTTTCCCTTATATTAAAACCAATTTGTGTAGGAGTAGCCGTACTTTTGGATGAACTGATGACAGAAGAATGGTGGGGGGCTACAAGTTCTTCTGAACAACTTTCTGTATGTTTTAAATTGAGAGTTTTTTTCCCCCAAATTGCTTGCCTTTGAAAAGCAAAAGAGCCCAATCAGTTGAACTATTTTATTAATGGCTAGGTTGTGGAGGCCCCCATATCACGCTGTCATTCAAGTGCGTTGAACATAAATTTTTATTGAGTTATTCATCCTAACATTTTCAAAATAACAGGGATATTTTGTATATATTTGCCCAACCCCTCCGCAAGAGCAGGATGTAACACAAGGTAAATTTTTAAGCAGTGATTTGAATTCAGAAGTTTTCTTCTAGATTGATTGTCTAACCAATGCTAAAGAACCCACTCTTCCCTACTATTTTACCCTTAACTAGAGAGAAAAGAGATGGATTCGTGCCCTTCCCAAGGGCATTAGTGTCGAGTAAAACACAAACTGCTTCGTGCAGAATTCGAACTCTGGTCCGCAATTCCATTTCCAATAACCATTTCACTACGTGGTGTAATGTTTGTTTTCAAGCTACTCCAGCAGTTGAAAGCTGATTTAAATTCAGAGTTTTTCTTCTCCTAGAATGGTTGCCTGATCAAGGCTTAGGAACTTAGTCTGTCCTTGCTTTTTCTCACAGCTGGAGAGTGAAGAGGGTATAAGCGCGAATTGAAACACAAACAGCCTCGACCAAGAATTGAACTTGGGTTGTTGATTCCATTTCCTACAAAGATAAGTGCACGGGAATATTAATACTGCTTGCTGATTTATTAAAGACCCAGTTGCGTTAAACTTCGTCAGCAACAGAGTTTTGTTCTGAAAGAGGCTTCAATGAAATCTTTTGCCGTCGTCGTAGATTCATTTTAAAGATTTGGTGAGATCTGGGATTAATTCTAAAAGGATTTCGAATTAGTTGATAATCCAATTCATTCATATAAGAAAGATAGAAATTTAACTAGTCGCCTAATGAAACTAAACATTTTTGAATTAACACAGTATTTAATTCATATTCTCGGTTGCCATTACGCTATTAGTCACTATTTGTCACGTGCTCACCAAACGGGCGAGTATGGCACAAGATCTTTTTTAAAGGTGAGTTCAGACGCGGGACTGAAGCCTAGACACGCCCGGCGGCTCTAAAAATGCTTCGGGCCCCGTCAGCATTCCCCTTAAAAGGGGCGCCTCAGGCGCCAGGCCATAAACCAAGCCCCCCACCTAGGAGGGTTAGAGCCTGGGTCGACCGCATAACGTGAACGTCGACCGCATAACGTGAACAGCCTTGACCGAGTAACCGCCGCCATCTGAGACAGTCAGCAAAATACCCTGTAAGTTTTCAAAAATGCTGTAACGTTATACGTTCAGTTTATCGTTTTACAACTCAACTTCCATAGCTCTGTATCCGCTGCAGAGAGGGTAAAACCCGTCTGAAAATGGGTGTCATAACTCTAAACTGGATTTGATCGTGAGGCTCCAGTTCTCGAGTTCTGGGGAATATGGAGAACTTCATTGATATTATTCCAAGGTCCAGTCTGACACGGAGTATCAGTATTCATGGGTCAAATAGATCAGTTTGAAAATTAAGTGTACAAAAACATTTTAAGAAACAACTACAAATAAAATGTAAATATGAACCCACAACGAACACTATTCTCAAATATATTCACATAAAATAACCATGGACGGGTTGATACGTCATTAAAATCAATCCTAAATAATTTTTTAATGGTAACCCCTGCTCAACATGATTTGTGTTACATTTAATGATAACCCCTGCTCAACATGATTTGTGTTACATTTAATGGTAACCCCTGCTCAACATGATGTAGGTTACATTTAATGATACCCCCTGCTCAACATGACGTGGGTTACATTTAATGGTAACTTCTGCTCAACAGTCGTCTCTTGTTACAGTCACACCAATGCCAGTAACGAAACAGACATCACAACCTTCTTAAACGAGCTATCTTCCCTTGTCCGGGAACATTCCGATGATCGATGGAGACACGATACTCAAATAAGCAAAAACGGAAATAATAAATTCTACTAACTCAACTCACTAAACAGGAATGGTGAATATCAAGCAGAACTTTCCCTATAGAACAGGCTATAGAACACTAAATTCTAAAAAGAAAGAGAACGCTTAAATCTACCCAAATAACTGTAATGTGTAGCTAAATTATACTTTTATTAACAAGAAGTGGATAAATAGTTCTTTGAATTGTGAAGCATAACCCTCTTTTGAAGGAGTATCTTCCGATCATAGAATCATCTCAGCAAAGATACGCCTGAGACTACGCAGAGATAACCAACAAAAACTTCAAGATATGACTCGATCTTTCTTACTAATGGTAATATAATAATCAATATACAGTAACTGTAAGAAATAAGTTTGATACTCTTCAGACGACATCTGAAAGGAATACTCCAAATAACGAATATGAAAATTTTGCTACCGCGAACATAGATGTAATAGCCGAGTGCCTACCAACCAAACCAAAATCCAAATATAAAATTCCCTTGGAGTCAACAGCAGTTAGGTAAAAACGAGATAGCATGAAAAAAGCACCCTTACTAAATAAAATAACCAAACAAAAATCATGGCGTAGAAACTTAAGAAAGCCGATAGTGAACTTGATGAAACATACCAAATAGAACAACTAGAATAATTCAATGCCAAATCATTAAAATCAGAAATTCGGCTGAAGATAGACAATCATTATTAGCACGGCTGACAGTAAATGAAATAAGCTGAAGAAAAAAGTACATTTAAAACAAAACAAAAAGTAGCCAGCCAAGACGAAAGACTACAAAAGTGGAAAGAACATTTTAAGAATCTGCTCGGAAATCCTCCTGAAATTACTGATAAACCTACTAAAAGTCCTTAATAGCCAACTAGACATCAAACTTTGACAGTATACGGAGGAAGAACTTGACATAGTAATGAAAAACGATTAAAAGCAGAAAAGCAGTAGGCCTCGACGAAATATCTCCCGTAGTATAGAAGTCAACGAAATTTGACGGCATACTTCTTCGATTATGCAACACTGTAAATAAACTACACACAACAGAGAAATAAACGAAAGGCTGCATCTCCTCCTTCTTCAAGAAAGGTGAACTCGGAACCACAAAGAACTAGAGGTAATTCTTAATGCTATAGCTGCTAAGGTTTATAATAACATGCTTCTCAATCGTATCAGACCTGACGTCGAGAAAATACTCAGTAAAAATGAAAACGGCTTTCGGAGAAATCGACCCACAACTTCAAAGTTTCTGACTATTCGTCGAATCATCAGCGCAAAAAATCTCGTAGCAAAACTATAGTTCGTAGATTTATCCTTGGCATTTGATTCCATAGACAGAGGAAAGATGAAGCGAAAACGACTCGCATATGGTTATCAATAAGATACTGTGACTACTATAATGAGACTACAAAACGCGAAAGAAATGGTTCACTCACCCGATGGTGACACCACTTCATTGAAACTGTCACTGGGTCTTCCAAGTAGATACATTAGCACCATATATGTTTATGATCTGCCGAGATTACATACTACAAACCTCAATAGATCGACTAAAAGAAAAAGGTTTCACATAAAAAAAGACAAGAAGTAGACGATATCCCGGAGAAACTATGACAGACGTAGATTACGCAGATGATCTAGCACTTCTCGCAAATACACCAGACTGAGCCAAAATCGTGCTGCAACAGGACTCATTGGGCTCTACGTGAACGCAAATAAGACAGAGTTCATGTAAATGAGAAGGAGCCTTTGAAATTAGAAGACCATTATATATATGGCAATATCTCATCTACTGAAAGTGATATCAACATACGCTTAGAGAAGGCGAGTACTTCCATTGAAAAGATGTCGATTATATGAAAATCTGATCTCTCTGATAAAATAAAAAGGAATGTCTTCTAAGCTGTGACTGTGTCGGTACAACTGTATAGATGCACCACCTGCATTTTAACGAAAAGCATGGAGAAGAAGCTAGATGTGAACTACACAAGAAGGCTACGTGCTGTTTTGAACAAATACTGGAAGCAACGTCCCACAAAAAAAAACCCTGTACGGTCACTTACCTCCCATCTCACAAACCATTCAAATAAGAAGAA
This sequence comes from Sepioteuthis lessoniana, assembly GCA_963585895.1. NCBI lineage: Eukaryota > Metazoa > Mollusca > Cephalopoda > Myopsida > Loliginidae > Sepioteuthis > Sepioteuthis lessoniana. The sequence goes on along the minus strand of OY757930.1, from coordinate 65,267,494 downwards.
CAAGATATCTGGGGCTCTGCTGGGTAAGGAAGCGACGTTCTGTTATAGACTCCTACACATGCATCATTGTTGACCGACCAACGAGGATTTGCATATACCATCTCTGTACAGACACTGAATGCAGTCTAGTGAACTTGCCAGGGGTGATGAATTATATAGATTGATGACGAGAGGGAGCCAGGAAACTCTGTGCTTTCATCATTGTTTCAATTTGCAAATCTATTTTGTCAATTAGCTAAGTTTCTTTGTTTCATGGCATATCAACTTTTGTGGGTTATATAATGCAAAAGCCATTCTTGTTGAAAAACTGCGGTGGTACTATAAGAGGGCTCTTGCCTTTCACAAGGGTATTAGTCTGAAAGTGATCGTAATAGCGTGACTGGAATTCGAACTCGTTTACTTCGAGAGCGCAGTTCAGTACTTTCACCTTAACGCTAAAGAGACTCCTCCATCTGCCGGTTGTATAAAAAAAACATACATGAAAATGGCGGTAATGAAATTACCTCAAGGGTTGAGTAAACGTTCATTAATTTTAATATATATATATATATATATATATATATATATATATATATATATATATATCCACTACAGTTTTTTCCCATTTGTATATATATATATGGGAAAAAATTTAGTGGATGATTTTATCCATTGTTTTAATTATTTGCCAACGTTTAACGTTTTGATTTTTAAGCATTAAACCTTCATCAGGGCGTTTGAGTATGTGATGTTTTATCTTTTAAATTTTATTTGAATTAGGTCTTATATTCATTAAATGAAACGAATATATATATATATATATATATATATATATATATATATATATATATTGTCATTCAGAGACAGACCGTTTAGTTGCATCACAAGACATCAGTGTTGATAGACACGCGAGATACTAGAAACTGGGATCAAAACATGGCAGACTTTATGTTAGCTGGATATTCTAGCACACAGCCACGAGAAAACTCAACGTAAGCGGAGGGATTTTAACGCATATGTATTACTTTTGTTTTGTTTACATATACGCTTAATGGCTACTGTGACGTGGCATAAAATATTTATCCCAAGACGGGAGTTTATTTTTCGCACGTGTGAAGTCGGGGCAGTCTGGCATTTGATCCCTCGCAAAATAAATCCCAGTTGAGAGTCCCTTTTTGGGCATATGGGAACCGGCAGATTATGTGGGGGTTAACTTGGGACTAGACTGACCGCCGCTGGCAAGGGGTTTCCAAATTTTACATTACACACACACTTCGTCACATTACACAGACCACTTCGTCTTCCTACCCCCAGGATAATGAAAGATATGGGCCTCTAGGTTTAGATATAATATTATTATTTATTGTAGTCGACAATTCCAATTTCCCATGTTATATTTTTAAAGGCGAATAGGACATTTAGCGAGAATGAATTGAGGCGAATGAAGCTGAAAAGGAATATGCAAAAGAAGGCAACTCGACGGGCAAACAACACAACGAATAAGTTTCGACACGAGGGGAGATATAAAATATAACAAGGTTTTTAATACGTGCTGACACAGACAAATATTAAGGTGCCGGCTATATTACCAGCGGATAATACCAAATACAAATGTCTTTCTTTCTTTCTTCCTTTTTCCTTTCTTTCTTCTTTCTTTAAATTGAGAGAGAGAACATACAATTGCAATACTTAGGAAGGGTGGAGGGAGAAAACGGCTTTAAGGTTTACTTAGCTTTTCGACGGGTTTCATCTGAGAGTATTTTTTTTTCTTTTTACGGGCTAGCGGGATTCTGTACAGCTTGGCTTGAAGGCACTTTATCTTCTTGTCCAATATTATTTCCGCTTTTCCCCGGAGTTTCGGCGACAGTTTGAATACATCTGGTCACTCCAACTGCTGTCCTGAAACTCGGCTCTGCTTCTTCGCCCGGAGTTGTGGCGACAGTTTCGACACCTCTGGTCACGCTAACTGCTGTCCTAACAACTGATATTCTTTTTTCCTATTTTCACTGACGAAAAGGGTGCTTCCGGCTTTAGGGTTCTGACCAATCATTTAGCCTCTTTCTTCTTCCTTCACCCTGCCAGGTGATTCGTTCAGACTACTATCTCTATCCACCCAAGTGAGGTTATGGAGTACAGATAGCTTGACCTACATTCTAATTTCCTCTTTTAACGGTCAGGCCGAGGAGTTGACCTACATTCCTTATTCCTCCTTTTGACGGTCAATCTTTGAGGTCTGTTAATTCAAACACTGAGGGGTTGGGGAAATTTCTTATTTCTCTCTCCTCAGTGGGAGACCACGTGACACTACCGAGTCTTCAATTCGTTAGAAGAACTTTGCATTACGCGAGTGGCAACTGGTAATTCCTTCACAAAACTGTCAATTTTGATCTGAATGCTAATGGGATTATTTTGAAGAAAATTAACGTTTCATTCTTTGTTCAGTTCAGTTGTGACAAATACAGCTAGAGTTTCTATACCTTTTTGAACACACTACGTACATATTTGTTTTTATTATATGTTTAAGTATCTCTTTACAAAGAAATGATGACGCATTTTATGTAACCTATCGTTTGTGATATCTCGTAAAGATTAAATTAGATCAGTTTTATGACATTACTTTCCATAATTCATTTTTCACGTCGATAACACAATGATATATATATATATATATATATATATATGCGTGTCTTAGAATGTATCAGGTTATCAGTTCGTCATGATAAATAATTCCCCTCTATACAATAGTGAGTGAAAAGTTTTGGTCACCAAAGCAGTTCAAGTCACGCTAGGTACTCACTGTGATTGGTAGTATCATGGTAGCTGGTGCGCTGACACATTGTGCATTGCTTTAACTCCGTGTGCAGTTTGAAAGGTACACAGATGAACGTTCAGCGCGGTCTCATCCGGAATCTACATTTTATCAGTTTGAACTGGTTCATAACGCTGCCGAAGCAACCTAAAACATTTCTTTTTCAAAAGGCACAGCTAAGTAGGTGAAATTAAAAGTAAATTTGGCGACCTTAGTCGAGGGTGACCGGAAGGCTCCCTTTTCGATAGCTACAACAACGAGGTTTAAGGAAGAGCGCTACTCCATTCCCTGGATTGCTCCATTTTAATCTTGATCCTTACCTTATAAGAGTGAGTGTTAAGCAAGGCGGCATCAAGTACCATTTTTTTAGTCTTTGATATGACTCGACCAGTGATTGAACCTCGGTCTCCCGGACCTATAGCGAACACTCTACTCTACAGTACGGTAACTAGATGGTTCAAGAAATTTCGTTCGGCTTGTTGGAACCTTGCCTATCAGGCAAGGTCAGGTAGGCCTAAAACCTTAGATCTCGAGTCCGTGTTCCAAGCCATAGAGAAAAAATCCCGCAAGTAGCACTCGGAGAGTATCAGGTGAGCTTAGCATCTCACTGTCCAGTGTTTTTCATTACCCTCATAACCTCAGCAAAAGCACCTAGAGCAGCTGAATTGTGCCTCATGCTACTAAAATATTGCAAAACTTTTGACTCATCCTAGTAACATTTTCCAAGTCAGTTGCTCATGTCTTTTCTAAGTCGGTTACTTGCAACAAGGGTTGATTCTTGATCTAGCTTAAAGATTTATTTGAAATTTGTAAGCAGCCGAAGGAAATGCAGGGTTATCCGTTTTCATCCTGGAAAGCAAAACCAGCGAATCAAAACATGGATAAGAATATTTGATATAAAACTGTGGGGCCAACAACAAAAAAATCTATTAGGAAACAATTACACAAAAAATATGAATATGAACGTACAATGAACGTGATTCCCTAACTTCTAGACATAAAATAACCCAAGAGGAATTGAAATGCCGTTTCAATCAATCACTCAACCAATGGTATACAGGAAGGAAAAGAGAACGAAAGAAGAGGGTGGATGGAAATGGAAGAAAAAGCAGAGAGAGAGAGAGAGAGAGAGAGAGAGAGAGATGATAGCAAATTATTTGCGTAAACAGAGAGAGCAACAAAGAACGAGAGAGGTTGGATCATTCACCATCTTAGTTTCTTTTTGCCCTCATTTTCCTCAATTTCTCCCTCCTCTCTCCCTCCCTCCCTCTCTCTCTCTATATATATATGTAGCTTAGGCACACACAGTTTTCGGTGTTTGGCGACTGTTATCACATAGGCGACAAATTTACAGTCACTAAGCGCCGCTGAAACTGTCTACGCTGTTCTAGCTTGGACCTACGCATCCATACGCATTGGGCTAGTGGGTACAGTGTTCGCCAATGGCTTAGGATACCGGGGTTCAATCTCTGGTCGAGTCATACCAAAGAATAAAAAATGGTATTTGACACCTCCTGGCTTAACACTCAGTATTATAAGTTACGTATCAAGGGTAAAGTGAAACAATCCAGGAAAAGAAATAGCACCCTCCTTACACCCACGTCTAGTAGCTATTGAAAAGGGAGCCTTCGGGTCACCCTCGATTACGGTCACCAAATTTTCTTACTTTATTTATGAATATACCAAACTAAATTATATATATATATATATATATATATATATATATATATTAGGTTGGTTGGTTGGGTTGTATGGCATATCAACCTTTGTAGGTTATTTAACGCCAAATCTATTTTCATGTAAATAATCGGTTCTATTAAAAACAATTCAGTTGAGCATGAGTATACAGTTTAATTGTGAAAAACATTTCTATTTCTAACTATTCAGTTTAGCCAAGCAGTTCTAATTTAGCTAATTCAGTTTAGTATAAGTACAGATTTTGTTTACACGCAGTTAAATGTCAAAACTGTTCTATGATAAACAATTCAGTTTAGTGCAAGTACAGTTTCAATGTCAAAAAAACAGTTCCATCTCAAACAATTCAGTTTATCACAAGCACGCTGTTCAAATGTAAGTACGGTTTCAGTTTAGCATAATTATACCGTTAGTTCTATTTAACCCATTGATAGGACTCATATCAGGTGCTACCACGTCGGGCCAGAATGGACCTGGGAGTGTGGCAATTAAGGGGTATTCAGCGTTCCTCAAAGCTCCAGCATTGCTGGAACCTTACCATCAGATTGTTCAGTGTCATATCCAGGATACTCGTTGTGTGGAGGCTCACCCCTCTGCAGAGAAGCAAGCAGTCGGTGTACTCTACAGCCCCAGCCGACTGGGCATATATATATATATATATATATATATATAAAGGGATATTAAGTCAAGCGGTCGCGCAATTTACCATGACTTGTTAATTCGGTATCGCTTATCCGTGGCATGAACCAGTGGCCCAGTGGTAGAGTTTCGGCTTCTGCATACAGTGGTTGTTGGTTCGATCTCCTGTGGTGGAGATCACGGTGTGCACTGCTGATGAGACCTAATAAGGTCGAAACAGCTGTTCAGTGCTCCGTATGTCGCGTGTAGGTGTGTGTTGGATTTTCTTGACATGGTAATTTCTAACTATATATATATATATATATATACTAATGACGATTCCTGATCAGGCCTAAAGATTTATTGGTAATTTGTAAACCGCCGAATGAAATGCAGAGCTATCTGTTATCATCTCGTGAAACAAATCCAGCGAAACGAGAATGTGTTCATTTGGCAGTAATTGTTCTGGGGCAAAGCGTTAAATTCACCAGGTATCAAAGCAAAGATCTTGACATATCACGATAACAGTGGAGGGCTCACAATCAGGACAAGAGTTTCTTCCGCTGGATACCATAAGGGACAAAATAACCGCAAGCCAAAATTGTAAGAGAGAAAATAGTAATAATAATAATAATAATGATAAAAAGTTCGAGGTTAGTTAATTAAACAAACAAGAGATTTTCTTTTTGGCCCAACCTTCCCCATTCCTTGTCGTTTTCTCTGTTTACGTAAATGATTTACTCTCTCTCACTCTCTTTCTCTCTCATTCGCCGTCTCTGTTTTGACCCCGTCGACTGGGGCTGCAGAATACACCGACTGCTTCTCTGCAGAGGAGTAAGATTCCTCGAACGAGTATCTTGGATATGACACTAAACAATCTGATGGTGGAATACCCCTTTATTGCCATCGCTCCCAGGTCCCCTCTAGCCCGGAGTGGTAGCACCTGATAGGGTACTATCTATGGGTTAAATTGAATTAAACTGTGTACTTATGCTAAACTGAATTGTTTGAAATAGAACTGTTTTGACATTTAAACTGCGTATTTATCTCAAAATGAATTGTTTGAAATAGAACTTCTTTATATGTATAAAAATGGATGTAATTTACAATGGTTGATATGCCATAAAACCAAACCAAACCAAACCAAACCAAAACCAAAACCAAAACCATTTGTATCTTTTTATTCTCTTTTTCCTCTAGTTTTATCCAGCCTCTCTCTCTCTCTCTTTCTCTCTCTTTGTCTCTCACTGTCTCTCTCTCTGTTTAATCATTCTTTTGTTCTCTTTTTCTTCTGGCATACAATTGATTGAGTTATTGATTTAAACGGCGTGTTATTTATGCCTAGAGTTCAGGGTACTATGTTCATCGTTTGTTCATATTCATGTTTTTTGTTTGGTTTGGTTTGGTTTTATGGCACATCAACCACTGTAGGTTATTTAATACCAAATTTGTTTTTATACATATAAACAGTTCAATTTCAAACAATTTAGTTTAGCATAAGTACACAGTTTAGTTCTTTTTGAGCCATAGATAGGACCCTATCAGAGTAGAGCAGGGAAATATGGCAATAAAGGGGTACTCTGCATTCCCCAAAGCTCCAGTATTACAGGAATCTCCCCATCAGATTATTTAGTGTTGGGTGGGGGTCTTCCCCCTCTGTAGAGATGTAGTCAGTATATTCTGCAGCCCCATATATGTTTTTGTGTAGTTGTTTCGTCAGAGTTTTATCTTCAGTTATATATCAAGTATTCCAATCTAATTCCAAAAATTTGCACACTGTTGTATGGTTTCAAGTATTCCTATCAAACATTAATAATTTGCACTTAGTTGCACGGTTTCAAGTATGCCTATCTAATACTAATTATTATATAGTATCAAGTTGGTTAGTTGGTTGTTTGGTTTTTATGGCATATCAACCTTTGTAGGTTATTTAACGCCAAGTCCATTTTTATACAAATAATCAGATCTATTTCAAACAGTTCAGTCTAGTATGAGTACACAGTATAATTGTCAAAAACATTTCTATTTCAAACTATTCGGTTTAGTTAAACAGTTCTAATTTAAAAGAAAAACAGTTTAGCGTAAGTAGAGTTTCAATGTCAAAAACAATTCTATTTCGAGCAGTTCAGTTTCGCATAAGTACGCAGTTTAGTTCTATCTAGTCCATAGATAGGGCCCTATCAGGGGATACCACCGGAGCCTCACCATCAGATTGTTTAGTGTCATATCTATGACACTCGATAGGGGGGTATTACTCCTCTGCAGAGAAGCAGTCGGTGTATTCTACAGCCCCAGCCGACTGGGTAGTATATAGTATCAAGTAATTATTTCTATTTAAGTAGTCATTTGTTTGTACACGATTATAGTTTCAAGTAACTGAGAATGATAATAATCCTTAGTAAACAATTATAGCTGCAAGTAATTATTCTTTGACCTGACCATTGGCATAATGGTTTGAGTGTTCACCAATGGCCTGAGAAAACGAGGTTCAATCCCAGGTCGAGTCATACCAAAGACTCAAAATTGGCACTTGATGCCTTCTTGTTTAACACTCAGTATAATAAGGTATGGATCAAGGGTAAAGTGGAGCAATCCATGTAAAATAAGTAACGCTCTTCCCTACTCCTTGTCGTAGAAGCTATTGAAAAGGGAGCCAATGGATCGCCCTCGACTACGGTCGCTAACTTTACTTACATAAGATTCTAGGAGGTGCCTGTGGTGTAATTGTTATCGTCGTTGGAAATGAACACGGCGACACGAGTTCAAATCCTGGACGAGACTGATTGCATTTCACATAGCACTAATACCCTCAGGGAAGGTATGAATCCAATTATTCTCCCTCCAGCTATGGGTAAATAGTAGGACAGACTAGGTTCTTCAGCCTTGGTTAGGCAACTAGTCTAGGAGAAGGAAAACTCTGAATTCAAACCTGTTAAACTCCGCTTAAAATTGACCTTGTGTCATATCCTGCCCGAGCGGAGGGGTTGGGTAAATAGGATAAGATTCTAATTGTGTGAAAAAACCCAGATTATTCTTTCTTATATATTTACCAATCCCTCCACTTGGGCTGACACAGGTCAATTTTAAGCAGAGTTTAACAGCTTTGAATTCAGGGTTTTCCTTTTCCTAGACTGGTTGCCTAACTAAGGCTAAAGAGCCCAGTCTCCCGTAGTATTTACCCATAGCTGGAGAGAGAATATTTGAATTCATACCTTTTCCCATGAACATTAGTGCTGTGTGAAATACACTCAGTCTCGTCCAGGATTTGAACTCGTGTCGCCGTGTTTATTTCCTACGACGATAACCATTACACTACGGGCGAATACTGGGATCAGTCTCACAGTTGTTCTATATATATCATATATAGGACACCAGTGAAACTGATCCAAGTATTCGCTTTTCCAGCAGTCTTCTATGCGACCAGGGTTCAATTCCAGGTCTAGTTATACCAAAGACTCAAAAAATGGTACTTGATGCCTACTTGCTTAACACTCAGCATCATAAGGTATGGATCAAGGGAAAGTGTAGTATAAAAATGAATTTGGCGTTAAATAACCTACAAAGGTTGGTATGCCATAAAACTTAAACAACCAACCAACCTAATAATTCTCTTTTATATTAACCATTTGTTTTTCCACAGTTAAATGGTTCCGTGTTAATTATCATTAGGTCTGGTCTTTTTGCTGGGTTTAGATGATTTGTTTGTATCTCAAAATTCCAGAGAATTCTGTGTGTGTCATTCTTCAGGACGGGTTCTAGTTTGTACATATAACATTTGGTTGTATGGTCAAAATTAAACCTTTTGTTTAATAACTTGTGGATAAAATTCCCGCCTAGATGTACTTAGTTTTGTACTCCTTTTACAGCATTTGCTTATTATGTGATTAATCGATTCATCTTTTTCTCCACCTTGCCCAGTCAGCTGGGGCTGTATAATACACTGACTGCACCCTACAGAGGGGTAAGACCCCCCCCTAACGAGTATCCTGGATATGACACTAAACAATCTGATGGTGAGGTTCCAGCAGTGCTGGAGCTTTGGGGAATGCGGAGTACCCCTTCATTACCATCGCTCCCAGGTCCACTCTGGCCCGGAGTGGTAGCACCTGATAGGGCCCTATCTATGGGTTAAATAGAACTAACAGCATACTTATGCTAAAATGAATTGTTTGAGTAAACTGAATAACTTGAAATAGAAACGTTTTTGACAATTAAACCGTACTTACATTTAAACTGCGTGCTTATGCTTAACTGAATAATTTGAAATAGAACTGTTTTTCGACATTAAAACTGTATTTACACTTAACTGAATTGTTACATATAACTGCTTGAATAGTTTGAAATGGAAATGTTTTTGACAATTAAACTGTGTACTTATGCTAAGCTGAATTGTTTTAAATAGAACAGATTATTTACATAAAAATGGAAAAATGTAGAAGAAGGTGACTGGTCCCCCACAAACTCCTCTAAAGCACATATGACCTCATCATAGTTGACGAAGCAGGTAAATTATAAGTCTATGAAACAGAAAGAAGTCAGATGAATAAGGAGGATAGGGTAGTAATTCAAAGATACATTTGTCTGCTTAAGCTACAGCAGTGTGAACAGGCGCGTTATCTTGGAACAAGGGGACACCTGCCATTAACTACCTTCGGGGTTTCGAATCGATTGCTTCCTTCAGTTGCCTTAATTTTCATGCGTAATACTATCCATTAATATTTTTTTCCTTTTCCCGGTGGTCTGTCGTGATTACATCTGTAGAATCTCTAAAAAACAGAAACCATCGCCTTGCCAACAGACACTTGAATTTCCTTGGGATTGAAGAATCAAAGTGTTTCCTCTATTTGCTTTGGAAATTTGATCCAAGTTCGAAGTGGTGAACCCAGGTTTCATCTTGAGTTAATGTTTATCTACGGCTCTTCTTTATTGGATAAGTCTTAGCACTTTTTGAACAACCCTAGTATATTTAAAGTGGTAGTGTATTGCCATAGCAAAAATGTTCAGCCATGGCTCTTCTGCCAGGGTGAGTCTAAGAACTTTTTGAACAACCCTCGTATATTTAAAGTGGTAGTGTGTTGCAGCTAGAAAAATGTTCAGCATTGATTCTCCTTTCTGGGGGAGACTTAGAACTTTTTGAACGAGCCTCGTGGATGGTTAATTGTTTCTATCTCAGCAAAGCCTACACGTGCTCTTCTTTCGTGTCTTATGTTGATTCCGAGGGAGTGGATTCTTCTTGTCTTCGTTCTGGTTCTAGTTCTTCTCGATATTGTTTTTCTTGTTTTTAGGTTTGTGTGGACATTTCCAGAAATCTGTTTTTGAAAATTAGAGGTCGAATACACAGTTGAAAAACGTGTTTTTTTTGTTGAAAACTTTTGCACGCATCGAATATTTCTATTGGTGCATTTACCTTTTGAAATGCCTTTCTCATTGTTTTCATGTTTGCGTCCCACAATTTCCCGTGTCTGAATTGTTAGCATTTCTATTTCGTTCAAATTAAATCACCGGAAGTTGGCTGGTTTCACCACTAAAAACAGAGACGTAAACGGTCGTCCCAAGAACGGCCATATTGTCTAGGTTGTACGTGAATTGACCAAGCTGCGTCGTTGTGAAAATCAGGACAAAGAAACGAATTCGGAACGCTAGACTGAAGGAATGAAGGGTGGTGGTATGAACAATGGTCGATGCTGGCTTTGGTGGGGTATGACACAATGCCGAGGAAGGGTAGGTTGATAATTCCCCAGTGTCCGTGTGTTCCGTCATAATAGAACCTCTCTATTTATGGCAGCCATATATGTCGACCGGCACTGACCCTGGACGTCATAATGGCGTTTCAAAATTTGGCTCCAAATTTTCTGACTGACAATCGTTTTCAACCGAATTCCGTGTGTAGGTATGTGTATATTTGGCTATTTCAAAGACGATGGAATAAATATGTGTGCGTGAGTATATACTGGTTAGTACGTTTGTTTGTTTGTTGGGTTGGTTGGTTTTACGGCATGTAAACCTTTCTTGGGTTATCTAATGCCGTAGTCAATGTTTATTTTCGAACAATCGCAAGTAATTCAAGATAATAATTATTTGCAAACAATTATATTTTCAAGAATTATATATATATACATTATTTAAGAAAAAAACAATATTCGGTTACATTAGGATAACAAATTTATTTCCATCCTGTTAAGAGCATTGATATGAATCAAAGACTAAAATAATTCTTAACAGGACTTCATCAGATCCAATAAGAAAATGATTATTTATGTTCTTATTGTATCTGATGAAGTCCTGATAAAAATTATTTAAGAGTCTTTGATTCATATTAATGCTCTTAACAGGATGGAAATAAATTTATTATCCTAATTTGACCGAATATTGTTTTTTTTCTTGAAATAATATAATTTGCTCTGTGAATTTATTTACATTGAGCTCTTTACCAGGAATATTTAAATATTCGAAATTTAAATAATTTATTTGTCCTGAGGGAATTGTTCCCTACTCCGGATGTACTGGATTGAAGTATACCTCAATATATATATATATATATATATATATATATATATATATATATATATAATGACATGGTTTCTAGTTACTGCTCTCTGTATATGTTTGTCATTCTGTCTTTCTGTTCGTCTTCTCCCCCGCCTCTCTCTCTCTATATATATATATATACATATATATATATAGATATATATGCGTTAATGCTGTATTGATGCGCTCGAGGTTTGATGGTTATCGTCGTAAGGAATGAACATGATGACCCAAGTTCAAGTCTTGGATGAGACTGTTTATATTTCACATTTGGGAAATATATGCATCCAACTATTCTCCTTCCAGTAGGGCAGATTGGGCTCTTTAACGTTGGCATGTCAACCAGTCTAGGAGAATGAAAACTCTGGATTCACATCTGTTAAACTCTGCTTAGAAATTGATCTTGTGTCATATTCTGCTCGCGCTGAGTGGTTGGGCACACACACACACACACACACACACACACACACACACACACACACACACACACACACACACACATATATATACATATATATATATATATATATATATATAGAGAGAGAGAGAGAAACAATTGTATAGTCTTTGTTAACTTTTTCAATTTAATGATAAAAATCATTTGTTTGTTCTGGCTCAGTCGGCTGGGGCTGCAGAATACACTGACCGCTTCTCTGCAGAGGGTGTAAGAATCCCCTAATGAGTGTCCTGTTTTGACATTAAACAATTTAATGGTAAGGCTCCAATCAAGTGAGCTTTGGGGAATATGAAATACGCCTCAATAGCTATTGCTTCCAGGTCAACTCTAAGCCTGACTGGTAGCACCTGGTAGGGTTCTATCTCTGGGTCAAATAGAATTGCTTGACATTTAAACTGTGTACTAATGCTAAACTGAATTGTTTGAAATAGAACTATTTTTACATTAAATTGTGTGTAAACAAAAAGTGTTCTTATGATAAAGTGAAGTGTTTGAAAAAGAATGGTTTGATCATTTAACTCTGTGTAAACAAATGACTGATGTTTAATTGAATTGTTAGTGATACATAGCAATACTTGAAAATATTAAACTGTGTGCAAACAAATGATTAATAGTAAATAGAATTATTAGTATTTGATAGAAATGAGTGAAATCATTCAACTAAGTGAAAAAATGACCTCGGGTTTGTTTAAAAATGTTATCTACAAAATGTGTTTACGAATCATATTTAATATATATGTTTAAAAAGGATTTGGCGTTAAATAACCTACAATGGTTGATATGCCATAAAACCAAAGCAAAGCAAGCCAAAAGCAAAATTTGTTTGCTCATTTTTATGTGGTTTCATTTATTCCTAATACAAATACAGATGATTTGCACAGAGTTTTATGGTTTCAAGAATTAATACCATATACTAATAATTTTAAGATACATGTATCTCAATGCACTGTAAGCTTTTTAAAGAAAAGTCAACACACCCATAATGTCGCATGTAGAACTGACGTGGTTAGGGTTACTGAAATGACGCAAGAATTATGTATAGTTGATGTTTTCTTAGATTCTAGCAACTTTTAAAGAATTCCGTTGAAATCCTCCCGAGGACAGGGAAGAGATATTGTTTCCATTAGATTGAGTTTACGTTGAGATTTTCTTGGTCGAGTCATGATTCGCTTCGTTTTAGATCCTAGTAATAAATCTCCCTTTATTTAAAAAAAAAAAAATTGCTTTTGAATCGAATGATGACACAATTCTCAATCGAGAAAGACTTGAAAACCAAGTGTTTAAATGTTAATAATGTTTCTTCAATCAAGTTTATGTGCAATCCATTTTCTTAGCTTCATAAGTTTTCCTAAGGAAACGACGTGCTAATTTTAACTGTTCTTTAACAAGCTCCATGAACTTCAAAGACATTTCTAGGATTTTCTAAAGACTTTGCCTAAAGAAAAGAAAAGAAAAAAAAAAATGGCGCCTCGAAACTTTTAGATTTGTAATATCTAATAAGTTGTGATTAGAAAAGGGTAAAATATTTATACTTAAATTAATTTTCAGCTCAGTTTTCAAATTCTTCAAAGATAAATGAGAACGATGTAGATTTATAAAAGAAAATAGCAGTCTGTTTTTACAATATTTATATAAAATGACGCCATCGTTTCTAGGATTTAAATACTGCAAACAGACGCATCCGAACAGTAAATACTATTTATAGATTACTTACACGTCTCTTTGTAGATTTTTTCTCTGTTTGTATTTGAGTCATGCGCCTCGGAGAATTAAAAAGAAAATAAAAGGAAAGAAAATCTTCGTAAAATAGAAACGTAAATTAAAAACAGAGATAAAAAAAAATGTGCCAAAAGAAAAAAAAAAAAAGGAAAAAAGAAAAATAGCATAAAGGAGAGAGTTTTGTGGAAAGGCAAAAAACTAAAAAAAAAAAAATAAATGAATAAAATTTTTAAAAAAGTAAAAGAAAAGAAAGAAGGCATTCTGGGTAAAACTGTTTGATTAAACTGAAATGAAAAACAAAACAATACAGAATTAAACAAAGTAAAAACTAAAAACAAATAAACAAAATAAAAAAAAAAAAAACAAAAAAAACAAAAAAACACAAATAAACAAACAAAAAGCCAAAACCAAAACCAAAACAACACCCCACCAAAAATGCATTAAAAAAACAAAAACAAAAACCAAAACAATTAAAAGCAAAACAAAAGAAAAAAAAAACGAATCAAGTAGAATTAGTCTGAAGACGAAAAAAGGCAAAAGTTAAATGATTAAAAATAAAAGTTTAATTTATCTTTAGAGGATTTGAATTCGAGCTAGTGAAACACACACACACACACACACACACACACACACACACACACACAAGAAATTAATAACGAGATAAAGAAATTATAAAAAAAGTAAAAAAAAAAAGAATAAACAAAAAACAGCAACAAAAAAAAAAAGCGTGAAAGTTGTACAAAGAAAGACTTTATTGCTTAAAAAGAAAGAACATCGGATGACTTATTCTTTTATCAATCTGGGATCAAGGCAGCCAGTCTTTACTATAAGGTGATTAAAGGTGATTTGAAATCAATTTTCTCTCTCATAGTCTGGTTGCATAGCCAATGTTAAAGGGAGTAAATCTGAAATCAGATGGATTCATGCCTTTCTTAAGAGCATTAGCTCAAAGTAAAAAAAGTAAAAAAGCCTCGTACAGGACTTGAACTCTTTTCGCCGATTTCCAACGACGACAACCACTATGCTTGCCGAGCCTTCCTAAAACAAAAAAAAAGTCATATAATTTAAATCTAAGCTTCAAATTGAACCCGAAACTTATTTGTAAGCATCCGATGAAAATTCTTATCAGAATCATCTTCATCATCATCATGTCGTGCCACTAGCACGGATATCCCTGACCCTCTCTCGCCACTTTTCCCTATCATTCATCGCCTCTGGCAGGTCTTCAGGGCTACATCCCGTATCCTCACATAGCTGCTGTATGTATGATCGAGCTGGTCGTCCTGCTTTTGCTTGGCCATATGCGGGGGTCCATAGGAGTACATCACTCATGAGCTCGTCCTTACTTCTCCAGCAGTGTCCTGCATTTCTGGTTCGTCTGGCTTGGATAGTTTTCGTGATGAGAGGCAGGTGGCCGTATAGTTGGTGCCTTGAGGGGTGTTGCTGCCAGGACTTGTTTAATATTGCTCGCAATATTCTTGTGTAATTGCCGTCCAGCTTCTTCTCCAGCCGTTTAGTTAGCGTCCAAGTAGTGCATCCATATAGCAGTATCGACACGACCGCTGCCTGGAAGAAACTGCATTTCATTTTATCGGTCAGGTTTGATTTCCATATGATCGAAAGCCTATCGATAGTTGTCCATGCCTTTGTTAGCCGTGTGTCGATGTCTTTTTCGGTTGATGAGACGCTGCTTCCTAGGTAGGTGAATTTGTCTACCAGTCACAAAATTATATTGCATACTATAAAGGGTGCGGAAGCAAAATTAGGAATATTCTAATATGATAAAAATGATTTTATTTTAAAACAAGATTAATTCTAATTTAAAAAAATAAACAACAAAATAAGAAGATAGACGCAAAACAATATACTATTTACCCAACCCCTCCGCTCGGGCAGGATATGACACAAGGTCAATTTTAAGCGGAGTTTAACAGGTTTGAATTCAGAGTTTTCCTTCTCCTAGACTAGTTGCCTCACCAAGGCTGAAGAACCTAGTCTGTCCTACTATTTACCCATAGTTGGAGGGAGAATAATTGGATTCATACCTTCCCCAAGGGTATTAGTGCTATGTGAAATGCAATCAGTCTCGTCCAGGATTTGAACTCGTGTCGCCGTGTTCATTTCCTATGACGATAATGACTACACCACGGGCACCTCCAAAACAATGTGGCCGTCATTTTTTCTATTATTGTATCAAAAGACATTCAAAACGATTTTCATGCCTTTAAAAATAAATCATTCAGCTATTTTATTCAATTCCTCCTCAATAGCAATCTTAAGCGAACCAATATTTGGATGGGAAGTTGCATTTGTTTTATAAAACCCCATATAGCATAATCAAGGGGTTAAGGTCTGGGCTTAATAGAGGCCATTAAGATACTCCAAGTATTTCGGATATTTCTTTATTTGGTTTCGGCGGTAAGCGAATCATAGTTTCTGTGCTGTTTCTTTCTTTTTTTGCTCACTCATATTGGGCTGACTTTTAATGAAAAAGTGCTTGAATGATAAATCTAATAATGAAGATCTATATTTATCGCGTTTTTTCCCCCAAATTGAACAAATCAGACTAAAAAACGTTTTAAAAATTATTCCATATTTTTCTTCCGTATCCTATGTAATACAATGCGAAATCGAGAAAACTATTTACAAAAATAAATAAATAAACCGATTGATAAATAAACGAATAAATAAATAAATAGATGAATGAATAAAAGAAAAGGCAATAATTTTTCCAAAATTCCTTAAAAATCGGCCTGATTCTTCAAAAATAAATCATGGATGCTTATGAAGGCTAAGAAATAAATGATCTTATATGGATGTATATTAATAAATGGATGTTTCATGTAACAAAAATAAATCATGAATGCTTATGAAGGCTAAGAAATAAATGATCTTATATGGATGTATATTAATAAATGGATGTTTCATGTAACAAAAATAAATCATGAATGCTTATGAAGGCTAAGAAATAAATGATCTTATATGGATGTATATTAATAAATGGATGTTTCATGTAACAAAAAAAAATCATGAATGCTTATGAAGGCTAAGAAATAAATGATCTTATATGGATGTATATTTATAAATGGATGTTTCACGTAACAAAAATAAATCATGAATGCTTATGAAGGCTAAGAAATAAATGATCTTATATAGATGTATATTCATAAATGGATGTTTCACGTAACAAAAATAAATTATGAATGCTTATGAAGGCTAAGAAATAAATGATCTTATATGGATGTATATTAATAAATGGATGTTTCATGTAACAAAAATAAATCATGAATGCTTATGAAGGCTAAGAAATAAATGATCTTATATGGATGTATATTTATAAATGGATGTTTCACGTAACAAAAATAAATCATGAATGCTTATGAAGGCTAAGAAATAAATGATTTTATATGGATGTATATTTATAAATGGATGTTTCACGTAACAAAAATAAATCATGACTTCTTATGAAGGCTACGAAATTCCTCCTGAGTGAAATACACTTACTATTACGAACTAGCCCTGCCACGTGGATTAACTACAAAAAGTCTTATGATATGAATTGAAACCATCCTAATTACATACTTATTAAGATCGGCCCGAATATTGTGAAGATTCTTGGAGACCTGAGAAGACTTGCTGTTACTCAACTCCAAGGAAAGACGATCAGCTAACGCTAGTGTGAAAAACTGGCAATAAATAATGATAAACCTATTTTGTATATTGTTCGAACGAAGTGTAAGGGTTAAAGCGCTAGACTGCGGAATCGTAGTAAGTGAGTTCGAACTCGAGTCGAACTATTACGTTCACTTTCGAAAAAATACCCTTGGGAAAGGTATGAGCCCTCTTATTCTCCAAGCTATGGGTTTAATAGTACCACTACCGTCCTTCTAAAAGGATGGATTTGGCATTAAATAACCCGAGAAGGTTGATATGCCATTAATTATAAGAAACAACTTTCGGACAATTACTCTTGGAAAAGGTATGAACCCCCATATACTTCAAGCTATGGGTTTAATAGTACCACTACTGTCCTTCTAAAAGGATGGATTTGGCATTAAATTACCCGAGAATGTTGATATGCCATTAAAAACAAAAAGTAACCCAGAATCTTTTGATCACTTATCCGGTTTGGTTTGATTTGGTTTTATGGCATATCAACCATTCTTGGTTATTTAATGCCAAATCCATTTTTATACATATAAACAGTTCTATTTCAAGCAATTCAGTTTAACATGAATACACTGTTTAATTCTATTTACCCCATAGATAGGACTCTATCAGGTGCTACCACTCCGGGCGTGAGTGGATCTGGGAGCGATGGCAATGAAGGAGTACTCAACATTCCCCAAAGCTGGAGCCTCACCATCAGATTTTTTAATATCATACCCAGGACACTGTTTGGGGGAGTTTTGTCTCTCTGCAGAGATGCAGTCGGTGTATTCTACAGCCCCAGCCTATTGGGTCTCTTATTGTTCGTTTGTCCCACTCTAACACAAATAGAATAAAAAGAAAGACATGATAATAATAGTATATAATATTCATTGAAAAGTATTAAATACTATGGAATACTGGATTGTGAAAAATGGTATAAGCACTAAGCAGAACCAATAATATAGGCAAAAGGTGCCACTCTTCTCTCGTTTGGTTGGTTTGGTTGGTTTGGTTTCTTTGCTTAATGGCATATCAACCTATGTAGGTTATTTAATGCCAAAGCCATTCTCCTAGAAGAACAGTAGTGCTACTATTTAGCCCATAGTTGGGAGGTTAAGGGGTTCATACCTTTCCCAAGGGTATTTGCCCGAAAGTGAATGTGATAGCGCGACTGGAGTACGAACTCGCGTACTACGATTCCGCAGTCCATCGCTTTAACCATTACACTACAAGGACACCCCTCTATTTTCTGGGATTTTGCTATCTAAACTAAGAGGAAAATAAAGAGCAATAGACTAGATATAGTAGTTAAGTAGGGCAGACAGAGTTCTTCAGCCTTGGTTGGGCAACTAGTCTAGGAGAAGGAAAACACTGATTTCAAACATGTTAAACTCCGCTTAAAAATTGACCTTGTGTCATATTCTACCCGAGCGGAGGGGTTGGTAAATGAAGATATAGTAGTTTCGGACTATAAAAGAAAAACATCCCTTCTAATTGATATGTCAGGGCCAACAGATAATAACATATCAAAGAATATAATGAAATAAATTCAAAGACCTGGAAATAGGAATAGAGAAAATGTGACATCATCGTACCAGTAATAGTGGGAGCACTGGTTATGATCAAGAAAGGGACAGATAAACACATTAACAAGATACCTAGCAGTCCCATACTAGCATTAACTGGAGGTCTTTCACTGGAGTCTGAACGCCTGTGAACAAAAAGCCCTACTTGGACTAAGAATTAGAAATATTGATAGAGATATTGTAAAGACTAATAGATAGCTAAAAAGTGCCGGACTGAAAGTAGAAACAGAGGAGTTAATAATAGCAGCACAGGAATAGAGCCCATCAACAAGAAACTTTCTGGCAATCATACCCCCCACCCCGATCAAACCCAATATGTAGATTGTGCGAACAAAAATTTAAATCCACTGACCTCTTAGTATCCGGTTGTCCAAACCTAATATAAAAAGAATAAAAAGAGAGTTATGATAAGAATAGGATATGTCAGTGCTAACAGATAATAACATATCAGTCAAAGAATATATGAGTATAATAGAAAGAATATAATAAAATGAGTATAATACAAAGAATATAATAAAATGACTATTATACAAAGACATGGAAATAGATATTGGAAAATTTGAGACCTCAAAATTACCACGGTGCCAGTAATAGTGCAAGCCCTGAGTATGATCAATGAAGGAACAGGTAAACATTAGTAAGATACCTGGCAAATAGAAAAAAAATTGCACTTTACGGAACTGCTCATCTCCGTAGGAGAGTAACGTCAGTATGACTGAAAATTATCTCTCAAATCAGATGAAGTTCAGTATCATTTTCAAGACGCTTTTTTTTTGTCGGGGGTAGGGTCTGACTACTGACCTCTAGAGGATACAGTCGGTGTATATTAGGCCCCTCCACAGAGCAATAAATAGAATTATTTATTTGAAATTTTATAATTGCCAAAAGAGACTCACCTTAAATTAAATAACCCAACAAGGACTGAAATGCTCTAAAAACCAACCAACCAACCAACCAACCAACCAACCAACCAACCAACGGGATCACATGTCATCTATTAATAATTTAAAATAATATCTCAGCGTTTTGATGTCAGGTGCAAGTACCTATATATATATATATATATATATATATTGCATATTTGTTGATAATATTCTATTTCCGTTGATTGCGTTCTGTTTTTTAAATTCAACAGCATCTCAGTTCTATCCAACTCTGCGTTTACGTAATTTTGTAGTGTGATAAAAAACCTAAAAAAAACTCTTTCGAAAACTCTTTCAAAAACTCTTTAAAAAAACACTCTTTATACATGCGAGCAACCCCTGATGGTTGCCTATGAAAGGTCCGAAAGCACTTGGGATAATTTTGGTAAATTCATCCATCAATTCCAACCTGCAACCAAGACACTTATCAGGAAACTTGAAAGGATCTTAATAAAATTATGTAGACAAAATGTGTCTTTATTATTTAATCAAACATGCTTTAATGAAGGACTGCTTCCCAACTACATACACATATATATAAAAATTGGTGACCTTAGTCTAGGGTGACCTGAAAGCTTCCTTTTCAATGGCAACTACACCGAGTTGTAGGGGAGGGTGCTACTCCTTTTCCTGGATTGCTCCACTTTACTCTTGATCCTTACCTTATAATGCTGAGTGTTAAGCAAGGTAGCATAGAGCACAATTTTTGAGTCTTCGGTATGACTCGACCTGGAATTGAACCCCGGTCTCCCGGACTATTGGCGAACACTCAACTCTTTAGACCAATTAGAGGCCGTCGGACATATTATTTTAACGAATCAGGGAAAAAATCACAAGTAAAGAGGAAAAATTATAAATTAACTGACATATTAAATCAGAATGATCAATCTATCTTGCTATCTAGCTATGTACGATATATTCAAAAATCTATCTATCCATAATTTATTAAAATATCTATCGATGATATATCAAAAATACATCTGTATATCTATACATCTATGTATTATATATTAAAATCTATCTATCTATCTAACTATGATATATCGAAAATCTATCAAAAATCTCTCTCTGTCCATCTATATATAATACATTAAATGATCTACCTGTCTCTCTATGTATGATATATAAAAACATCTATCTGTCTATCTATCTATCTATCTATCTATCTAAGATATATTTAAAAAAATTATCTATCTATCTATCTATCTATGGTATATAAAAAATCTATCTAGGATATATTAAAAAATTATCTATATATCCATCTATCTAACATATATGTTTAAAATTATCTATCTATCTATCTATGGTATATAAAAAATCTATCTAGGATATATTAAAAAAATTATGTATATATCCATCTATCTAAGATATATGTTTAAAATTATCTATCTATCTATTTATCTATCTATGATTTATAAAAAATCTATCAAGGGTATATTAAAAAAATATCTATATATCCACCTATCTAAAATATATGTTTAAAATTATCTATCTATCTATCTATTAAAAAAAATCAATGATTGTACCGGCAAAGACGAGAATTGTGTGTATGTCAAAGTGACAGACTCACATATACACAAGCATGGCGCCTGAAAATGACCGGTCTTTTCCTTTTTATTTCTTCTATTTTTCAGTTTATTTTAAAATTTATATTCTAGGATGGCTGTTAAGGAATCATCATGTATTATCAATGATTAAGAATAATGTTGCTTTCCTCTCTTTGTTGCTTTTTGAATATTTTTTATGAAGGGTTGAACTAACATGGACGCAGCTGTTCGGCCAACCCATTCAATTTGAGAAAACTTTCAAGTCTTTTTTAAAGATACATTGTTAGATACTATTGACTTATGACTCGAATGCTTTTCAATGTCTTCGTCTAATTCTCAAAAGAATTACTGAAAAGATTCCCAATCTGAAGAGACACAAAGTCCTTAAAACTCTCTCTCTCTGTTTGTTTCTTACTCTCTCTCTACCTATCTCTCTGCCTCTCTTCTCTCTCTTTATCTATCTAGTAGTTTAGTAGATCTATCTATCTATCTATCTATCTATCTATCTATCTATCTAAGTTTGTGTGTGTATATATATATATATATATATATATATAAGTTGGCCAACCGTAGTCGTGGGCGACTCGAAAGCACCCTTTTCAATAGTTACTACACCGACTTGTAGGGGAGGACGCTACTCCTTTCCTTGTATTACTCCACTTAACCTTGATTTGTACCTTATCCTATATTTACCTAACCCCTCCGCTCGGGCAGGATATGACACAAGGTCAATTTTTAAGCGGAGTTTAACAGGTTTGAGTTCAGAGTTTTCCTTCTCCTAGACTAGCTGCCTCACCAAGGCTGAAGAACCTAGTCTGCCCTACTATTTACCCATAGCTGGAGGGAGAATAATTGGATTCATACGTTTTTCAAGGGTATTAGTGCTATGTGAAATGCAATCAGTCTCGTTCAGGATTTGAACTCGTGTTGCCGTGACGATAACCATTGCCCCACGGGCACCTTGATCTGCACCTTATAATGCTAAGTGTTAAGCAACAAGGCACCAAGTACCATTTTTTTAGTCTTAGGTATTGTTATATACTCATGATGATAGAATATACATGGATGGAGGAAGAACCACAAGACTTTTTATATAGACGTCCCACACTTTATTCTCGAAAGATGTTAAAGCGTCTGTCGTGTGTGAGAGACAGACGGACACATGGACACACTAAGATAGATTAAGACAGATTGCTATACTGACCCATAACTTCTTCTCTTGATCATTGCACGCTGTGCTATTTTCAAGACCCCACTTAACGCTTCTTCTGCTTCTTGGCTGGGGGTGCTCAACTGAAGGCATTGGAGCACCGTGGGCCACTGAGGGCCGCTGCTCCCAGTGGAGCGATCTCCGTGACTGTAAGCTGGCTCTGACTCAGACCCTTACTGCTCCAATTCACAAGCAGGCATCTGCATATATTATTTCATAACGCCTATAACTTCCGATAGATCACGTGATCTTCTGCTTATACACATAGATGTGTCTCTGATTGGCGGCTCGGCCAAGGTTCAGTATGCAAAAGTAAGACTCGACCTGGGATTGAACCCCAATCTCCCTGACCATTGTTGAACACTCTAACTTTAAATAGTCATATATATATATATATATGGAGGTGCCCGTGGTGTAATTGTTATCGTCGTAGGAAATGGACACGGCGACACGAGGTCAAATCCTGGACGAGACTGATTGCATTTCACATAGCACTAATACCCTTGGGAAAGGTATGAATCCAATCCCTCCAGCTATAGGTAAATAGTAGGGGAGACTGGGTTCTTCAGCCTTGGTGAGGCAACTAGTCTAGGAGAAGGAAAACTCTGAATTCAAACTTGTTAAACTCCGCTTAAAAATTGACCTTGTGTCATATCCTACCCGAGCGGAGGGGTTGGTAAATATACATATATATATATATATTGAGAGAGAGAGAGAGAGAGAGAGAGAGAGAGAGAGAGAGAGAGTAAGATGTGCTCGTGGTGTTATCGTTATTGTTTTTGGACATGGACACTGTGATACGAGTTCAAGTCCTGGACGAGACTGATTGCATTTTACTTAGCGCTCATATCCCAGGGAAAAGTATTCATCCAACTATTCTCCCTCCAGCTATGGATAAATTGTAGGGCAGACTGGGATCTTTAACGTTGACATAGAAACCGTTTTATGAGAAAGAAAAATCTTGAATTCAAACCAGTAAAACATCCTGCTCGTACTGAGATGTAGACACATACACACACATATATATATATATATATATATATATATATATATATATATATATATTGACAAATTCACGTACCTAGGAAGCAGCGTCGAATCAACCGAAAAGGACATCGAAACGAGGCTAACGAAAGCATGGACAGCTATCAATAGGCTATCGACTATATGGAAATCAGACCTAACCGATAAAATGAAACGCAGTTTCTTCCAGGCAGCGGTCACATCGATACTGCTATATGGATGCACTACATGGACGCTAACAAAACGGCTGGAGAAGAAACTAGATGGCAATTACACAAGAATGCTGCGTGCAATCCTGAACAAGTCCTGGCAGCAACACCCCACAAGACACCAACTGTACGGCCACCTGCCTCCTATCACGAAAACTATTCAAGTTAGGCGAACCAGACATGCAGGACATTGCTGGAGAAGCAGAGATGAACTCATAAGAGATGTACTCTTATGGATCCCCACACACGGCCGCGCAAAAGCAGGACGACCAGCACGAACGTACATTCAGCAGCTATGTGAGGATACAGGTTGTTGTCCTGAAGACCTGCCTAGGGCGATGAACGATAGGGAGGAGTGGCGAGAGAGGGTCAGGGATATCCGTGCTGCCAGCACGATATGATGATGATGATGATGATATATATATATATATATATATATATATATATATTGTGCGTGTGTGCGTGTGTGCGTGTGAGTGGGTTTTAAACTAGGAGGAGCCATCTCCACGTTGTGGCCAGCCTCTGAAGTCTAGTTTACATACATTGGCAGCAATATCTCATCTACTGAAAGTGTTGTCAACATACACATAGTGAAGGCGTGGACAGCAGGTTATCGATTGTATCTGATCTCTCTGATAAAATTAAACGGGGCTTCTTCCAAGTTGTGGCTGTGTCGGTACTACTGTATGGATGTACCTCCTGGACGCTAATGAAATGCATGGAGAAAAACAATGTAACATGCTATCTTCAACAAATCCTGAAAGCAACACCCCACAAAACAGCAGCTGAACGGCCATCTATCTCCTATCTCACTAAATATCTAAGACGAACAAGACACGCTAGACACCATTGGAGAAATAAAGACGAATTTATTAGTGACATTTTCCTACACATGGACACACCAGCAAAGACTTAAATACATCGGCTCTGAGGAGACACTATATACCGTCTAGAGGACCTGCCAAAAGCGAGGGACAAGAGAGATAGATGGCGAAAAAGAGTCATAGAACTCCATGCTATCAGTACGTATTGATGATGCTTAAAATGATGGGTCATTTCTGAAAGGGATTTTAGAAATATGGAAAAAATAATTTTTCATTTAACAATTTAATCCAAATAATTTCATTTCAGGAACCGAAAAATCTGACTTGGAATTTAATAGAGTTTTAAGGTTTTGGAAGCCTCTTTTTAGAGTCTTCGACATAAACTTTAAAAGATCCTAAGAGATTCCACCTTCCAAAGAAAGACTCTTCAGAATGTCACAGATAAATCAGAGGACTTGATTATATATATATATATATATGCATATATAGATATATATGTATGTGTGGGTGGGTGTGCGTGCACGTGTGTGCGTGTATGTATATGTGTGTGTATGTGAGTGTTTTCCAATCTTTTGTTACCTGGGGTCAACTGACAACTTTCGAGACTCACGATTCAACAATATGTATATATGTATATATAATTGATTAAATAAAACACACACTCCCCCTGTGCCTATTTTATAATTGATCAGTTCAAGTGTTCGTATGAATCGTTTGTCTCCTGGATGAAATGAATTTGAAAAAGTGCCAAATGTTTTCGAAAGTACTTACAGCCCCAACTGGCGCCATCTTCAGGGTAATGAATATTGAAATGACAAACTCAATAATGATATTACACAATGAAAAAAACAAAACACAACAAAACAAAATACCCCACCAACTCAAAATCCTTGCTGCTTTGTCTAAACAAACCTTAAACAACTTCAATTTCGAATGTTGCTGCCACGTTCTGAAATGTCTTTAACATATTTTCCCGTCAATTCTTCCTCTTACTTCCAGTGAAGTTCTCCTCTACCGTAAATTCCACTCCCACTCGTTCTTTCTCTTGTACCCTAACGGCACCAAATAGACGTTGTAATATTACTGCACTAAATAGTACCCTGCACCAAAGTACCCATTACACTTCAAATGTACGGTTGTACCACCATGCGCTCGGACGGGTTAATATATGTATCGCTACGTCTTAAGTAGTTGTTAGACCCTGTTGTAACCTCACCGTGGGAAAAGGTGACAAACACATAAGACTCTATCTTAGTTCACAAACAAAAGTTTATTCGCTACTACAATTTTTTAGTAGTCGCCGGGAGAAAGAAAGATAGTATGAAAGCTGAGATGACCTTATTAGCCGAACAGAGACACATGTCATAAGAAGAAGAGTGCAGATACAGACCTTGAATTATCTTCCTGGTTTTCTGTTATTGCTCGAGCATGCGTGTCCGCTGTTTTTGTCTTCATAGGTTTACGTCTGGTGTGAGACCGTAGTTCGAAGCTCACCCCTAAATAGCGGTTTCAATTTTTATCAGTCCTTACATTTCAACTGATTGTCTTTACTTCGTCGTGTCCGGCTGCCAACTAACTTTCAAACCCGAGTCGTTCGCTTACGTCCGCTTGGTGACAGAGGGAGGACCATATCAATTTCCGGTGGTTTTCCTGCGTAAAAGATTTGGGACCTCCGGTTTTTTCTAGTTATTTTTTTTATTAAGGTAGTCATTCACCCGTGACCTGTTGACATACAACCGTTGCTTTGACCTGACTCATCGTAGACACTTTGTGTTTTTCTTCATATCCTTTTTCTTTCCTCTCTCCTTTCCCAGAAATTCTCTTCATAACCTGGACCTACCATATCATGTTCCACTCGTACTTTTTAAATGCATACGATTCGTGATTGTGTTTGTTATTTGAATGTTCGTTCCCTCGAAGATGGTTCCAGCTGAGGCCGAAAGTACTTGCGGAAAAATATGAGGTCTTTCTGAATTCATTCTATTCAGAAGACAAACGTCTTGAAGGAAGATTTGAACAGATCAACTATAAAATAGGCAGAAACGAAGTGTCTGTCTTATTTAATCAAACATGTTTAAAAGAGAAAATACTGCCCCCCACCTCGTGCATATGTGTGTCTGCGTGTGTTTCGTCTGAACAATTTATCGAATTAATGTTTGCATAAATCTCGCTATTTTATACATAAATCAACAAAAACAACCAAAAAACAAATGTGACATGACTCTGGCACGAGACCAAAAAACAAAAAAAAAAACAAAAAAAAACAAAAAACAAAAACAAAACAAAACAACAACAACAACAACAACAACAAAACACAAGGAAAATTTTCTGCGTTTACCATTAGGCTATCAACTTATTGATTTACCAACGTAAAGTGTTGTCCATAAAAAAGTACACTCTCCCAATTTCTTGCATAAAAAGTTAATTTTCTTCTTATTTAAAGGTAATAGTGTTGGGATATAATAGATAATCATCTCCCTTGGATAATTTTAATGTTCCTTTGCTGACCCGTAGGGGATATATTAACAGTTCCAAAAGCCCATTCTCGATCTTTTATCACCTCTGATCCTTGAACAGTAAAAATGTTGTCTCTGACTCAATCAAGGAACGGTAAAGCAACATGGGCATCTTACCTCCACTTAACAGGAGAAGTCCCTGTGGCATAGAAGTTAGCGTACTAGACAGCGACATTGTAGTTAGCGAGTTCGAACTCCATTCACGCTATTACGTTTAATTTCAGATTAAAACACTTGAAATAGATATGAACTCCCTTATTCTTCTCATCGGGTATAGTTAAACAGTACCACAACTGGTCTTCAACAAAAATGACGTCGGCATTAAATAATCCTCAAATGTTGATATGCCATTAAAGTAAGTAAGCAAAGCAATACTGTAAAGTATGTGCTTTACTATTTTGTACCCCTTTTACATACTGCTTGTTCATTGAACAATGTGTGTAGTTCTTGTTGGGAAACGTTCGTATATTCTTACCTTTAAATGCTACTGGTAGGTATATAATGTATATAAAATGTGAAATTTTCTCGATATGTACAAATAATTTTATCTTGTCTTTACGTCTGTTGTGTTTCACGTTCGTATATCACGGATATATTAACGTGGATATTAATCCTTGGAGAATGGAAACTCAATTAAAATACTACGATTTTATTATTTCTCCATCAATACTATTGAGTTTGGTCATAGATTATACCTAATAATATCCGTTTTAATTTGAAATTATTCAACTAGAAATAATAACAGTTTACCATAAAAATTGTTTGTGGTGCACTTATTTAAGGGCGATAATTCATGCGTATTCCACAAAGAAGATGTATGCATTATCGCCCTTGAATAGAGGTCGTTGATATTTACAAAGGAGAGCAAATAGATTCAAAAAGAAATTATTAGAGGAAGATTGTCTTGCACCAATCTAGTGAGTAAGAAAAGACTTCAACCTTAAAAGTCAGCATTTAAAATCCTGGCTTTTACCTGGGATTGAACTGCGACCACCGACATGGAAAAGAAATACATAAGTATAAAATCCATAAGACGTATCATAGATTTACTAAGCTAAGCTAAGCAATGGACAAGGCAAAAAATAGGGAGTACACAGTGAGGATCATGTTCATTACAGTAGTACTGTGGGACGATATTTCCAAACACTGCCCTTTTAGATATAAAACGGTTGGAATTCTTTTTCGGGATCAAAATCATTGCAATGATTTGTTAGAACATCTTACTAAACACTGCCCTATGACGAAGCAATTTTATAGATTAGATAGATATTATTATTTTGAGCCAAGTCTAATCTAAGGCAAGAGAGTCGGAACTCTCAGTGATGATCGAAGTCACTACAGTCGTAATGTTCTGTATAAAAATCAATATAATATTTGCTCCATGAAGTGGTAGCTTTTATCTTAATATATTTTCTTATTGTACTTATTTTCGAAGATTTTTCTTCTCATATCCGACGCCCAGTTCGGTTCTCGCTTCCTTGTAGGCGCCCCATTGCTATTGTTGAAGATTAGATCAGTCATTCTTTTTAATGATTTGTAAATATTTGTGTTTAGTATCCGAATAACTTTATAATGTTCAGATTGTAGGGATAATTGTATTATACAGTGTATTGAAGAGCGGGGAGGGGGAAATATTTTGTATAAAAGAGAAGAAAAGAAAAGAAAAGAAAAGAAACAAACAAACAAAACATGAAAGCAGACGGTGAACAAATCAGTTCCTTATTTAATTTCGCGCATTTTTTTTTTAGCAAAATGGCGACTACTTACTGAGGCGTCGGTTCAAAATGGCTTCCGGAAAGAAGGGCAAAATAGGCGGAGTTAGACTTAATGGGGCGAGAGATATGGGCAAAAAGACCCTTTCAAAGTACGTGTAACTTTTGCGCATGGGTTTGTGCGCTTATATCTTTCTCTTCTTTTTCATAATATAAATTTGTTTTATGAGGGATGTGTGTATTTGTCGGAGGCGCTCATGGCGTAACGGTTATTGTCATAGGAAATGGATCTGGTTAATCGAGTTCAAACCTTGAAGGAGGTAATTTAAATACATTTACTAATATTCTCACGATGTATATCTTCACTCTGGTCCATGAATAATTTCTAAACAAACAATTTTTTATAAAACGTTCTAAAGTAAAGTTACAGGCTGGCTGGTTGGTTGGTTGGTTGGGTTTTATGGTATATCAACTTTTGTAGGTTATTTAATACCAAATCCATTTTTATACAAATAAACAGTTCTCTTTTAAACAATTCAGTTTAAGATAAGTACATAGCTTCATCGTCAAAAACGTTTCTATTTCAAACAATTCAGTTTTGAATAAGTATAGTTTTTTGTTTACTCACAGTTAAATCTCTAAACAGTTCTATTTCAAACAATTCAGTTTAGCGTAAGTACAGTTTCAATTTCAAAAATAGTTCCATTTTAAACAATTCGGTTTAGCATAAGTACGCAGTTTAAATGTAAGTACACAGTTTGCTTGTCAAAAACATTTCTATTTCAAGCTATTCAGTTTAGTCAAACAGTTTTAATTCAGCCAATTCAGTTTAGCATAAGTATGCAGTTTAGTTCTATTTAACCCATTGATAGGGCCCTATCAGGTGTTACCATTCTGGGTTTGGGAGCAATGGCAATGAAGGAGCGTCCCACATTTCCCAAAGCCCCAGCATCACTGGAACCTCACCATCAGATTGTTTAGTGTTATATCCAGGACCCTGGTTGAGGGGGTTTTACCCCTCTGCAGAGGTTCAGTCGGTGTATTCTACAGCCCCAGGCGACTGGGTAAAGTTACAGGCATTTTATAATTTCTCGAGGAATATTTTACAAACAAAACGGATATTATCCAGTGTTATTTATTACCATACTTTACAACATTAAAATAACTGTTTTGTTTGTATCTTCCAAGGGCTTCTCCGCCGCTTTCTCTTCATCATTATCATCAAGGCGGACAACATGGATCCCTTTGACTCTCTCTCTCCATCTGTCCCTATCGGCTATCACACTTGATAAGTCCTCAAGACGATATCCAGTGTCTCCATAAAGCTGATGAAAGTAAGTTTTTGTTGGTCAGCTAACACTGGTGGTCATAGAGTAATTTACTAAGCATTTGCTTAGATCTGGCACAAGGCAAAATGAACGGGGTACCCGATGAGACTCGAACTCACTCGTGTAGGTTTGCTAAGTTAGCTTGCTAACCATTACATCACCAGAGGCGCCTACACTGGTGTTCATAAAAGAACTTTGCTATTGAGTTCTTTCTTACTTTTTCCTTCATGTCTTCCTTCTCTTACATTGATGGCTTTGTGAGATGAGAGGTAAATGGCCGTACAACTGCTGTTTTGTTGGGATGCTCTTCAAAAATTTGTTCCAAACAGCATGCTTGTATAGTTTCCATCTAGCCTTTTCTTTAAGTTCAAGTGGTGCAACTATACAGTAGTATTGACATGGCCACAGTCTGGAAAAATTCACATTTAATTTTATCTGGAATATAAAGTTAATTAATAGAAATAATTGAGTTAGAATAAAGAAAAAGAGAAATCGAGCACATGCATATTAGACATTTCATGTAAAATCGAAAAATCACCGAACACCAATATTTTTCAGATCTGAAAATTTGTCAGAGTCGAAGAAGGTCTATTAAATGTTGAGTTACAAAAACAAGTCACGCAAAAAAAAAAAAAAAAAAAAAATCTGGATTTATTTTTTAAACGATACAAATCTGGTTCGGATGAGTCAATAATATTAAAAGTAAGTAAAGTTCTTCCAGGCAACGGTTGTGTCGATACTGCTATATGGATGCACTACATGGACGCTAACTAAACGGCTGGAGAAGAAACTAGACGGAAATTACTCAAGAATGTTGAGAGCAGTATTGAACAAGTCCTGGCGACAACACCCCACGGGACACCAACTATACGGACACTTGCCCCCCATCACGAAAACTATAAAAGTTAGACGAACCAGACACGCGGGACACTGCTGGAGAAGCAAGGACGAGCTCATAAGTGATGTACTCCTATGGACCCTCACATATGGCCGTGCAAAAGCAGGACAACCAGCTCGAACTTACATACAGCAACTATGTGAGGACACAGGATGTAAACCTGAAGACCTGCCGGAGGCGATGAATGATAGGGAGAAGTGGCGAGAGAGGGTCAGGGATATCCGTGCTGGCGGCACGACATGATGATGATGATGAAAGTTAGTGAAGAATTGTCGAGGGCGACTCGAAGGCTCCTTTTTCAATAGCTACTACACCGAGGTGTAAGGGAGGGCACTACTCCTTTCTCTGGATTGCTCCACTTTACCCTTGATACATACCTTGAAATGCTGAGTGTTAAGCAAAATGACATCAAGTACCATTTTTTTAGTCTTTGGTATGACTCGACCTGGGATTGAACCTCAGTCTAACGGGCCATTGGGGAACACTCTGCCCACTAGGCCAATGGGTCGGTGGAAACTTTACACCTGAGGTTTTCAATTGGCGGCCAGTGGGTCACAATCCGACCTACCGGGCCAGTCAGTGTGGCCCTCGCAAACCGTTTTTATCTTTTACCTCGTAAACTAATTTCGAATTTGTTTCGTAGCCGTAAGACAAATTTTAATGTTTTTGGGGTGTATATTACAAATTATGTTTTCACACAGACACACACGTAAACAAATCTGTACATCCACTCCTTGTATAATCAGAGAAAAATAGAACCAAAGGAGTAAACAGAGAGAGAGAGAGAGATAAGGAAGAAGAAGAGATAGAAAAACAAGGAGAGAAAGAGGAGTGGCAGTGTTCAACTAAGAGTGGGTGACAACAAAAAATACAACCCACACAAGTACACACACCTAATATATATATATATATATATATATATGTGTGTGTGTGTGTGTGTTATTTTTGTCACGCACACACACTTACACATACAGAAACATACACATATATATGGACATAGAAGAATGTTATTTTTGTGTGTTTTTGGAAGGCTATATATCGTAGGTGGTAATTTATCAGTGTGGATCATAATTTGTTTTCATTTGAAATTATTTTTTGTAGGATTTATTAAAATTTCCTTATTCTTATTGATGGTGTGTCGGGAGATAAGAATAAAAGTGTTTTGTCATTGAGTAGGTTCATTCGTTTATTAAATACATTTCAGCCCTTACAAAGAAACCCCAAAATAAAAACTTTATCGGATTTCAAAGGTAATTTATGATACTGTTTGCTTTTGACTCCATTCTGGGTTATCCCTACCCCACGTTATCTTGCTGGTTTAACTTCTGGATATGAAGGCTGTAAAGAAATTATATGAAAGAAGAAGATAGTAAAAGATAGGAGACGAAGATATCTTTTATATTTTGCCTTTATTTCTGGGTTCAACAATAATTCAGTGAGTGAAGAAATTCTCCCTGAATACAAATGAAATGGTTGAATCTCTCAGTCAAGGTGTTAAAATGTGTTAGTCATTCTTAGGTATATATGTCCAAATTTAGTATTTAAAGCGTTAACAATGTGTTAGATACTTTTGGGAGATATGTCTAAATCCAGTGTTTTCAGTTGTAGTCATTAATTCCGTTGTATGGTGTCTTGATTGTGGTTCTGACGAGTTCATTATTCGGTGTTTTTAGACGTGTTTTTAGACGCATCGTCTAGAGACGGACGCATGGCGCCTTCCACCACTAGCAAGAAAGATTTAGGTGTTGTCACTCCGTTGGTCACTGCTGAAAGAGAACGAGATTCTTTCTTTTGTCGGGACGGTTCCTTTTCTTTGCGCATGCGTTGACCCTCTTGTCAGGGGCTTCTGGGAGTTTCTGCATATTTTTAATAAATTATTTTTAATATAATATAATTTTTTAATTCCCTACAACATTTCTATAACATCCCCTGTTGAAGGTGGGGGAATCATTGTCTTAGACACCATAGATTACCACAATAAACTCATGAACCTACTTATTGTATATTAATTAGAATATAGAAATTTTAAATAAATCCTACGAAAAATAATTTCAAATGAAGATAAATACTTAGGCACACAAATAAATTACCACCTCATTATTCCCACGATTTACGAACTTCCAAAAACACACAACAAACACCCTCTACGCCCAATAATTTCGGGTATTGGAACAGCTCTTCATAACACACACACACACACACACACACACATATATATATTCGACCACATAGAATATTAAAGACGTTGCATTTTTTACTTTCAAGCCTGCTACACAAAGTGATTTTGTTTTGAATTCAAAGGTTGAAGAACTT